>OZ007582.1:16717839-17160885 GCA_963931925.1 Onchidella celtica
ATTTTATTCCATTCCTCTCTGCTCTCTTAATATGTGTCAAACCTTCAAACCACTGCACTCCACGTCAATGCTCCATATGTGGCAAAATACATAGGAAAAGGGAGGGGGTGGAAGATGACTGAGATTGGCGGGGAGGAAGGAGAAAGAGGGGAATATCGACGCCTCTGGATATGGGTATCGATTAGCAGAGACGATATTAAACAATCATTGGTATTTGAAGACGTCATTGCTCGCTCGATTCATTCCGATCCGCATCAACTCAACTGTAATGTTCTTTATTGAGTGACAACTACAGAGACACACCCATCGCTGTATCGTTCATCTGCATAGAGTTTGCACTCGTTGGCTGAGGATTTGTTATCGCCCATACCGAATTTTTTTTGTATTACACAACTGTACTGGAACTTGCGTGAGTTTGTGGTAGTCTGACTAATTATGTTTGATTAGTTTCAGTTTGATATTGATAAGAGCGCAGCAAGTATTTCCGTTAGGGTTTTTGTTGTTGTTGTTGTTGTTCTACTGTGTTAATACAAAAGTCTTTAATTTCTATTATTGTTCGTGTTGACAATAATGTGGTCTGTACGTGCATTCGTGTGTTACTCTCTGTAAACTCCTTGTTGCTGCGGTTCTGTAAGGCCATTGGAATATTTATTAATGTTCTTCTTTTTTCTGTTTTCAACCAACCACATTTAGATACTTGTTTTGAATGGAGATTAAACTTTACGACGTATCTTTTGAAGACAGCTGCAGCCTATAAGAGAAGTATTCTTTCGATTAGACCATGAAGACACTAAAATGATATCCTTTTCAGTTGAATTCTTGTCATCATAATTATTTTACAGACCAGCTTTCAATATCTGATTGTTGCAGATTTTCAAAGAATTATACCACTCTGTTGCCACTCTGCCGCTCCATTCTGCTCTCAAATGTTCCATTCCAACTTTTTTTCTCCCGCGAGAACTAGTGGGAAAAGAAAACAAACCATTAGTTAATAACGCACGTCTGGCATTGAATCAAACATTCTGGCTCTAGAATTCCTACCTTGTTTTGTTTTGGGTTCAAGGCTTTCTGGGGAGTCTCAGGGATTTCTTAGAATTTCATTTCATTTGCAATCGATGCCAGACAAAGTTATCGACCCCTGCCTGTGGCCAATGAACCATAATTTCTCCTTATCGTTCCTATCTTTTTTTATTTTTATTTTTTTTTAAAGTCGCTGTCACTGCGTCTTGTATTCAAATTTAAAATATCGAATGTATAATTAGAAACACTTTGGGCTGTATTTATTGTAATTTTTATTTTGGAGAGCCTAGCGGGGCTTGCGAGTGCTCTTAATTTTATAATACCATCCCTTTTGTCTAGTAATCTCAGCTGAATATTGGTGACACGATAAAAGCCCCCGAAACAACTCATCGAAAAACTATGAGATTGGTAGACAGATGTAAGTCAGCTTGTCAGTTTACGTGGATTTATGTGAGGAGACACAGAACCGTTACATTTTGACACTTTCATAATTTTGTTAGTTTGAATCCGAAAAACATCGTCATCTCGATCCGCCATTTTAATTTAGAGTTAAAAACTTGAATTCATGTAGTTGTTCTTCTACTGTTTCTTCTCTCCGTCCATAGACTGTTTACTGTGTCTGTTATAATAAAAATGTCTTCCTCTAAATCTTATGGCCATGTAGTTTTGCTTCTCTGCATTTTCCTCCCTCCTTTCGTAGACCGGGTACTAATGTCTTGATGTAATAATTGTCTTGTGGGAAATCTTGTGGCCAATGTTAATTTTCCTGTGCGGCTGAGTACAGTTACTATGACCTTTGCTTTGTAAGTCCCCATGAAAGTATTAATGTCTTGAATGTAATGTCTGTTGCAGTGGCTCTGATACACGGGGAAGGGGGCCATGTGAGGTGTGTTGTGATAGTAATACTATCTTTATAACATCAAAGACACGTGGGAAGGCCGAGTGAGAGCTAAGTAAATGGAAGATCATCTCTATGCAAAAAAGAAACTTTCCCGATTTTGCGTCCTCCTGCCGAATGTGGGAGTTTTAGATTTGCGTTGTTGCCGTGGATGTCAATTGTCGCACTCCTGAAATGTTCACTCGCTCTAGCCTCGAATGTCATTTGTATTGTTTTTCTTTTCGTGACAGATGAGGTCACCATGTCAATACAAAACAGCGCCAGAGAGTGGGGGAAGGACAGGGAAACCTTGTTTTATATCATTCTATTGTGCCAGAATTTTCATGAGGTTGTCTAGATGGTTGAAATGGAGGGATTTCAGTACCTTTTCGTGCTGTCAGTGCCTTTGCCCTCGTAATCTTTGCAGTGATAGATAGTTTGGTTGGGGACGAGGGTAGGAGATGGGGGATGCATTAAAAGTAAACAAAGAAACACCAGGGACAAGGTGGTCTAGAGGCAGGGTGCTCGCCTCTCATGCCAAGTGTACCGGGTTCAAAACCCGGCCTGTGCAGGCATGTTGGAAATTGGGATTTTTCTCATATTTTCGTGTCCCTGATCCTATTGGGGGGTAGGATCGATTACCGAGTCTTCTCGGATAAGGACGAAAAAATTCGGAGGGCCCGTGTGCACGTTGCGCACGTTAAAGTAAAGATACCTTGGCAGTTGGAGATCGTAAAGAGGAGGCCGAACAGGCCGCTCCCCATGGCAAAAATCAAATAAAATTCATCCACTCCTTCCCCCTCCCCTCTTATCCCCCCCCCCCCCTCCAAAGCCGCCGACCGGCGCTGCACTGTGGCGACGACGTCCCTGCTCCAGTTGTAACTGGGTACAATGACACAAATGCAAATTTCCCAAGTGGGATTAAAGTGGTATACAAATACAAAAAAAAAAAAATGATTGTCCGTTTTTGCCTAGAGAATTCGCTATTACGTCCATATTTTTAATTAACTGTGTATTTTTTTTAATCATTATTTTAATGAAGAGCATGTCTAAGGGTGAAGTAGATATGAATTCCAGATCTCAGTGGGAGGGTCCATGTTGTTAATAATAATGAATGATTCGTCTCACTGCCTCGGGCTGAGTAGGAAGCTTATAAAAATTAATATTCCTGGTTTCTTCTTTTCTTTTTTTATTGGAATTGTGGAGAGTTGGGCTTGGAGGGGAGGGCGGGGGGGGGGGAGGGGATAGTCCTGTAACAGCCCCTGAGACCCCCAATGCTAGTGTCATTTCCCGTGTCCTCTTACTGTGCTTGCATTCCAACTATGGGAAGTGGAAATAGTCTGGGGCAGCTTGACCTTCTGTCAGTTTTGAAGTGTGGCATCTGACATCAGTGACCTGTCTCTCAGGCCGTCTCCCAGGGACAGTAATTGACCAAATTGTATCCTATCAAACGTACTTTGGTACCTATGACTTTTATGAGTAATTGCAAGTCAGTTAAGATTTCGATGAGATAACCTTAATGACCTGGTGCTGCAGTTTAAGCTAAATTTGATTTTGGTTGTTTGTTTTTTTTTTTCAGAGCCAAAAAAAGCATGCATTTGCGCATGGGCACGTATACACACACACACACACACAAATACACCCACACATACGAACACACACACACAAACCTGCATTTGTGCAGAAACACGTGCACAGACAATTCGACGTTGTATTCCAAGAAAGCTGTATTCCACATTTTATCAAAAGAGGCAATATGGAGAAGAGATTTTGATAAATAGAGAGAGGCGACAGTGTTTGACCCGAGAGATCTTAAGGGTTTGAAACCCACGTCTAGGTCTTGTCTGTGGTGTGGGCTGGTTTCAATTGACGTCACACAATCTGAGCTTCTTTGAACTTTTAAATCTCAGAACGACAGGGAAGCATTGCATGAAGGTTTACAGTGTTATTTATGTAACATAAATGAAACTTACTGATGATCGCATTGTCCGTAAGGGGGGCCCAAAGAACATAACATGCCTTTAGAAAAACAGACAGAAGAACGCAAAGAAAGGTCGAATAAGAAAATGGACAGACAGTTCGAGAATGATGGATATATTACGCTAATAAGTCTGGCTGAAATGAGAGAGAGAAAGAGAGAGGGAGAGGGAGAGAGAGAGAGAGAGAGAGAGAGAGAGAGAGAGAGTGGGGGAAGATTTGGCCAAGTAAAAAAATGCATGCATGCGATTTCCCATTTTAACTTTCCTTCTTCAACTGTTTTTTCCTTCGTGTCTACAATCCTCCATGTCTACAATTCTCCATGTCTACAGTCTTCCATGTCTACAATCCTCCAGCCTCAAGTCGATCAGGTAGACAAGACACACGTTACATATTTACACACGCTCTTTGAAAACAGCACATCTCCTGATCTCCGAGCTAACCTTTCTCTGCTGCCAGTGCCGGGGCTGTACTAACAGTACCAGATCCAATGGCCCAGAATGTCTGACCTGCTCTACTACACCCACATCTCTCAATAAATTCTACCTGAATGTTCTACAGATAGGGCAAAGTAATTGTGGATGTATTCGACTCCTTGCGGAATTATGCACGACTATCCGGAGTGGCAGGTTAAAATTAGATAATATTTTATTATAATGAAGATTCGCAGGGCACAGCTCAGACTTGGAAGGCCAACATGGGATTGGAGAGGAAAGGGGAAGGGGGCCAAATTGCAGGGGAGAGAGGGGGGACCCAAGTTACAGAGGAAAAAAGGGGGCTACAAGTTGCAGAGAATGTCCGTCATCCATTTTGCATTCATATAGATCTGTTCATACGTATGTTCTGTCATCCATCTACCCGTCCATCTATCCAGCCATCCATCCAATAATCCATCCATTCAATGTACCCGCCCATCCAATCACACATTCATCTATCAAATTATCTATTCATCCATCCATCAGCCAACTCTACTTAACCACCTATCCATCTATTCATCCATCCTTCCGTCCTTTTATCCAATAATCCAACTATCCTTCCATCCATCTATCCATCCATCCATCTATCCACCCATCCATCTATCCATCCATCCATCCATCTACCCATCCACAACATTGCCAGTATGTACCAAAATCTGTCAATCCATATGCCCCCCCCCCCCCATTCGTCTAGCTGTGTCCACTCCAAGACATCACATCACCAACTCACATATCCTGGCCCATAATCGATCCTGCCAAACATGGATTCGCCCATCACCACTGCCCTAGCAACACCCACTCATGTCTATATTTCTAGTGTCAAGTCTGAGCGGCCCAGTGCTCCTACTGTAAACATTCAGGTTGACAAACTGCACACTTTAGCCACAGCGTAAATAAGTGTTGGGCGATGCTGGAAAGGTCAGAAACGATGCGACGTAAATTATTCTTGGTACCGACAGTTTTCCCTGTCCTTAGAGACACTGGCATCGATTATACTGAGGTTTTAATAGGCTTCACCAATTTTAGGAAAAATTCCCAAATTCTGTGACCTTAACCTTGCTCTCAGTGAGACAAACATTGCATTTCGTACTAGTCAGTTGATATGAGTAGCCTAAGCTTTACTCATGGCCAGTTGTTTGCCTCACCTTCTCCACTCACCACTCTATTGATGGCTGGCGTACATTCAACTAGCTGGGTTTTCCCCCAAAATCTTGTTTTCTATTATTTGATAAGCTGCATAATCGTGAACTATGATGAACAAATTGACTAATCCTCGTCTACGCATGAATTCTGTCCAAAATGCCGACCCCAAGACGCAGATGTATGGTAAATAAACTGCTTTTGATTATTAAAGCTTTTCAGGTTCTTGAACAGAATAGCAGTCATATTAAGTTTAATTCAGTTTTTATTGTAGTCTCAACGCCAGTCCCCGATATTTATCCATCAACAAACAATAGTCTCAAAGCATAAGGTTGAACGGCTTCCCCGTGGAAACTCCTGAGAGAACCAGACTACAGAACTTCAGAAAAAAATCTCTTGAAGAAAATTTACATATGTATGTCAAAATTACCAGATAAACAGAATGATGCGCTGTGAACTGGAAATCATGCGTATTTCGAAATCTTTGACTAGCTGGGAAGGAGCAACGCCAGAGACCACCGGCTACTGAGCAGTATCGCAGGAGATTTAATTTTCATCTATACTTTGGATCTATACTTTGGGGAGCCTATTCGGGAATCTGTCAAGCCATGTTCTATATTTGACAACGGTTGGCCTGAGTGTTTAAATGACATTAAGAGAAGGGTGATGAAGAAGAAGAAAAGCCCCATACTCCAGGTCCTAATTCCATTTCCGAACACTTTAACTTTTTCAGTGGAACTCTGAAGTTCCCCCGGTGTAAAATCTCAGAGAGTGGCAGCTTACTCTAGGACAGCGGGTCTCAACCTGTTTCAGTCAATCGTCCCCCCAAGGCTCCAAATTTTCTGTCATCGCGGCGCCCCCACCCACTCCCCTTTAAAAAAATCCCTACTAAAACCCAGCAAATACATTTCACAAGAAGACAGACTGCACACAAATTGTGATGTTAAGTTTTTTCAAAGCCTTGTTAATAACAGGCGTGTTGATTATCTATACTATATATATTTGTGGACTTGAGATTTTTCGTTGCAAAAGGCTTCTGAACCACTCAACACTCAGACTTCAAATTTTATATGGTGCATCAAAATGGATGTAAGGATGCACAGTTTTTAATAGAAGTCTCAAATCAGTGTAGTTTTTTTTATTGGAAATGTATTGTTTCGCCATGGTTTAGATCTATTTCGATTCATGGTTCGCCATTTTAAGGTTTCGTTATCACTTCCTGCGATGTGTTCACTATCAAACACACTAACCCGTGCGCAAATCATGCTGTTGTACGGGATGCGCAGGGTGTCAACTCACAAAGGCAGAGCAGTAAGACTTACTTAAAAACAAACAAACAAAAATAAAATAAACAAAAATAGGAACAGGCCAGATGAAGCAGGTCCATAATAGCCACCCAGAACTGAAACCAATATTCAAACCGATTTATCCCGGGCAGGACCGGGGACCTCAGCTAGTTCATTATAGAACAGAAAACATTCTTTATCAAATGCACTTAAAAAAAGGGGGGAGAGGGGAGTGCTTTTCTGTTCATAAAACCCATCCACGGGTGCAGTTGAACAAGTTGATCCCTGACCTGTAGTTGCCTCCAGATATCGTTCTCCATTCATGTTTTCCCCCTCCTGCCCTCCCCCGTTATTGTTTTCGCCCCCTTTGGCCTTTTTCTTCGTGGGGCGGGGGGGGGGGGGGGCGATATCGCCTACGTTGAGAACACTGCTCTAGGACTTGCTGAAAATCCCTGCCTTTGGGCCTGTTCCAGATTTTTCGAGTTAGAGCTTTTCCGACTTTTGACATGTCGACACCTTGTTGGGTGTAGAATTTTGGTTGGTGTCTTTTGTCTGTCGTACTTTGTCGTACTCTGTCTGTTCTTCTCTCTTCACCATTTACCCAAGAGTTCTACCGATATCGCTTTCTGGTCATGCAGGGCTAAATGTGCTCTACCAGATCGTATAAATTACGTGCGCTCCATTTTTGCCGATTTTTTTACCCTTTCTCTCTCTCTCTTTATGCACACTTTTTATACGACCTGTCTCAACAAAGTCGCATATGTGGGCACTTAGCCTTACACAATGTCGTAATGTAACCGACCGCATTACAATAATGTATTTGATGTGCGAGACACGTTAAACCATTTTGCGTTTTAAAAAAAAAATGTTCTTAGTCATCCATTCCACCCTACCCGACTGTTCGTCATCCACTGTCTGTCTGTTGTGTCTTGTGAAAATTAGCACCTGGGTTTTTTATCTGTTGTTTTTTTATTTATTTATTTTTGTACCATTAATTTTTGTTTCCTTTATGAGATCTTTATCCTTTCATCCCCTCACACGTTCACACACACAACACACACACACACACACACACACACCTTTTTGTCTGCGCCTGTCCTTTATTTCCAATTTCCTGGCCCCTTCCTTTTTTCTTTTCTTTTCCTCTTCACCCCCCCCCCCAAAAATGCCCCCCCCCCCGGAATTCTGTGCTCCCTAGGGCGAATGCTGAACATCATTTCTCACTCACCTCCCCCCCCCCCTCTCATGTTTTATGTTTACCTGTACACGTGCTGTGGAGTGGAGTTGTATGAGGGTGAGGTAACTAATATTTGTCCGTGCACCTGAGAGCAGTGAACACTTCCTGAACACATGTGCGTGTATCTGTGTGTGTGTGTGTGTGATTGTGTGTCTGGGTGTGGAAGATGGAGAGAGAGAGAAAGAAGAGGAAGAGAGAGAGAGAGAAAGAAGAGGAAGAGAGAGAGAGAGAAAGAGAGAGGTTGGGGGCGGGGGTGGGAGGTGGCGGGAATCGTTGAATCGAAAAGGGTGCTTTTTTAAAACAGTGAAGTACATGCGAAAGAATAAATAACAGAGGAAGAGAGAGAGAGAGTGAGAGACGGAGAGACACAAGTGATAGAGAGAGGGAGAGAGAGAGTCGTGGACTCGAAAATGGGCTGTCTTTAAATAGTGACGAATAAGCTAAAAAAAAATAATAATAATAATAAATCGCAGAAAGAGATAGTCAGACACACACACACACATACACACAGATACATAGATTGAGAAAGAGAGAGAGAGAGAGAGGAGTAAAGGGTCAGAGGGAGAGATAGAGAACTCGAAGAAGGGATAAAGGCGGGAATAAGAGACTGGTTAGGTCTGTAGCCGATGTAATGAATAAACATGATACGTGTGTACAGAAAAGTAGGCCTTGTGGAGGAAGAAATCTGGAATTGCACTACTTCAGTAGACAGAAACAGTGTGTAGGTCGGTGTAATAGTATAAACTGAACGCCCTCGGGCCTAGGTAGGGAAAAGAGAGAAATTGTATTGTTTATGTCTGTTCTACATTCTATCCGTGTTTTGGATGCCACGTCATACCTTCATATCCTAGCGCACGCTTGGGATATCATTACGATGTTATTTCTATATTGGGAAACTGTTATGTGTATTAGAGAGAGAGAGAGAGAGGGTGGGGTCGATCGATGATCGGATGGATAGATAGATAGACAGATAGATGGATGGGTTGATAGACGGACAGATGGATAGATACACAGATAAATAGATAGATGGATAGATAGACAGATAGACAGATAAATAAATAGATAGATGGATAGATAAATAAATGAATAGATAGACAGGTAGATAGATAGATAGATAGATAGATAGATAGATAGATAGACAGACAGACAGACAGACAGACAGATAGATAGATAGATAGATAGATAAATAGACAGACAGACAGACAGACAGATAGATAGATAGATAGATAGACAGACAGACAGACAGACAGATAGATAGATAGATAGATAGATAGATAGATAGATAAATAGACAGACAGACAGACAGATAAATAGATAGATAGATAATAGATAGATAGATAGATAGATAGATAGATAGATAGATAGACAGACAGACAGACAGACAGACAGACAGACAGACAGATAGATAGATAGATAGATAGATAGATAGATAGATAGATAGATAGATAGATAGAGACTGGCTGGATGGATAGATAGATAGATAGATAGAGACTGGCTGGATGGATAGATAGATAGATAGATAGAGACTGGCTGGATGGATAGATAGATAGATAGATAGAGACTGGCTGGATGGATAGATAGATAGATAGATAGATAGATAGAGACTGGCTGGATGGATAGATAGATAGATAGATAGAGACTGGCTGGATGGATAGGTTATAATATTTACGAGTTCCAGAGAGTTGAGCATTCCACAGCCCACCCTATCCTTTATTCTGTCTGAAACAACAACAACAAAGAGACCGAATACATGTACAAACAGCTAGACCAACACACGAATGATCGATTGATTCCGTCCCAGTAGTGTACAACATGCTTAGATCTATGTCTACTCGGATCGGCCACCCAAATTATGCCCAGACAGAGCTGCAGATGTAATGCTGTTCTCCTTTAGTGAGAAGTCCTAGCTATTGATCTAGACATGGGGTCAAGTTCCTCTCTCTCTCTCTCTCTCTCTCTCTCTCTCTCTCTCTCTCTCTCTCTTCTCTCTCTCTCTCTAAATCTCTAAATCTCTAAATCTCTCTCTCTCTCTCTCCCTTTCTCATAATATGTCTTTGTAATTATTGTATTTGTGTTATTGCATTTTTTTCTATCTATCTATCTATCTATCTACTATTTCTCTGTCTGTCTGTCTGTCTATCTATCTATCAGCTATCTATCTATCAGTCTGTCTATCTGTCTGTCTGTTTGTCTGTTTATTATCCACCTGACTGCCTGTCTGTATATCTATCTATTTATCTATCTATCCAATCTATCTATCTATCTATCTATCTATCTATCTAAACAGACCAGCTACGTGTGTGGGTCAGACAAATAGACCCATATTCAAACTACCATATTTCTATAAAGAAAACCAGCACAGATGTGCGCTGTGTGCACCAAAGCTCTCGCCAAGCATCAGATGTTGTATTTTGTTTTCCCCCTCTATGCATACTATTCAAAACCTCACTAACAAACTTAGACAGCACAACCCCCCCCCCCCCCCGACCCGCTTTTCTTCATATCACAATCTAATGCCTCTATCTGACAAAGACACCCTCTATTGATTTTTTTTGTTATTTCTTGTCTTTTTTCACGACCGGCTCTACCGGCAGAGCCTGGAGTCCGTGGGGCCGCGTGCGTGTGTTGGGTTAGAGAAGGTTAAGGAGAGAGAGATGGAGTTGGGGGTGGTGGTAGTGGTGGGGGGTGGGGAGGGGGGTCGATGGTGAGCACCGCGCCACAGGGACGTCCTGGGCTGGTGATGCGCGTGCTATCGTGGGCTATCGATCTGAAGCATTTGCTCAACTACCGTGTGTGCTGAATTTCATAATGGTGGAATGTCAATAGGGGTGTTGCTGATGCCGCTGATGTGGTGTCAGTGGTGGTTGCTGATGATGGTGGTTTCATTTTGTCTGATGTTGTTGTTGTTTCTGTTGTTGTTGCTGCGGCTGATGTGGTATCAGTGGTGGTTGGCGATGATGGTGTTTTCATTTGTCTGATGTAGTTGTTGTTGCTGCTGCCGGCTGCAGCTGATGTGGTATCAGTGGTGGTTGATGATGATGGTGTTTTATTTTGTCTGATGTAGTTGTTGTTGCTACTGCCCGCTGCGGCTGATGTTGTACCAGAGATGATTGATGTTGTTGAAGGGAGCGGAGATGGTGTTTTAACTTGTCTGAAGCTGTTGTCATTTCTTGCTAGGGGTTTCATAGTGGTGCATTTGCTGAATGACAGAGTCAAACATGAGATTGGCTAGAAGCGTAGAGCAGTGCCTTCTCGGCTCTTACTGGAAAGTAATGGAGGTTTGGCTTTCTGGGAGGATTTCCGTTTGACTTTTGCAATAAATAAAGCAAAAAATAATGTGTGTAAACCTTCAAAGTCTGACTGTTTAACTACCCATCTGTTCATTCCAAAGCATCTATCTATTATTTATTTAACCAGACACTTAATCATTAATTATTGGATTTATTCTGCCTTTCCTCCTTCCACTCAGTCATTCACCTATCCAATCTTTCACCAGTGCACCTGTCCACCGGTGCATTCATCCGTTAGCTTATCCACTCATCCATCTATCAATTCTTCCATCCATCCATCCATCCATATTCATTCATCCATACATCTATCCATTCATCTATACATCTATCCATTCATCCATCCATCCATCTGTCCATCCATCCATCCATCCATCCATCTGTCCATCCATCCATCCAGCTGTCCACCCATATCCATCCATCCATCCACCCCTTCGTCCACAATCCATCCATCCATCCACCCACCCCAAACTGAATATCTGACAAAACCTTTTCAGTCCCTACACCGGACCTCTATGAACAGTGTAAAATGTTATCACCATGGTTAAAACGCCCGGGCACGCAATAACCCACAATCAGCCCATCCACAACGCCAGGTACTTGTCGGCGGAGATAACTGTGGACCATCCTTTATGTCCCTTGTCAACGACCTCTTTTTTATCAAGTTACGTCCCCTCTCTATCATTTCACTATCCTCGCCCCTTCATCTACCTCTCAATAATGGGACCCAGTGGAGAAATTGGTTGTCACTGTGATAGAAAGAAAACGTACACTCACAAAAAAAAAACTTAATTATCGCCGAAGATTGATTGATTCCGGACAATCAGTGAATATCTAGAGTGAAATGACGTAGGTGCAACACCTTTCTGTGAATAAATTTCCTGTAGTTGAAAATGAACGACATTAACTGCGCCTGTTGTTCTGATCTGTTGGTTTTGTTTTGGTTTTTGTCTGGTAATTACATTGGAAGCTGTCAGAGCTGCATTTTCGTTGCTGTCGTTGTTGTTGTTCATCATCCTCATCATCATCATCATCATCGTCATGGCAGTGATGGCGATGATATGATTTGGGGGGGGGGGGGGGGGGGGAGTAGAGGTTAGAGAATTCGTCAGATTATTTGTTTTAAAGAAACGACAAAGCTATGGATGTGCTGCTATTGGTCGAGAACAATCATACTAACACTTGATCAGGAGTGAAACATTAAGCCCTTACTAGAAAGAGAGAGAGAGAGAAAGAACAAACAAACAAACAAAAAAGAAAGAAAGAGAGAGAGAGAGACAGAAAGAAAGGAAGGACATAGGCTAGCATTAAATTTCTATTTTCTTCTTTCCCGTTCCCCGTGAATATTTCATGACACCAGTAAAGACATTACTAAGCACGAAACATTACATTTTCTCTCAGTTACCCGCATCTTCAGCTTTGAACTAACGCCTACCGTTACTTAACTTAATTGGAATCGGTCATGTGTACATCATTGCCTTGCCTTAAAAGCATCTTATCAGTTTACTCATGCTTAGTCACATCTTGTAAAGAACAACGACCGGGGGGGGGGGGGGGGTTGGGGGGGGCCTTTGAGAGCAGTTCTCTCCTTTTCGCCTATAGTTACTTTCCTCGGCCGATGAAATGGTTGGGAACGGTTTTAGTCAAATAAGCAAAAGTTCAATTAGTTACTTATTCGCTGTTTTGTTGTTGGTTTTTTTAGGTTCTTGCTGGTCATTTTATTTGTGGTACTGTTGCGTGTGTGAAAAATACAATAAAATTCTGCCACGCAATGTCGATTCTTTCCGCCCCTTCATCTGTTCTTCTATTCGTCCATTCTTTCATTTTGTTCCCTGCGTTTTCGTATTCATTATTGTCTTTAATTTGACCAAGTTTCTTTCATCTGCGTTTTCGTCTATCATGATGATTTTTCTAAGGTTATATTTTGTAGTTTCTATTTTCGGGGGAGGTTATCCACTAACCCACTGACTAGACTCCATATTGTTTTACCATTAACTTTAACTCGTTTTAATTGCTCATTCCACTCTCAACTTTCAACCTTTTTTTTTTTCTCATCAGATGACGCTGCTGGATACGAGGATCCAAACCTAGGCCCTGAAGCTGCTCAGTTCTCCAAGCTATCCGAACCGTCCTCCTCTCCCTTTGATGCCTTCTCCGCTCAACCATCTTCCATGATGGCTGACACCGAGTATGACGCATCTGCCTACCAGCAAGACCCTCTCCACCAACAGCAACAGGACGTGGCCGACTACCCATCAGCCAACGAAGCCTCGCCAGCTGACTACAGCTACAGAGGGGACGAGCCTGGTGATCTACCAGCCAATTTTGCCCGGGAGGCATCCAGAGGCCAAAACTTCCAGGAAGAATACGAAGACGAGCCCTTGGATCAGGGGCAAACAAGTGGTCGTGGGGATGAAGTTGATGAGCTGACCCAGCAGGACAGCGGTCCGAATCCTTTCCAAGATGGAGGTGTGGCTGGTGGTCACTACATGGACAATGACCGACCTATTATGGGTTATAATCCGTTCTTGAACGAGGAGAAACAGAGGGCGGAAGAAGATGAGAGTGGACAGTATGATCAATATGATGACCGCTCAGATCCGTCAGATTACTATCAACAGCAAGGATATGGAGCACCTAGACAAGGGCCTGGACAAGAAGAGGTGATGGAGAGAGAGGGTGAAGGACAACACGGGTATGACAGGCTTGAAGAGGATGAAGACGATGCTGATCTGCAGATGGAGCCGGTGGGAGAAATTCAACAACCACCAGCCAGTGATATGATGGCGGAGGAAGAACAACATGAAGAGCTGACAGAGGAACGGCGGATGGAAGATGATGTGCAACCACCAGTGTCTTTCACTGAAGACCAGCTTCATTCCGAGCAGGCAGGACCCTTGGAGAGCGAGGAGTCTCGGGTACCCCAGCCAGAGGCACCTTCAGAGTTTGAGACCCAGTACAGAGAGGACCAGTTTGATCAAGAAAAGCTCGCTGAAGATCAAAGAGATGAGCTGGAGACGCAAGGATTCCAAGCTCCAGCACAAGGCGCTGTTGCTGAGTTTGAGAGAAGAGAGTTTGAAGATGAAGAGAGCAAAGAGGAAACTGTCACACAACAAGTGAAACCCACGGAAGAAGATGATTTGGGAATTGTGAATCAGGGATTTGTGGACGCAGAGGCTGAGGGTGAAATAATTCCAGAAGAGGCGGAGAAAGTTGAAAGCGAAGTTCCCGACGGTTCTGAGAGAACAGAATCTGATGTAGGATTTAGTCAGGCAGAGTTAGAGGAGCAGGGCATTCCCGAGAGTGATCGTGGTGAGCAACAAATTTTGGGTAGGGAACACGAAGACATTGAAACACAACCGCAAGCTGAGCAAGAAGAAATCAAAGGACAGACAGAGGAACAAGAGGAAAAAGAACAGCCAATCGATTATGATGAAGAGGAGAGACGAGAACTGGAGGAGGAGGAATATAAA
This sequence comes from Onchidella celtica, assembly GCA_963931925.1. Taxonomy (NCBI): domain Eukaryota; kingdom Metazoa; phylum Mollusca; class Gastropoda; order Systellommatophora; family Onchidiidae; genus Onchidella; species Onchidella celtica. The sequence goes on from OZ007582.1 coordinate 16,732,613, forward strand.
CTGAAAGAGGAGATTGGAGATGTGTACAGCGCTGGCGCGGGTGAGTTTGGCGATGCGGAAGAAATCAAGCGTACAGCTGAGGAATACACTTCAGAACAGCTGACATCTGGCGAAGAAGAAAAAAGAGTGGAAGAAACCGAGCCATGCGAGAAAGATTTTGGGTCACGGTTGCCTGACGCCGACATGTTATCATCCGGAGACCGCAGTTTTGTGGATAATCTCTCCGAGTTAACCCCCCCTGACACAATCCCCCAACCCCTCCCCTCCCCGCCAGAGCCCAAGGATATGTCGCCGTTTGACCCCCTGGCTCCCTCCGACACCACATCACCTTGTCACGAGGCCGGCGGTAATCTAGGTCAACACGAGGCGCTGTTTCAACACGGGGTGGTCGCGGAAGAAAACAACACGGGAGATTTTTTGACGGCCGGCGAGGTGGAAGGAGAGACCAAATTTGGCGTGGACGGTACGGCCATAACGTCGACCGCTTCTCAGAACAACGCGTTCTTACACTCCGACGACGAGGACGAAGAGGAGGAAGAAGAAGAGTCACAGCCACTGGAACAGGGAGGATTACAAACTGCGGGCACGACAGAGACAGAGACCAGCGTTGACGAGAAAAGCGGGGAGTACGGAGGGCAGGGGTCGGAACCCATGGAGACCACGAATGATAACGCACTGATGTCCATGTCAATGGAAGGAAGTTTTTACGATGATGGCGGGGATCTGATTGGTGGAGATGACAGGAAAAATGCACAACAGGAAAATCATGTTTATCAGGATGATATCACAGAGGAGTCCACCAGTCAGCCCAGTCAACAGGATGGATACGAACAAAAACAGGACGGCTATTTATTCGGTCAGGATGAGTTTGGACAACAAGTTCAAAGTGAGTATTCTCAGAGCCAGGAGAGTTTCCCACCTAGCCAAGAGGAATCGGAAATCAGTCACGAATTTGCTGCAGGCCAGGATACTTTCGACCCTCTTCAAAACGCCACTGCACCCCCTGCATCCGCAGTCAACGGTGTTGGTGAGGAGGGAGGCAGTCTCGGGGGGCTTAACTCATTGCTCGACGCCCCTGTCGTTGCCCAGGGTCTGCAGACTCCGGTCACAGAACAGAGCAGTACCATTGATTCTTCAGTAGATGATGTTGGGGTGGATTCAATAGCGCGAGAGTTTGAATCTAGCGTGGATACACAGCCCCCGCCTTCGATGGACAGAGGACTGGAACTGGGAGACGCCCTTGGAATTCAGACATCAGAACCGGCCGCCCCGGAGAAAGCTGAAGAACCGTCCTCGTCTGTCGACGAAGCGGCAAAACCTCCAGCAAAAGTGGAAGAGCAGAAAATTGCTGAAGTTGCGGCCGCTGCCGCTCCTGCCGCTGTCGCCGGCGCTGCTGGTGCTGCCGCTGCAGCGTCTGCAACAACCAAATCTACAACTACCGTGAAGAAATCCTCAGCCAAGGCTGGTAGTCGAACTACCACTACCACTACTAAAACTGTTAAGGAGACCAAAACTAGTGGAGCAAGAACTACCAGCAAAAAGTCGGAGACTACCACGACCACAACATCTAAGACACCCGCGACTACAACATCCAAGGCGACCGCGTCCACAACATCCAAGATGACCGCGACCACAACATCCAGGACGCCTGGGTCAAGGAGACCCCCGTTTGATTCCAGACCAATCACCGCCAATGAGAGAAAAGCCAAGGAAAAACCTGCGACATCTCCAACAAAATCCGCCGCTGCCCCGTCCTCTGCTAAGAGTTCAGGACCGTTGCCGTCCTATGCCCAGCCCATTCAGCCCAGGAAGCCACGAGAAGCCAAAGCTCCCACCCCTGATGAGAAGAAGAAAACGACACCCAGCAGTACCACCCCCAGGGCTGCCTCAGCCACCACACCTCGCACCCCCAGACCACAGTCTGCCACCACTGGAAGTAGTACCAAGACCACCACTACCACCAAAACGACCACCTACTCCATCAGCAACAGAACAGCAGAGCTGGCTCGACCTAAATCTTCACCCACAAAAATGACAAATGGTGAGTCATAAATGTCTTTGTAATGTCAGATTCAAAATGGCCAAGATGTTTAACAGAGGTATGGTGTACAATTTGAAGGGACAAAGAAACCAACGCATTTTAATTATTCTACAGTACAAAACAAAATTGGCAAATGTTTTCATGGGAGCTAAAAATTGGCTGGCTTTTTTCTTTTTAAATTGTATGTTTTAAAAAAATACGTTATTTGTAATTGACTAAACTGTGACAACAACAATGTCTGAAGGGGGTCTTGGGCCTACAGGTCGCCTCGATCAGAGCAGAAAGTTTTGGGTGTTCAGATTGCGGGCAGAAGCCAGTACAGAGCAGAGTACTCCATTAAGCGGACGCCAATGGTCACTGAAATGATTGAGCAGTAATGAAATCCGGCTAATTTCGTGCCTCTCTGCTCTACTGTGCACTGCTCGCAGTCCTGAACACTTTCATTACAGCTCGTTTGAACGTTTTTTATCTGCTCTGTTGTACTGGCGATCCGTCGGGACCTATAGAATCTGATATGTATTGACTTATGTACCCTGGTGTATGCATGTGAACCGTCATGGTTTCTCTCTTTCTGTCTCTCTCTCTCCCCCCCTCTTTCTTTCTCACTCTCTTTCTCTTTCTCTCTTTCTTTCTCTCGTTCTGTGTGTGTATGTGTGATTACAATGGATATATAAACCCTCATCTGGCACAATGACAGCCGTCCGCGACCCTTTATAAGTTTAGTTTCTAGTTAAGTGAAAAGTTACCAAGCTAGAAATTATAGATTTAAGACAATAATATTATCCTTTCTGGATATGTGTATGTGTGTATGGGGGTGGGGAGTGTAAGACAGTAAATGAGAAATAATCGAAACGAAAAAGAGGATCACCCGGAGAGTGAAATGGAGGAGGAAAGGGAGGGAGAATGACAGAGCAGCGAAGGAAAACAGAAAGAAGAAAGTCAGGCAATGAGACAAACCAGATAAAAAGAAAGAAAGATTAACATAGACATAAGTGGGGAAAAAAAGGACCAGAAAAATACAAAGAACAAGCGATAGCTAGAGAAAGAAACCACGGCTCTGTTTGTACAGAAAACGATCATTGACGCATAGCTCAAGCAGATCCATACGACATTCGCCAGTTAATGAAAGACAACATAGTGTTTTCTCTCTTCTCCCCTTGAATCGCTCCTGAAAGAGAGATTTGGTTAGTGGGGACCGCTGACCTCTGTCGGGAGGTGTGCAACGTACTACACTGAACAATGTGACCTGGCTAGTCAAACAAGATACATGTACATGGATTATTTTGATCATTCCGAAAACAGATTATGGTAGATATAGGCACTGGGCTTAGAATAAATAAATGTATGTCAGCAGGGCCCTACATAAAGTAATGTAGCTTGGAGGGGGGCTGCCCTCAGCGTATGAAAAGCATGTGGGGGGGGGGGGGGGGGAGGGGTGTCTAAAAAGCGTAAATATGATTTGCAGTTACGTATGAACTTTTTTTAAAAATCAGTTTTACGCACATTTTTCTCAACAATCTAATATGCTGAAGAATTACAATTATAAAGACGGGAATGAAGGCCTTGTTTGTAGTGAAACAGTTAAATAATAGTCTCTGCCAAATGCCATTAAGGTTTGTGATATCCAGGCCTTGTCGTGAACATTCAACATGTTATAGGCCGTACGTTTGTTCAATTCAGAATTCAATAACTTTCATATAATTAGTAATATCGATTGATCAATTCATAACTTTGTTTTCTATTTATGTATTTATTTGGAATTAATTTGGGAGTATAATTGTAGATTTGGAAATTGGGGAATGTTCCGTGTTTTGTTTGATAACACCCGGCTCGTGAGAGGTGAATTCAATATTTCACCCAAGTGCATTCGTTTCTTCTAAAGCGAAACACAGAATATCTAGACGAACCATTCCTTCTTTCAGTACATGTCCACAACTTGGGCGCGTATAAACACGGTGAGTACTGCCGACGGAGCTCCATGGTACTAGTCTTTTGCTTTCCGTTATGAAGGGATGTGGTGCGAATTTTTGCATTGTTGATATGGATGATACGTGCGCATGTCGACGGGCGGAATTTGGCGAATTGAACCGTTTCGGTTTCCTGTGTCTCGGTTCTAATTGTATCATCAGTCTTAAGACTTACCAAATTTAGAACAGGTGATTGGGATTCGGGAAGGTTTCTGATTTGAATCAGTGCACGGGTTTCGTCTTTTTTTTCTTCTTTTTTTTTTTTGGCAAAGTTTCCAGGTAGTTGATAATATCGATTTTGACTTATAACTTTTTATTTCTTGTTTATTGCTGTATTTAAAATTGGAAGAGGGAATATTTAGGGATCGAAATAAGGACCAAATCCATGTTGCATGTGCGTTTAATAATACCAGGTTCACGAGAGGCGAGTTCGTGTTTCACTGAGATATACCACCCCTACCTGTGACTTCAACATCAAAAAGTATCAAATATAGAGCAGGTGATTAGGAAGGGATCAGCTGGCTGGTTCAAATCAAAGCCCCGCCTTTGAAACTTGTGAACAGACAGACAGAAACCCCTTGCATGTTTCAGGGCTGGGGGGGTGTGCAGGTGAGGGTTGCTCCAAAAATGTGCATCTGGATTGGAGGGGAACGGGAGGAGGGTGGAGGGAGGCAGGTGTTACAGATGTGTGTGTGTGACTGCTGTGTCGTGTGCCTGTCGTGTGTAGACTGCTACCATCTGGGTCACTGAGTGTGTCATGCGTATCTGTGTAGATGGATTTGCCATGAACTTTGAAGCTGGGTGCATTATTACATGTTTTGTTTACGTGACATGTGTAGAAACTATATATCCTTTTCTTTGTGTTGTTTCTTTCTCTCTCTCTCTCTCTCTCTCTCTCTCTCTCTCTCTCTCTCTCTCTCTCTCTCTTACTCACTCACTCTCTTCTGCCTCATTCTTTTTCTCTCTCTCTCTTTCCTTCTCTTGCTCTCTCTCTCTTTGTACCTCCCTCTGCCCCCTCTCACTATTTCTCTCTGTCTCTCTCTTCCTTTCCATCTTTCTCTCTTTCTCTCTTTTTCTTTCCCTCTTTCTCTCTCTTTGTAACCCCCTCTGGCTCTCTCCCTCTCCTTCTCTGTTTCTACTTCAGAATGCACAAACAAAAAAAGAGAGGAATACATAGTCATCTCTCCCAAATGCTTCTGTGAAAGATTCACCATTAGCCAGTGTAAATTTAATTACACGATCACAACATCTGCACCGGCTCGTTTTAATAAAATAAAAGATTCCCTTTTTCTGTTGCCACTACAAGGGTGTACTGCATTTATTTTCCAACATAGCAATAAGGCAAACTATTTCTGACACACCTTCAGATGCTTTTCGATAGCTCTCTCCAGGTTCTCAGTTTGTTGTCTCTACAACTAAACAAATTTCAATTAGATCTAAGTGAGAGAGATGGAGGAGAGAGGAAGAGAGACACAGATAGAGACGGGGGGAGAGATGGAGAGGAAGATACAGATGAGGGAGAAGGGGGGGGGGACAGACAAACAGACAGTCAGACATGACAGGGGGAGGGAAATGGAGGGAGGGAAAGTGAGAGCGAGAAAGAGAAGGAGAGAGAGAGAGATATGGGATGAAAAGAAGGAGAGCGAGAGAGAGAGAGACCCTTCAACTGAAATGTATCATGCTGTATGTTGTATGTATTTTATCATGTGTATTTCTATCAGTCACTGATACTTGAATTCACAGACCTGATCTTTTCCTCTTTCTCTCTGCCCAGGTACTGCCGCTCCCACGGATAATAAATCTCCAACAGTGAGTATTGTAATTACTTCTTTTCTTTCAATCATTCTCTCTTTCTTGATTTTTCTTGTTTCCCTTTCTCTGATTTTTTTTCCCCTTTTTTCAGTTTCTCTGTTATCCTCTAGAGAGATTTCTTCTTCTTTTTTAAATCTTTCGTGCCTTCCTCCCCCGACCTCTCGTTCTTCTGTTTTTTTACCGCTCCCTTTTTTGTCTCTCTCACTACCCCTGGCCTGGGTTGTTTTTTTTTTGTTTCTCTTACCTTTGCATTTCCCACCCTCAGGTAGATGACGTGTCTCGGTAATCTCTATTCTTTTTACTGTTCTTTCCGACACTCCAGATTTCAATGCCAGGTGTCGAGAATCTGGAACATAAACCAAAAAAGAAAAGAGAAAAAAATTCAAGGTTAACTTAAGTCTATTAAGGTGGAAATTGGAGATAGTTTGAACAGAAAGAGAGAAAGGAAGAATGAATAAATGAAAGACATTCAGAAAGGAACGATTGATGAAAGAAAGACAGAGAGAAAGTATTAATTTATGGGAGAAAGACTGGAAGAAAGAAAGAATGCGTAGAGAAAGAAAAAGACAGAAAGAATGAGCGAATAGATTAAAGGGAGAAAAGAAGAAAATAATAAAGAACTTGGTTGGACAAGAAACAGAGAAAGAGAATTAGAAAAGAAATTTGTTCATTTTTTCTTTTCATTTTTTCATTGCAAATGTTAGTAAGAGCTGTGCGTTCTCCGTCGCTGTGAGTAACTGTAACTTTGCCTCTATTAACTTTGCATGAGTCAGCGCCTCTTCCTACCCTGTACAGGCAGATAGTAAAAAGTAAATGTGTGCCGAGATTGGCGTTCTCATACAATGTACTGTAGTATATTTATTTTCAAGGTAATTTTGGCTACAATTTATTATTGAAAGCCGTTGACCTCAGACAAGAAATATAGGTCGGTCTAAACATTTGTGTAGTAGAAATGAGAACTGCTGTCGAAGCTGAAACTTGATTCTTTGTTCCTCTGAATTGTTCACTTTTGGGGGGCATTCATAAAGAACGGACGCTGGGAAAGGGGGGAGAGAGAATCGTGCAAAAGGCATACATAATGTTCAGGTGCTAGTCCAAATCTAGACAGTAGTTCTCAGCCCGGGGAGGGGTTATTGAAGGGGATTGGAGGAGAGGACATTTTAGACGTCTGATATTTCTCTGTTTTGTTTCACATTTCTTAAGTTTCTCGGTCTGGAACATCGTTGTCAGTTTGAAATTATTGCTGTGTTTCTTGCATTCTTTCTATCTATCTATCTATCTATCTATCTATCTATCTATCTGTCTGTCTGTCTGTCTGTCTGTCTGTCTGTCTGTCTGTCTGTCTGTATGTCTGTCTGTCTGTCTGTCTGTCTATCTATCTATCTGCGCGTCCACCTATCTGCCTGTTTATCTGAATGCCTGCCAGCCTATGTATCTATCTATCTATCTATCTTTCTGTCTGTCTGTCTGTCTGTCTATCTATCTATCCTGCCCGTAAGTCATCTTTCTGCCTGTCCGCAAACATGTCTGTTGGAGATTCCATCCCTATCGTGACATGAGGACAACAGTATGGATATTACGATATATTCCAGTACCAACTGGCAATTGAGACCAACAGCCCGTGAAACATTGAGACCAGTTAGATGTACGCGTACTCATTAACCCTCTACTTAACGGCCCATTGACACACGGGCAATCCACGGCTTTAATTCCCTGGCACGAGAACTTAATGAGGGCTAGCAGTGGAACCAATAGAGGAGAAACAGATGGAGGACGGGGTAAAGAGGGTTGGGGGAGACACAGAAATCAGACAGACCTGGAAAGAGGAGGGGGAGGGGAGGGTGTGCAGTAAGCTACTGACACTGAGAGACCCACATGACAACAGATCAACTCGGCCTCAAGGGAGACAACAACAGGAAAACGAAATACGTCACACGAACATTTAAAAACTGAAGTGTTGTGTCACGTGACTACGTCCGGAATGATGAGTGGCCTGCTTTTTTTACGTTTTTTTTTTTTAATTAATTAAGTATGGGGAGAAATTAAAAGTGTTTCTCTCTCTCCTTACACTTCCTCTCCGTCGCTTCGTCTTCCTTACACCCACACTCTCTCTCTCTCTCTCTCTCTCTCTCTCTCTCTCTCTCTCTCTCTCTCTCTCCCTGTCTCTGTCTGTGTCTCTGTGACTGTCCTTCTCTCTCTCCTTCCCTGTCTCCATCTCTCTTTCACTCTCTCACTCTCTCTCTGTGTCTCTGTCTTTCCGCCATTCTCTCTCTCTCTCTCTCTCCCTCTCTCTCTCTCTCTCTCTCTCTCTCCCTGTCTCTGTCTGTGTCTCTGTGACTGTCCTTCTCTCTCTCCTTCCCTGTCTCCATCTCTCTTTCACTCTCTCACTCTCTCTCTGTGTCTCTGTGTCTTTCCGCCATTCTCTCTCTCTCTCTCTCCCTCTCTCTCTCTCTCTCTCTCTCTCTCTCTCTTCTCTCTCTCTCTCTCTCTCTCTCTCTCTCTCTCTCTCTCTCTCTTTCTCCTGTCATCTTCTTCTGCCTCTGTCGTGTTATGGTGACCTGATAATTTCCCAATGAGTTCACAATAACAGAGTTTATCCTCCTGCGGATCCCGAGAACGTTCCTCGGATAGGGCGGGGAAAAGAACTGTTCGCAGAGAAAAAATGGCATGGGGAGTAGACAAATTATCCCGATAACGTTATGGGAGAATGAGACCCGTTAACTGTGGGGTATTTCTGTGCTAATTACTGTATCAAATTAACATAGCCCAGTCTGTTTACTGGCCATCCTGGGGAGTCCAGGGGACTGTGAAACCTGGCATCAGAAACTGCACGGTAATGGGGGTTGGGGGTGGAGAGGGTACGGTGGGGGTGGGGAGCATCCACAAGGTAAAATGTATGCTCGATGGAGTGGGTGCCTTTAGTGTCAGAAAAGCATGAAGGGGGTGGGGTTATGCATGGTTTTCAATTATGGTAATGAATTTAAAGCAAACAAATAGAAAAAGGCAAACTGTGTCTTTGGAGTACATGGAAGTCGAATAAATCGGAAATGCTTCCAATGAAACAATCAAATAGTCCGTGCAGAGTGATTGTAAAGCCTGGTCATATTAGTGGCTGCACACTCGTACACGTGAAGGGACAGTTGAAGCTAAGTGTATGATAAGCCTACATGGTATTAAAAATCGCTAAAATTGAAATTTTCTTTATCCGAAAAAGACGGGACACTTACACCGCGTGTTTCACTAAAATTTTGAAAGATTATCTGAAAGGGGCCATCACTCATGCAGAATTTGACATACCCAGTTTTGGAAAAACACTCTCCAATTGGGCGCACGTACTTTCTGGGCGCCCCCCTTCCTCCCCCCAACGAGAAAGTTACTGAAAATGGTTGGTCCTGGAGAGGGTTTGTAATAACGAATACCATGAATGATAAAGAGGCTGTTCAATAATGTAAACAAATGCGAGGAGCAGGAGAGGTTTTGCCCACAAAGCACTTTTCGGCTTTCTCGGCAACTGATGTATTCAATATTTTATGGAGTTTTTGCGATTTAACGCGTTGGAATGGGAAACCCCCTAACATTCATCATTCACAGAAATTGTGAAGTGTCGTGTATCAGGTACTCCTTGCTGGGAGTTATTCAGTGACAAACAACATGACATCTCTTTTGTTGCCATCATCATCATCATACTATAATGGAACTAGAGTGTGAATTTGTAAGCATCTATAACTTTGTGACTGCATTACCAAACATTATGGAACTCTGTGTACTGCCAGGATAAATTTCGGGGACGGATCCCTTTTGGACAAAATTAAGTCTTTTTTCAGCCACTGGAAAAGAGACGCATTTTCGTCTAGTAGAATCGAAATTGACGAAATTTCATAAAAACCACAGAAAAACTGCAGGTTATAAGCAAAGTCAAAATTGGGCAAAAAGAAAAAGTTGTATGTTGCGAAAATTTTGTGTATTTGCTGTCTTCTCTTTAGTTTGCTTTGTGTCTGTTGGGTTTTATTTCTCACGCAGGGCTTCGCTACATACAACTTTTTCTTTTTGCCCAATTTTGAGTAGAATGGAAATGTTTGGTCGGAAATTGGACCTTTCCTCTCTTTGTTGTTGGCTTCTTTTCAAGCATTGCAGGTCGAAAATCTGCTTCAAATATCACATTCTACATCTCCAAGTTAATGGACCGGTCAGTCTCATAAAACTTCGCAGTGATAGACAGTAGAGACAAAAATACGAACATTCTTTCTAATGTCATGTTTTGTAAATCCCTGTAAACAAAATATCTGTCTCTTTTTGTCTGAAATGTCTCTTGGTAATCTTATGCACACACATGGACGTCCACTCACAAAATTATATGGATAGACACGCGCCTGTAATGTCGCCCTACCAGGATGGAGGTATGAATGGCATTATTTAGGCACGACATTCCCACTAGCCAATGGCAAATTGCTCAAGAGATATTACAGAATAACCGGACACGTAGCTGGTGGTGTGTGAACATGGTGCTTGGGGGAATTACTTTCATGCGTTGACAGATGGAGGGGGAGGAGATGTGGAGTGGTGACAGATGGAGGGAAGGGAATAAGAGGTAGGAGGTATGAAACCTGTAACGGGAGGTTAGGGCAAAGAATGACGCGTGGAAATGGTGAGAAATACCCTTGGTGTATTGTACTTTGGGAAGTTTTAGCCGTGTTGTGGCAGGAGCTGAGACACGGAGACAAAGTGTGAGATATGCATAGAAAGAAATCGTTGTGCTCTCTCTCTCTCTCTCTCTCTCTCTCTCTCTCTCTCTCTCTCTCTCTCTCTCGCTCTCTCTCTCTCTCTCTCTCTCTCCCTCCCTCCCTCTCACTCTCTCACACAACTCTCTCTCTCTCTGTTTCTCTCTCCCTCTCTCTCTCTCTCTCTCTCTCTCTCTCTCTCTCTGTCTCTCGCCGTGGGTGTATTTGTAAGGGGGAGAGGAGATGAAAAGCATGAGGGAGAGGGGAGGAAGAGAGAACAACTGTCGGATTGAGGAAAGGAGGGAGAATGAGAAGGAAAGAAGAATCTGTATTCGAGATGGACGAGGAACTTTTTGCCCTTTCTTTCCTTGTCTACAATGCACTCCCTTCCCTTCCCCCATGCATCGTTGTCTCCCTCTAGCTCTCCCTATTGTAATCATGGTCCGTTGTTCATCTGTCCTCTGAATCATGTGTATATTTAGAAGGAAGCCATGTTAACCCTGACATCTGACGTCATCCCTCCAACCAGCCATTGTCTGTCAGCTGGCCACGGCTTTCAGCTGGCTACCTCCTGGCTCATGTCCGCTGTGTATCAGATCTTTTACTGGGCTCCTACACCACTGCCCCAGCTTGTCAGTTAGATTAACTCGGTCGTAACATAATCTGCATCTGTAAGAGCTAACCAGCCTAACCCTGTAAAGCTTATGACTAACAGAAACCAGGAACAAAAATCTTCCTCTCACGTTAGGTAGCTTTAAGTGAAAACGCTTACTACAGAAAGCATCTCAAAATAAATTATCTCAAACCCATTTTACATGTTATTATATTTCTTGAAACATTCATTCACACATCCTTCTTTTTTCCTCTGGGGGTTTAACACTTTCTGTACTTCCTGCTGGTTTACTCGATTTCTCTTACCGGGGAGTGTTGTTGTGATGTTTGATGTATCGAAGGATTTGTTGTTGTTGTTGTGTTTTCTTAGGTGTGTATGTTGGGAGGGGGTCCCTCAGTTTTCGGCATAGTGAAGCTATGTCTAGCATAATGTTATCTGAAAGACAAGGCGTTGACCCCCATCGGGCCGCCTGCACGCGACTGTCTTAAAAAAAAACAACAACACACCACAGATTTCTTTGGATAGACTCCGTCTCTAGCAGGATTGGGCCCCGAGCCAAGCGCTCTAACCAATGGGCCACTATGCAGGCACGAAAATTTCGGCTATCCTTTAATCTTTTTCATGTTAGAAAGATTTTCCTGCCTCCCGTCGACAGAACTTTCAAAACTCTCGAGAGAGGCATGTAAGAAATTCCAGTGTTTGATGTTAGCATCTTTCAAATAACCTTGTGTATTGAAGTTAAAACCACTTGTAATAACTTAAATGGACGTACAGAGGCAATAAAGGCAAAACTTTTTTTTTTTTAAACGGAAAACCAATTTAACTCACGTGTTTTTATTTTAAAACATATAGAGTTACATGTTTTAGCGAGTGACGTCAGATTTCTAAATGGACTTTATCCTAGCGTCGGGGTGTCGCCTTTATGCGGAGCTAAAAATTTATCCGAAACTTACCAGGAAGAAAAAAAAATGAATTGCACAGCAGTTGTGAAATCGTGATTTTGTGTTATTGTGGAGAATCTACATTTATTGTGATCAGTTAGACGAACCTGTCCAACAGGTTTAAATTTATCCCCAATTATCCATCTGTTCTATATTTGACAATCGTAATGGATGTAATTAATGCACCAAGTAATTACCGGAGTACAAACTGTAAAAAATTGCCTGTGTGTCGGTAAACAAAAGGTTAAATATAACCATTTCAGAGATGTGTCAATTGTTCTGAATCAACGGTTGCATTTGGCGATCTCGATTCTGCCTCCCGTTTTGTCATTTTGCATTCATAACAATGAATCTTTACAACATTGCAGCACGCCTTTCTTCATCATTCTTTCATTAAAGGTTAATGTATAACCATCAAAATTCAAGTTTAGTATGCTTTCAAAAATTATTAAAAATTGTGAGTTGTTTGTACATTATGGCACTTTTTGAATTTCCTTGAAATTGAATTTATCCATATTTGGTGAAATATTCTACTTGGACACAATCTAATGAGCATTTTGAATCGGACATCGCTACTAATTCCACAAATTTGAAAAGGATTTGAAAAAGAGCCCTTTTTTTTCTCTCATTCTAATCATAAACCTGCCTGGGGAAATGTGGCTCTGGTGCCGCGGGGAGGGGGGTAAACCAGGTCATTCTGCTAGTGACCTTGGTGGCTCCTAGAATAATGATTATTGTTTACAAACTCCCACGCGTATTAACAAAGGAATTTCTCGTTTAAAAGATAAAAAGAGAGGGGTGAGGAGCAGGCTGTTGTTGCTGTAATGTGAATGAAGATCCGTCAAATTTACGATGTTATCACCATCACAATTCGTCGACCATCTCATATAATGGCATATCGACAATTTTCTCATTTTACAGGAGGACATATCAAAGTTTTTGGTCACGTTTGTTATTCGTTCTTGTGGCAAAAACATTCCTGCTTATAACTTCAAAAATTAGAAAAGATGCAGATACGTTACTTTGTGAGACTATAGATCTCACCATGAGCAGTGATAAGATAGCCATAGCTCAAAGCCCCAAAATCATTGATACGCCCTTACGTGAGATGGACAACGGAAAATCTTCTGACTTAATCTCAGCTCAGACACACAATTGCATCCTTTTTCTGGGGGATTTTAGGTAAGATCATAAGCCGGTTCAGCTGTACTGGGAGAGGGTTTTTCTTTCAGCTAAACCGTGCGACAGTTGATCTGTTGCTTTTGTACAAAGTGACCTAAATACCTACAGAGCTACAAAGATAAAGTACAAAAGTCGTTTTATAAGTCGTGAGTCAGATATAAGTGGAGTGGACAACAGCTTAATAGTGATGTTTCGTTTTGTATTCAGCAATGAAACAATGAGAGAAATCTTTCAAGTCCAAACAGAGACCGTGAAAAGAGAAACAGCAGTGGAATGCTGGAGGTTTTATCAATGCTAAATCTTCAATATTATTATTTTAAGCTTACTAGATGAGGTACTTAGCCTTGGCTGGGATAAGTCTGCTTTCGTCCTGCCTCTTGCTCCTCCCTCTCGTCCCCCCTCCTCCCCCCTCCCCCCTATTCCCTCCCTCTTTCCCTTATCATTGTTCATTGCTATTATTTTTATTTGTTTGTGTTCTGATCTGACTATCACTTGCCATCTGTCTACGAAATTTGAAGCAGTGCCTTTTGCGGTTTGGCTACTTCGATGTGACAAAAAGGCAGGAGGGGCAGATACTTGTACACAGAAGCGAGAATGAGATTGTTTGTAGTTTATAGACAGATTGAACAAAAACCCGGGGCTGCCTCTCCCGCCCGGTACATCAAGGAGGCTTTACCCACAATACAAAGATGAGATTTGAACCAAATCATCCCTCTTTGTAGTGATATTGTCAGTTAATCTCTCCTATCCCCCGTCATCCGACTTGTCATCTCCTATTAATAACAAATCATGACGTGTTTCTTCTCAGAGCGTTCGCCTTTCTTCGGGCAACAAAGATCCTGAGGCAGATGAGAATTCTAATTATAACAGAGATCAATGGACGGAGGAAGAGGGAGTGTAGGAAAGAAAGAGAGAGAGTGAAGAGGAAAGGTTGGGGAAGGGGGGGGGGGGGATCAGCAGGTGGCCCTGAAGTTTGAAAGAAAAACTACAAAGCAACAGTTGTGTTCTAAAATGAACGGGGGTTTCGCTAGAGGACAAGTAATCTAGGTCATAACCCATACTGCACTCGTGTTGTGTCATAATGATTGAGAATTTCATAGTTCACTTGCATCTTCCCAACAATGTGGGGAAAACAACCAGTGCATGTTTGGCGCACAAAGTTGAATTGAATGGTTTCGGGAACAAAGAATAATTTGAAGAAAGTTTTAAAAAAATAGCTTTGTTCGCTACTTGATAAGCATCCTTCCTTTGGTGTCTTTGTAAATTTCAAGAACGCATCTTCTTCAGCTATCTCCATCACCCTTTCCCGCCATCCCCCACCCCCCTGCCACCTCATACACGCCATGAACAAGTCCTGAAATATGTTGCCTGGACCTGTATGTGATCGTGTGTATGTGTGTGTATGCGAATGTGCATCTGGGCTAGTTTTCGACAAGGACAGCTGAAGGGAAGCTGAAATGTCTTATCAACAGAATGTTTTTTTTTAAGTGACAGTTAAGATTTAGAACGCCGTATTCAGGTCAAGTGACAGCAAAGCGACATGTAGGTATTGCTACACCGACGCTGAGAATTACCCAACCATTCATTCATAAACTTGCTGAATCGGTTCACGAGTCGAGACCGAGATCTATTCTTCCGTGCTTTTACTTTTACGTGAGCACTACAGACACCAAGAGTCCATTCATAACGTACTTTCGGTCAATAATTTGGGTAACGTACAGTCTACTGGTAACGTAGGCTTTTCGTACACTTGGTTTCAGCCCACCTCCTCCGCGGGCAGTCTTCCCACCCCTTGTACGAGCTTACGTCTATTACAACGGTGCATGTCGATGACAAGGCATTGGAATTAATTTTTGTATGGACTATTTGACTAATTTTCACCATAAACAAACATTTGATTCCACACCTCCTCCCCATTATATACACATAGATAGTTTCACAGAATTTCCCGTGCTTTTTTCTTCTTCCCTCTTTCCCCCTCCTTCTTTCTATGTTTTATTTAAATTGAAATGCGTACATGCGCTGCTCAGAAATCCCATAATTCTTATCCCATTCGCCCCTCCCTCCCTCCCTCCCTCCCTCCCTCCCTCCCCTCCTTTCATTCTTTTCCCCCATTTTCCTCCCTCCCTCCTGTCCTCCCTTTTGCTCCCTCCCTCTTTTCATGCCCCCCCCCCCATTTCCT
The DNA here is from genome assembly GCA_963931925.1 of Onchidella celtica. Lineage (NCBI taxonomy): Eukaryota > Metazoa > Mollusca > Gastropoda > Systellommatophora > Onchidiidae > Onchidella > Onchidella celtica. The sequence goes on from OZ007582.1 coordinate 16,748,069, forward strand.
CGTTTTGCTCCATTTTCCTCCCTCGCTCATCCTTTTTCTTCCCTTTCTCATCCTTTTTCCTCCCTCTCTCATCCTTTTTCTTCCTTCTCATCCTTTTTCCTCCCTCTCTCATCCTTTTTCTTCCCTCTCTCATCCTTTTTCTTCCCTTTCTCATCCTTTTTCTTCCCTTTCTCATCCTTTTTTTCCCCTCTCTCATCCTTTTTCTTCCCTCTCTCATCCTTTTTCCTCCCTCTCTCATCCTTTTTCTTCCCTCTCTCATCCTTTTTCTTCCCTCTCTCATCCTTTTTCCTCCCTCTCTCATCCTTTTTCTTCCCTCTCTCATCCTTTTTCTTCCCTCTCTCATCCTTTTTCTTCCCTCTCTCATCCTTTTTCTTCCCTCTCTCATCCTTTTTCTTCCCTCTCTCATCCTTTTTCCTCCCTCTCTCATCCTTTTTCCTCCCTCTCTCATCCTTTTTCTTCCCTCTCTCATCCTTTTTCCTCCCTCTCTCATCCTTTTTCCTCCCTCTCTCATCCTTTTTCCTCCCTCTCTCATCCTTTTTCCTCCCTCTCTCATCCTTTTTCCTCCCTCTCTCATCCTTTTTCTTCCCTCTCTCATCCTTTTTCTTCCCTCTCATCCATTTTCCTCCCTCTCTCATCCTTTTTCTTCCTTCTCTCATCCTTTTTCCTCCCTCTCTCATCCTTTTTCCTCCCTCTCATCCATTTTCCGCCCTCTCTCATCCATTTTCCTCCCTCTCTCATCCATTTTCCTCCCTCTCTCATCCTTTTTCCTCCCTCTCTCATCCATTTTCCTCCCTCTCTCATCCATTTTCCTCCCTCTCTCATCCATTTTCCTCCCTCTCTCATCCATTTTCCTCCCTCTCTCATCCTTTTTCCTCCCTCTCTCATCCTTTTTCCTCCCTCTCTCATCCTTTTTCCTCCCTCTCTCATCCTTTTTCCTCCCTCTCTCATCCATTTTCCTCCCTCTCTCATCCATTTTCCTCCCTCTCTCATCCATTTTCCTCCCTCTCTCATCCATTTTCCTCCATCCATTTTCCTCCCTCTCTCATCCATTTTCCTCCCTCTCTCATCCATTTTCCTCCCCCTCTCATCCATTTTCCTCCCTCTCTCATCCATTTTCCTCCCTCTCTCATCCATTTTCCTCCCTCTCTCATCCATTTTCCTCCCTTTCTTTACCCTCCCCTCCTTTCTCACCTTTTCCTCTCTCCTTCCTTTCATCCTTTTCCCTCCTCCCCCTCCTCCTCCTTTCCTCTCTCCCTCCTCCCCCTCCCCCTCCTTTCCTCTCTCCCTCCTCCCCCCCCCCCTCTCCTTTCCTTCCTTTTCCTCTCTCCCTGTCTTTTCCACGCTTCCTCCCTCCCACTGCTCGTATTCTTTTTAGTTCAAGCGACCACTCTGAAACGTGCGGAATTTGTCGCTGGACATAATTGAAATCTGTTGGCAAAGCGAGAAAATTCCTCGAGTCAAGGGGATTTCCCAAATGACGCTGTTTGTTGACAAAGTGAGAAAAGCCTTGGGTTTGCCCGAGCTGGCGATGGTTTGTCAATATTGAAGCAAAGCGAAAACTTGTTCCGTTTGTTTGTTGATCTTTCTTTTTTTTTCTTTTTTTCAAGTTGTGCGTGCTGCAGGCAGAGCCGTATCTCAGAACACAAGAAATAGCTGAGCGCGTAAAATGTCCCAAGAAAAGCGGCTTAACCCTTCAGTTCCAAGAGTGAAAAATAAAAAGTAAAAAGACGAATGTTGTAAATTGTCTTATACCAACACTTTTAGGTGTCGTTTCAATTCAACGATATGCCAGTCTTATACTATTGTATCTTTTCATGCACCTAGCAAATCACGCTCAGCTGAGAAGGAAAGTCAATTTTATGAGCAGTAATCCTATCCTTCCAGATTATCCTCTCTGATTGAAATCAAACATTTCTTGTCTTTGTAAACGCTTTTGTATGTGGCACGTCAGGATCTGCAGGGTTGACTGGGACTTTTTTGTTGTCAGATCTAGCCGTTTAATTGTTCAGGAAGACTATTTGCTAAAATAATAAATTCAGGATTTTGTGGTCACTCAGTGGCACTTTGGTCTAGGTGGCCTATTCATGTCTCCGTTTTTGTTTGGCGACCTAAGTTCTTGTTTGCTCTATCGCCATTCTAACAAAAACAAAAAAAAAAGCCCAGATCTTTTAGTATGTAGAATTAGAAGAGGTATAGAACAAGTGCTTTGACAATCGTTTAAAATGCGTTCTGGCACTTGTCAAGCTGTTTCAGAGGTCGGATTTATTCTAACTCCTTCGTCTTAATACTAACGCTGCAAACATTATAACGTATAACGTAGACTTTCTCAGTTGTGCAAAAAGTGGAGTTGGAACCAACAAGAATCAAAGTCTCGGTACGTCAGTCTGCCAGTCTCTCTGGCATTGCATTCTTGAGATGTTTGGGTGACGCACTGTCTGTATACGAGGGCGTTTTTTTCTGTCATTCAGTGACTGGACTTACAGTTCAGAGTTTCTGATCGGGGTTTGGGAGGGAGAGGGGGGTTGGGGGCGGGGAGGTGTTGGGGAGGGCATGCATGGTGGAGGAGGAATGGAAAAGGGGGCAGATGGAGGATTCTCACAGCTGGTGTGCTGTTGTAGTCGTCAGTTTCTTTAAGACATTATAGCCCAGGCCAAAGAGACTTGTTGTAACTGTAACCCTCTTTGGCCAGGGCGCGCACATGCGACTTTGCTGTCTTGCTGTCGCTTTACTTTTATATTGTAAAGTCTGGGCGAATGAACGGAGATGTGTACATTTGCGAGATACCGGTTTGTTATACACAGAATCAACGGGAGCATGAAACTAGGCTACGGCTACAACGCGGTATCTAGTCTCATGTGGGCGCCTAGTTAAATATCTTCGTTCGTTTCGTCCTTTCTGTTTATCTTTCTGTTTGTTTGTGTCTTTCTTTGTGTTCGTTCTTTTCACCCCCCCCCCCCATCTTGCATACAGAGACAAACACATACCACCCCTAAAAGTCCAGAAACACTATCAAAATTGAAATAATCTGTGCACCTTGCCAAAAAGCCTTCGTTTTGTGGGCCTTCTTCCCCCGCCCCCTTTCCAAACCTTGCACCAACAGAAAATGTTGTTTTTTTCCCCTATATTTATTACGCCATGTCAAACGACCGCACATTTAATGATCATTATGCACCTCAAAAAGTTACAAGGAAAATCTTAATTCTTTTTCTCTTTTATAATTCATGGATGAAATTTTTAATGTGAGAGAGACGTTTGTACATGCACATGCATTTCGCCCAGCGACATTAAATAACGCGCATGATCACTCACACTCACACTCACGCGGCATTAGCTGATAACCTCACATACACACGCGCATACACCCAGGGCTCACGCAGTGCGCACACACACACAACTCCCCCCAACACAAAGCATGTGAGCATTAGCAAAAGATTACTCATCGCCTCAGAATCCAACATAAACACCCCGTGCGCGGGTGCTCACGGACAGACGTCGAGACAAAATACGCACACATGATACAAGTACACATACACATGCAAAGGCGTATACAGATGAACATGGCCAGGCCAGTACATGGATGTCACGTAGAGACAGAAAACACGTGACCAAGACATCCGGCCAGATCCCAGCAATCTTCCGTATCTGACACAGACCAGTGGCCGTATGCATAATCAATGCGTAAACTAAAGTAAATACGTTGACTGGTGTTAACACGAGAAATTGTATTCATTTCTTGCGTTAACACCAGTCAACGTATTTACTTTAGTTTACGCATTGATTATGCATACGGCCACAGATCTGCTAATAGCCCTTTTCATTTGTCAGATTCTCCTCATAAAAAGTATGGCTGAATGATTTTTTTTTTAAAGAAACATGATCTTCGTTTTACCAAGTAACGTATTAGTATCAGTACATGACGTATTGATGTCAGTATAGTTACGTTATACTGGGTGACTTTTGTAGTTTAAGGATAGTATAGGTGCAGAGATGGTTGTGTATTTGAGGATACAAGCTGATAAACAGAATGGGAATTTAGCAGTATTGAGATGATGTTCGTTTTGTTTCGTTTTCAACACAGTGAACCTACAAGACAGACAAGACTTGGGCCCCTTGTCAAAGCACTGATGGGTGGATGCCTTAAAAACTTGTCAAAGCACTGATGGGGGGATGCCTTAAAAAAAAAAAACTACAAAAATAAGGTAGCTTGGACCGTCTCGGGAATAGGATCCGAACCAGGGGTCTTTCTGCACCCGAGGCAATCGCTCTATCACTGATAAAATTACGGCGATGAGAGAGGCCTGCGATGTACAGGCGTCCGTAAATTATGGGATCCGTATCTCAAAGTCAGTTTCTGAATATTGAAGAGTGTGCACAATTTGATTTTTGTATCTGCTGTTTCGTCTTGGATTTTCTTTGACTTTCATTAAAAAAAACATGTGCATGTGTATCTATGCCAAGGAAATATTTGTTACCTTGCAACGAACCGAAGCAAAAAACCAATAGATGAAAAAAGAAACCGATAAAAAAAGACCGTAATTAATACAGGAATATTATTACGCTTACATGCTGCACTCATCAACCATACTGATCTAAAGGGAGCACCTGATAATAAAACATGCCTTTGAATTATCGCGGTACAGTGTTCCACTCGAGGAGGGGTTTCACTCATGTCTACTGCGTGAACTTTGCGTCGAGGAGTCGCTGAAGACCACATTAATCCTTTATATCGCACCATGAAAAAGTTTCTAAGTCCGCCGTTCAAGTTTTGTTCAGGTAAATGATTAATGAGATCTTGTGAAGGGCTTTCATACGCCTCTTGTGGTTCAAATGTCTAGCTACCCGTAAACGGTAAAGCCTGAGTGAAAAGTACTTCAAAATGATTCAGTCTAAGAAGACTACTGTACTTGAGGGCATGTACAGAATAGGTCCTGAAGGTCAAAAACCCTTCAATGTTATCCCAACAAAAACCCTTTTAAGACGGTGAAAGTCGGTATTTTATGCTCTACATTAAAGGCCGACCTTACAGTTCCGGTATGCCCCATACATAGCAGTGTTAAATTTTAAAAAACAGTCGGCTCTTCTCCCAAATAGTTTTCAGTTTTGACAGCAACCTTTCAAAGTTACAGGACCAGTCAAATCGATTAGTCGCTCGAATACGTAACGCATTACAGTTTCAGAGGTAGCTCACATTTACGCGACAAGGAAGTTAATCACCAACTCCATTCACCTTTCACCTTTCACCAAGGCGTTGTCCACCCACTGCAGGATGTAGCCCCCCCCCCCCTCCTCCGACAATGCTTTCCATTCTCTTCTGTCTGCAGTTTTCCTCATCCAAGTTGTTCCTTCCCCTCTTTGTAATGTCGTCCTTCCATCTTCTTCCTGGTCGTCCTCTTGTTCTTTTTCCTGTCCTTGTCTGCCATTCAGTGCAGCGTTTTGTCCACCTATTGTCATTCATCCTCCCCACATGTCCGGCCCAATTCCACTGTTGTTGTAGCATGAATTCCACTACGTCTTTTAGTTTTGTTTGTTTGCGTATGTCAACGTGGGGGATTCTATCTTACAGTCTGATGTTCCATTGCCCTCTGGATAGTTAGAAAGTTAGTAGTCAAACATTTAAAAAAAACACCAGTTTTGACACTGTGCTTTGAATTATACTTTTGTATAAGAACATGGCTACAAACTAATTTCAACGCTACTAGTAGCGCGCTGAATCAAGTCTGGATTAAATCTGTTGTAGTGTGTTGAGGACTACTGAGTTAATCGTGACCTCGCGCACTGGTGAGGCTGAAACAGTTTTGTTTTCCTAGTTCGGGTGCGTCAAACTGTCTTGAGTGGTCAGGCGGAAAGAGAGAGCTCTCACACTGAGATGAAACAGACGCAAGATAGATCAGACTCCATGCGCTGCCCGCCTAAGCTGCGTGTAGTTTTGCGAGGAAAGAAATGACAGACTACAAGCCGAGGAAAGCTGAGGGTCTGGTGTATGTCAGATTTGTGGGTACCCACAGATAAAAGATCGCAGTGATTTGCTATGACCACTGGGCCATGTGTTTTATTTCCTCCTCTCTCTCTCTCTCTCTCTCTCTCTCTCTCTCTCTCTCTTTCTCTCTCTTTCCCTGCCGTTGTCACTGGGACACGCCCAGATTGATGTGTGTGTCTGTGTAGGTGCAGGTGTAGCTGTGTCTATGTGTGAAAGAGAGACAGACAGACAGAGTGGCGGTGAGAGAGACTGAGAGGCAGACGAGGATAGAGTGACGTAAATGGAGATGGGGAGGGAGAGAGAGAAAGAGAGAGAATACTGACTGAGTGGGTACATGTCTTATGTACAAATCATACCAGTTTGTACGCACCGTGTATTCGTGTCCCACATGGGTATGTTTACGAGCGCTTGTAAAGGCTGGGAGCGCACAGGGGGAACGATGCGTGAGCGCCTTGTAAAATGTCATCACCAGAGCATGTACCTCACGCAAGGCATGATCAACATTGTCCGATCACCTGTGCTCTCAGTAGCATGTTCGTGTTTGCAGATAACGAGATTGCCAGACATAGCAAAACATTAAGCCAGACAGACCAGGTATTTGGTCAAAAATTCTGAAAAAAAAAACAAAAAAACTGGACAACAAAAATGGCTCCGTGTCTTGGATCGCTAACCCCAGGTCTGAAGGCTAACTTAGGTTGAATTCAAACATTCCGTTCTTTAGCGGGGGTTCTTGACCTTTTGAAACCCGTTTCTCCTTTCACTCGTGACTCCTGATTCTGGCTCTCTCCCTCTTCTGTGGCGGATATTTATGGAATATTTTCCTTCTTCCGTCATACTTTTGAAACTCCGCAAGTGGTTTTTGAGACATCGTTTCCAGGGTCGCATGGTAAACAGTCGCAACTCGACTTTTGTCCACAAATTAAGATATTTGGTATGTTTGTAGCCCTCGACAGCCGGCTGGTAATGTGATGGGTTAGGGATTTAAATTCTGAATACCAAGGGTTTAATAGCCTTTTTGTTGTTGTTGTTATTTTTGGTTAAGTATCGTAACTATTAAGGTAGCATATAAAGAAAGTTATTCAGTTTTTTGCTTCGCCCGAAAATTTTGTAAAATTCTCGATTTGGTGGGTTCAATTTCAGTTTCATAGATTTTAGCAACTCTGAAAGGGACGACGCGGGTCAATGAAACTAGCTGATGGCGACTGCGCTGAATGTCAGTGGAAACGAATATGCACAATCTGAAACAGGAAAAATCAACACTAAACTATGCTTTCTCAATACAATGTCGTGCAGGTGTGCATTGTTGAACGACTCAGGTATTCTGCCATGTTACGGAATAAATACAAGGCGTCAAAAGCAATCTTTCGCTGCATTCTTCGTTAAAATTGCATTTTGTGATGGCCAAAGAAAACTATTAGTCGAACGAAATCATAACGCAGAAAGGAAAGATAGACCGCAGTTCATTCTGTGATACGGAGTTAAAAAGTGAATTTGACTCAGATTGGCGTATAAGATAAAATTAAAAAGATAAGATAAGAACCTTTTTTTTTTTTTTGCAATCCAATGAGGGAAATTCACTTTCCCAGAGCGTGTAAGAGTACATAAATGGGTCACGGATCTTACGCTTTATTATACGAACATTATGATAACTCAATAGCAGGCATATTACATGCAGTGACATGGCATGGAACCTTGGTAAAATATTGCACACATTTAGCTATGATATACGATCTCTGGCCGTAGCATGGCAGTCTTTCCCTCCTGGGGTCAGTCCCGGAATGACCATTAGGCTATGTAAGCTGAAGACTACGACCTCAAAATCTAGGGAAGCCTCGCTGCCTCAGGCCAATCTACATAATACTTTTTGACACACGTGGCCCTTTCTTACATATGATGTTACAATGCAATGTCGTTTCTGGACAAATCTTGTGTAATTTTCCCAGTTCATGTCCTTGCCAATTTTAAACTCCTATCACCATCATCATTGGCGTTACTCAAATTATTTAAAACATTTCCATCTTCCTCTATGTGTGAAGGTGGGGGGACGGGGAGAGGTCTCACAACTAGAATAGCCCAGGGTCTTTCTTCATCCAAATCCGGCCCTGCCTGGGCTTCCAGCATTTGGGGGGAAATTTTCTCCTAAATTGAGAGTCACTCTTCTCCAGCGTCAGATTGGACCGTTGGGCGGAGTGAGTGTTTGGAAAATTTCCTGATGAACATTTTTCAAGACAAAGGAGCTTGACATTTCAGAGAACAAGAAAGTTATGATTTGCCATGGCGTTTGGCCAAGAGCAACTGGAATGAGGACAGAAGTAAAAGCAACAAGTGTGTGGAAGGAAAGCTGTAAAACCGCAAAGGTGAATGTTCTAGAACGGCAAAGAAGGTCGTATCTCCATTTCCGACAAGTGTTATTAATTATCATTTCGTACTTTATCAACTCTTGTTTATTTGGCTAACCCTTTCATGGTGAAGTGTGTCAGCATCACGCGCGTGGTGCTTGAAACTGGAGGTAGTGTTCAACAGGTGGGTGAGTGGGGGTGGGAGAGACATGGAATAAGGGAGAAAGTGGGGGGGGGGGGGGGAGAGAGGAGCACATAGGCTGCAGGAGAAGGTCGGGGGTCGGTAAGATTATTTATGCGTTCTATTTTTTACATGAGATATACAGATAAAATAGTTTATAGTTGTGACGTTTTATTTGCTGTTGTTTCTGGATGTAGATTGCCTTATTATTGACACCTTTCCCTTCCCACCCCAAAAACCACGTCCATTATAGTGCTGGGGAAAGTCGGTTTTTATTCTGTGCTTACTCATATTTTCATCGTTCTTCTCATCTTACTCTCTTTTCCGTCATGCGTTCATCTTGTGAAGGAAAGGAACCATTATTCCTTGACTTTCCTCTTCATCCGTTCCTTTTTCCATGCCCCCCCCCCCCCCCATATATGCGAAGATGAAAATCAAAATGTAATGATTTGACCTAGACAGTGATGTCCGGCCATTCAGAAAGTCGGTATCTTTAGCTTCAGCATGTTGAAAATCGAAGGTGTTTACAAAATACATAATCAAAACAAAATTAACCAACGTATTTAAAGGAATAGCAACAACTGGTTTTTGAGGTAAAAGAAACAAATATTAAAATTCATTTAGCCCAAAAATTATACCGTACAACCAGTGGCAGAATTGGCAGAATGGATAAGACACTTGCACCCAAATCAGCTGGTTCAAATCCTGCCCCGGGCCCCGGAAAAAACATGGGTGGCGAAAGCCGAGAGTCATGACCTCGGTGTGGCCTGCGTTCTAGAAGATGTCAGGGAATTAAAGGCAAAAACACATAATGAAAGAACTCATTCTTCCTCTGAAGCTCGTCATCTGTCTTGCTCCTTCTGAGGAGTTTGTTACCACCTGTAAGTAGTAATCGGGACAAATAACTTCATTTTTCTTGAAAGTGTGTACTCTGCACTTCGTACAGTTTGAGTTTCGACCTCTCACGTGCATGCACTCTTCCGGTTCTCACTACAAGACAAAAGTTGGACGTTTCACCCTTGACATTTTCTTGAGCACTTTTTTGTGTAACCGATTCCATTTTCCCAGCATTGACGTCCATTGCGCTAGAGTCGTGTAATTGAGCTCTGCGGTTATTTAATTAACCAAGGAAAGAAATGTGTATTCCTGGTTCACATTGACAGGAAGCTCATGCCTCAAAGGAGTGGTTTGTTTGTACAGTGTACAGTCAGGACTTTTTTTTACTCATGCTTCCAATTCAGCCCACCTTGTTACTTATTTGAAATGTGTAGAAGGCGGGGGTGTATGTATTAGAACATTATAGTGTTGTTGTTTTTTCCCGAGCTCACTATACTTTTATTTTTTTAGTACCCCATTAGCGAGTTAGTCTAACTTGTTAAATATGGTTATGTTTGGACAATACTGTCAGTACTGTGACATCCTGTTAGTTCGTCTTTTTCGTATTTTGTGCTAAGTTGCTGTTTGAAAAACAAAGAGGAAACGAGCTCTGTTACTGAAAATGTTTTTTACTTTTCTACTTGCCCCTGGTCTATACAGAACTTAGGGGTGAGTTCTTCCCACTTTCCCGCTTTATCTAAAGAAGCGTCCCTTGTTAGTTCTGATGATTGGTTCTTGATATAGCTGTTTGTTTGCTGTTGATTTTGTCTGTTATTTCTTTATTTGTTGGTTTGTTTGTTTCTGCCTTTGGCCGCATGACATTGGTGTTTGAGTGTGAACCTGTAATATCTGCAATCCTTCAAGACTCTGGTTGTGTCACAAAGGAAGAGTAATTGGGGGGTGAGCAAAACGTTTTTCCGTCTCCGGTGTGAGTTCAACAAACACATACTTGGACATTATGTCGCCCATCTGAAGATTTTTCTTATATAAGAACAGGCTGACATATTTATGTCCTCAGAGCTTTGTGGGGAGCATTCCTAGCGTCGGAAGCACATACCATTTAGTTTTATGTGTACTTCTGTTGCCATGGAAACATTTTGCGTGTCCGCGCCATAAGGTGATGTTAAGTTGTTGTTGAGCACGGCAATAAACGCAGAAACTATAAATAGTTACATCAGGTGGCAGCGTGACCAGTGCTCAGCGCCAGACTTGAACATCTATTCTGGGTACAGTTTTAGCGTTGTTATTATATCTAGCATATCAACACGCCCGCGGCCGAGGTCTAAATCTGGATGTTCTATATCTCTTTATGACTCTCTCTCTCTCTCTCTCTCTCTCTCTCTCTCTCTCTCTCTCTCTCTCTCTCTCTCTCTCTCTCTCTCTCTCTTTGTTACAATTAAATCTTCGTCGTCATTAAGTAACAACTTTCTCGGCCCAAGGACCAAGTTATGAAGATGAATGTCTCCGTGGTCTAGAGGTAAGGTGCTCACCTCTCATGCCGAAGGTACCGGGTTCGATTCCCGGTCGGTGAAGGCATGTTGGAATATTTGGATTCTTCTCATTTTTTCCTGTCCCTGATCCTGTGGTAGATAGGATTGAGTACCTGTCTTCTCGGATAAGGACGAAAAACTCAGAGAGCCCGTCTTAAAGATGCCTTTGCATTTGGAAATCGAAAAGCGCAGGCCGAACAGGCCTCTGCCCGTGCAAATTTTTTTTTAAAAATAACAACAACTAATCCCTGCCACCACCCCCCCCCCTCCCCCCCACACTCACACACAAAAGTAAACCGCTGACCGACGCTGTTCTGTGGCGACGACATGTCTACTCCAGTTGCAAGTGGGCTACAGTGACACTAAGGCAACTTTCCCAAATAGGATTAAAGAAGTATACAAAATACAAAATACAATATCTTTCTGAACACTTCACTAAATAAACTCTGATCTCTTTGCAGGTGGGCTGGTGTTAGTTCTGGAACTTCAGTAATTGGCTGGTCTTACATTTTTTGTGTAAGTTGGTATGGCTGGATATAACGACCAGTGTGTTTGTTTTGTTTGGTTTGAGTTTGGTTTTGAATTTAGAGAAGGCACGTCGGTACGACAACGGCCATGATAAATATTGTGTTTGGGAGACGTAAGGCGATAGACAGAATAATAATAACATAGCAGAATGGTAGGACAGACAGAGACCCCACCAAAAGCGCCTACCAGCCACCCTTTTTATTTTGGATATATGCAGTTAATCCTCTACCGCCCAGACAAAGAATCACTGGCTTATCTAAAACTACTGCGCAACAGGCAATGCCATTTTAAACTTGTCACATAAATGCAAAAACATCAATCTTAATCACAAAAACTTCTTTACTGGTCAATTTGAAATTGTCTTTAAAAAAAAAAATCATTGGATAATTGTTTTATGTGTTGCAAATATGGTACGCTGGGCGCTAGAGGGTTAATTTCTGCATGAAACAGGCAGAGATGGAGGACACACGGACATACCTTTAGACAGATAGACACCAAAGGGATGGGGTTATGTACAGGTTGAGAGACAGACAGACAAACAGACAGACAGGCACACAGACATATCTTTAGACAGATAGACACCAAAGGGATGGGGTTATGTACAGGTTGAGAGACAGACAGACAAACAGACAGACAGGCACACAGACATATCTTTAGACAGATAGACACCAAAGGGATGGGGTTATTGTAGCATCTGCAAGCTATCCCTTGCCCTCCCCCGTTTCTTGTTACACTGGTGAGCATGTGTTCATTTCTTCTTGACAACCGCTAGAGCGTACTGTACTCCTAGTGAGTAGTCTTTTTTCCTCAGGTGTTTTGACTCGTTCAGTAAATATTAGTATGTTCCCGAATATTCGATAACGTTGTGGAAACGAATGTTTACGCCAGATTTGGCCTTGAGTGATGTAACCTGATGACGTATTGATGCGTGATTGGTTAGTTTGTGCGAGGGCAAAGGTAACGTTTATTTCGGGAACTTTCTGTAGGAATGTTTATATATATTGACCTGTGTGAGTGGTTGGTGGGGTGAGTAAGTGAGTTTCCTTTTGTGTGGCGTAGATATTTAGTTTCGCTGGTGTCTTCCTAGTAATTTATTGTTCACTATACAGTTATTAAACTTTAGTATTATTTAATCTATCGTCGGATCTCGTGTTTATTTATTTTACAGCTGTAATAGTTTCGTTTTCTAAAGGGTTGTAGTTAGATCAACTAACTCCCCCCTACTATAACGTGCTAGAACAACCTCAGCTGTTACATATTGGGGGCTCGTCCGGGATCCGACCATATTCGAGCGGACCAGATCAAAATTACTGGATTTATTTACATAGTTTATTGTAGAATATCATCGACAAGCTATCTACAACATGTCGGAGGTTATTGGAAGGCTTAGCCAGGAAGCGGACGCTATGGAGCTCACTGGGCAGGAGAGACGGGACTACCTCCGTGAAGGCCTAGAAAGAGAAAGACAGCTGGAGGCTCAACGACAGGAGAAGGAGGCTGAACGACAGGCTCATGAGAAGGAGGCTGAACGACAGCTGGAAAGGGAAAAGATGAACCACGAGTTGGAGATAGAGAGGATGCGCCAGCAACGTGGAGGCAACGACTCAGCGCAGAAGACCGACGACCACGCCAGTTCTAAGAGACCCAAGCTACCTGCATTTCAGGACAAGAAGGACGATCTGGATAGCTGGTTGCTGCGGTTTGAGAGGTTTGCCGAGACAGCTGAATGCCCAGATCCACCTGGACGACATCACTGTCTGCCCTGCTGACTGGGAGAGCTTTGGAGTGCTTCTGCAGACTACCGATCGACGAAGCCAAGGACTACGACAAGGTCAAGGAAGCGTTGCACAAGAGGTACAACCTGTCAGAGGACGGATACAGACTCATGTTCAGACAAGGTAAGCCTGAAGATGGAGAAGATGTTGGAATGTTTTGACCAGGATCAAGACCTATTTAGAGAGGTGGATAAAGCTGTCGAAGACGGAGGAGACCTACGAAGGAGTGAGAGATCTGTTCGTCAGAGAGCAATTCATGGATGCCTGCCCACCAGACCTTGCAACCCATGTGAGGGAGAGGAAACCAAAGACGCTACAGGACATCGCAGATTCAGCGGAGGCGTACCTGGTAGCGAGGAACCGGACACTCAGCGGGAGCGCCAGACTGCAGAGCCGGCCAGTGCGACAGAGGCCCAACGGAGACAGAAGCCCACAGGTCTGCCATAGGTGCCAGAGGCCGGGACACAAGGCGACGGAGTGTCGTGCAAAGTTAAACGACAAAGGTGAGTTGAAATGTTACCTTTGTGGAAAGCCAGGCCACGTTCGGAGGATGTGTCCAGCCCAGAAGGATATGGGACGAGGCAAGCCGAACAAGGCGGCGGCGGCCGTAGTGATAGCGGCGGACGAGTCGTCAAGACAAGATGTGACGACGGCTGACACCAGCATCAACGTTCAAGCGGTAATGAAGGACGGGAAGCTACAGTTAGCGGTGCCTGTTACATGCGGAGGATGCAGTGACGGAAGGACCGTGGAGAAACTGAAGTTACCAGTGATGAAGGGCTTGATTGGAAATCGAGCGGTAGATGTCCTAAGAGATACCGGCTGTGAAGGTGTAGTGGTGCGGCGAGCACTGGTGGACGACGGACAGCTCACCGGTGGGAAGAAACTTATCGCGAGGATCGATAACTCCTTGCTAGCGGCGGAGGAAGCCGTTATCGACGTGAAGACGCCTTACCTGACGGGCAAAGTGACGGCGCTGTGTCTCCCGGAGACCATCTGCGACCTAGTAGTCGGGAACGTGGACGGAGCGAAGGATCCGTACGACCCTGATACTGAGGTGATGGTAGGAGCGGTGACCACGAGGGCCCAGGAGAAGAGGAAGGACCGGTCTACGTCGCTGAAGGTGCCGAGGGCAGAACGGCACGCGGGAGTGGATAGAGAGGAACTTATCCGACTCCAAGAAGAAGACGAAGCCATTAGGAAGTTAGAGCAGAAGAAGATCCCAACTAATAGAGGCAATAAATCTGTTCATTTTGAGAAACATGGAGGAGTACTGTACCGGATCTACAAGGACCTGAGACAGGCGACGGTTATAAGGCAAGTGGTACTACCCGGAAAACTGAGAGAGTATGTACTGAGTGCAGCCCACGACTCGATCGTCGGAGGACACCTCGGCGTGAAGAAAACCAAAGACAGAGTTATGAGCAATTTTTATTGGCCTGGAATTGAAGGTGACGTCGCGAGATATTGCCGCTCATGCGACATATGCCAGAGGACGGTGAACAAAGGAGCGACCCCAAAGGTGCACCTGCAGAGTATGCCAGTAGTATACGTACCATTTAGGCGAGTGGCCGTGGACTTAGTAGGACCTATCGACCCCCCAAGTGAAGGTGGACATCGGTATATCCTGGTGTATATAGACTACGCTACTCGTTACCCCGAAGCCACACCCTTGAAGAAGATCGACGCAGAAACGGTAGCAGAAGCCTTAGTGAACATCTACAGCCGTTTGGGTGTGCCCGAAGAGATCTTGTCGGACCAAGGGACCCAGTTTATGTCAGATGTCATGAAGGAAACGAATAGACTACTGGGAATTCGACAGTCGACCACTACAGTCTACCACCCTATGTGCAACGGGTTGGTGGAACGATTTAACGGCACACTGAAGAAAACTTTAAGGCGACTGTGCGCAGAGCAACCCAAGCAGTGGCACAGATACATCAACCCGCTGCTCTTCGCATATCGTGAAGTTCCTCAAGAGTCGACCAAGTTTGCCCCATTCGAGTTGCTGTATGGGAGAACTGTGAGAGGACCAATGCACATCTTACGACAACTATGGACCAAGGATGTAGAGGAGCCGGAAACGAAGACCAGTTACCAGTACGTCATGGAACTACGTGAGAGGCTGGAGGACACATGGAAGTTAGCGACGGAAGAACTCTCCAAGGCTCAAGGTAGACAGAAGACCTACTACGACCGGAAGGCGCGAGAGAGGAAGTTCCGCCCCGGAGATGAAGTGTTGGTGCTACTGCCGACGAACACTAACAAGCTCCTAGTCCAATGGAAGGGACCATATAAGGTAGTCTCAGTTGTCGGTGTTAACGACTATAGAGTCAAGATGGGTGCAAAAGAAAAGACCTTGCACGCCAACCTCCTCAAGAGATACATTCCAAGGACATCAAAAGCAGCAGCAGTGGCAATGGAACCGAGACCTATTGTGACCGAGATGTGTGGGATGGACAACAGTAGGAGAGATACCACGCCTGAACATGTCAACGCCATAAAGGACGGCGGCGGTGATAGTGCTGAGACTGTACTGGCAGAGGACGACATGATGGACAAGAGTCAACCCGTGGAGTCAGCTGGCATGACAGTTATCGAGGACTGCGACCTGGAAGGCGACAACGGTGGAACGACGGAGGACCTTGCCGACCTAGGAAGCTGGAACCAGAATGAAGGCTACAGAGATGTCCAGTATGGAACGCAACTGACGTCGGAACAACGTCAAGAACTCTGCGATGTGGTGAAGGATTACCAACACGTCTTCACCAATCTCCCTGGATGCTGCCAGTTGGGTGAACATCGCATCGACCGGACGACAGAAGTACCAGTTCGTCAACGACCATACCCGGTGCCCTACGCTATGCGCGACTCATTGAAGGAGGAGCTTAGCACCATGGAACGGCTGGGCATCATTCGAAGGAGCTCATCAGCTTATGCTTCACCTATTGTTGTCGTCAAGAAGAAGGACGGATCCAACCGAGTCTGCATCGACTACAGGAGGTTAAACAAGATCACAGTATTCGACCCTCATCCGACAGCAGCGCCATCGGAAGTGTTTCAGAGTCTATCGAGAGGAAAATTATTCTCTCGGATTGACCTGAGCAAGGGATACTAGCAAGTGAAAGTTCGAGAGCAAGACATTCCCAAGACGGCGTTCGTCACCATGGGCGAACACTATGAATTCACTCGGATGCCTTTTGGGATGATGAACTCAGGAGCCACGCTGAACAGGGTCGTAAAGCCATTGATCCGTGGAATGAACAATGTGACAGCATATGTGGACGACCTGCTGATTCATACAGAGACATTCGACGAGCATGTGAAGACTCTCAAGGACTTACTGCAGAGGATGGACCAAGCTGGATTAACTGCAAGACCATCGAAGTGTCTGATTGGAACGTCTGAAGTAGACTTTGTTGGACACTTAGTGGGAGAAGGTATGATTGGCCTGTTAGAAGAGAATGTATGTAAGGTACGAGACGCACCCAGACCCACCACTAAGAAGGAAGTGAAAGCATTCTTAGGATTAGTGGGATATTACCATGAATTTATTGATAACTTTTCAGCGATTGCATCACCATTGTCTGATTTACTTAGAAAGGGTCAGCCCAATATAGTTCAGTGGGATGAAACGCAGGAGAAAGCGTACACCTCTTTGAAGAATGTTATTATCTCCAAACCCGTGTTATGTTTGCCAGATTTTTCCAAAGAGTTTGTCTTAGCAACTGATGCATCAGATCGCGGATTAGGCGCTAGTCTTATGCAGGAACACGAGGGAAAGTTGTACCCTGTGGCATATGCTAGTCGTAAGCTATTGCCTCGTGAGACAAAATATTCGGTCTCAGAGCGCGAATGTTTAGCTATTGTTTGGGCTGTAAAAAAGTTTACTTTGTATTTGTATGGAAAGGAGTTTGTGCTCCAAACTGACCATCGGTCATTAGAGTTTTTGAACTCTGCCAAGTTTGACAGTCCAAAGTTATTACGATGGAGTTTATTTTTACAGTCTTATCGATTCAGGATTCACTACGTAAAAGGCAGAGAAAATGTCTGTGCCGATTTCCTGAGCAGGGTATTTTAAAGTAGTACACTATCAGTGAAATGCATTGTAACCCATACTTTTGCCTACTAGATGAATTGCTAGGACGGCAGTATTGTACTGTAATTGGGGACATAGTTCATCTGTGACTGAATATTGAATTGATGGCTGATAGAGAGTCATGATGTGTTAGTCACATTTTGATTTTATGCTATGTCATATTAGTTACCAATGGAACTTGGTGTAATTTTTGGAAAATGTAACCCAAATGGGGACTGCGAGCAAGCAGTGTTTGTGTTATGTTGCAATGTTGTAACTTGTTTTGACCTAATATGATGAAGAAAGACCCTAACCAGTGGTCGGTATGTATTGGTATTTTTGCCATTGTACGTATGAGTTACACATTTTGGAGATAACCATGTTATGTACCACAAGTTATATGCTATGATTCGTGCACGAAGCATTATGTAAACGATGGGCCATCGTTTCACCTTATATGATTTGTAATAATATCATTGACCATTGTTTCACCACAGTGGTGGCGTTGTGTTATTTTGACTAGTAGGCCTACTGTCTACTATTGGGAAGCAATGACGGTATTGTATTAGTTATGGTATTAGTGATGCAAAGGATATTGCATTGTATTGTATTTCCGATGAAATTTGGGAAGGCACTGAAATTGTTAATAATTGTAATAGAATTAGCAACTGCCTTTGTGAGATTGGGAGTACTGTAAGATTGTTATTTCAAGATATTGCAGACGCTGAATAATGTTTTGGAGTTGAAAAATATTCAACTTAAATTGGGGAGTTGTGTAGCATCTGCAAGCTATCCCTTGCCCTCCCCCGTTTCTTGTTACACTGGTGAGCATGTGTTCATTTCTTCTTGACAACCGCTAGAGCGTACTGTACTCCGTGACCTGACCTTCTTTTCTAGTGAGTAGTCTTTTTTCCTCGCTCGCTTGTTGTCAGGTGTTTTGACTCGTTCAGTAAATATTAGTATGTTCCCGAATATTCGATAACGTTGTGGAAACGAATGTTTACGCCAGATTTGGCCTTGAGTGATGTAACCTGATGACGTATTGATGCGTGATTGGTTAGTTTGTGCGAGGGCAAAGGTAACGTTTATTTCGGGAACTTTCTGTAGGAATGTTTATATATATAGACCTGTGTGAGTGGTTGGTGGGGTGAGTAAGTGAGTTTCCTTTTGTGTGGCGTAGATATTTAGTTTCGCTGGTGTCTTCCTAGTAATTTATTGTTCACTATACAGTTATTAAACTTTAGTATTATTTAATCTATCGTCGGATCTCGTGTTTATTTATTTTACAGCTGTAATAGTTTCGTTTTCTAAAGGGTTGTAGTTAGATCAACTAACTCCCCCCTACTATAACGTGCTAGAACAACCTCAGCTGTTACAGTTATGTACAGATTGAGAGACAGGCGGACAAACAGACAGGCACACAGACATATCTTTAGACAGATAGACACCAAAGGGATGGGGTTATGTACAGGTTGAGAGACAGACAGACAAACAGACAGACAGGCACACAGACATATCTTTAGACAGATAGACACCAAAGGGATGGGGTTATGTACAGGTTGAGAGACAGACAGACAAACAGACAGACAGGCACACAGACATACCTTTAGACAGATAGACACCAAAGGGATGGGGTTATGTACAGGTTGAGAGACAGACGGACAAACAGACAGACAGGCACACAGACATATCTTTAGACAGATAGACACCAAAGGGATGGGGTTATGTACAGGTTGAGAGACAGACGGACAGACAGACAGGCACACAGACATATCTTTAGACAGATGGACACTAAATGGATGGGGTTAAATTATTTATTAAATACACGTTGAGATAGACAGACAGTTAGACAGATACAAATGAGATAGTGAGTGGGCGGGTGCACTCAACCGATAATGGACGCTCCGATGGATATTAATGACCAGGGATGAGTGGGTGGATGAATAAATGCACGAGTCCATGCCCTCAAAACGGCAGTTCTTTTGTTTTGTTTTGTTTTTTGTTTTTTTGCAATAGAAGGCAATGAACTAATTAACGGTGGCCATACATAAAACCATGCACGAACAATATCTGCATTTCTATAGGAACATGTTGTTGCAAAACGTGCGCCGAAAACCTAGAGACAACCACAAAACATAGTATCATGCAGTTTTTTGTGTAAAATTTCTTTTAAAACGTGTGTTTGACGATGGACGAACTTTTAGTGCATGTTCGTGTTGTACTCAACGCCACCAGGACAATTTACAAAATTGAACAATCCCACCTTTTCCAGGCAGCGTATTATACTCGGGCTTTTTCCTGTTTGTGTTTTGTATGATGATGTCATCTTTTTGTAATTTGGTGACACCAAAGAGCTCATTGAACACACTATAGGCTCTTTGGGTGACACTTTTCGGTGCAGCATAAAATCATCACTGTGTAGTATAAAATAGTGCCAATCAAGATCCCGAGGAAAACATAATTAACACTATATATGTTGTTGTTTTTAATCAGGGCGGAGGCTGAGCTATTTAAAGATATATTCCAACTATGTCTCTCATATCAAGGTGAACGATCATTTTCTTTTATATTGCCCCCGGGCCTGGAATTCCCCATCTTAAAACCAAAGAGATATTATTACAAAACACTGAAATCTTCCAGAAGCGCCGAAAAACGTTACTTTTGTAGGTTGATGGAATGCAAGCACAGCTGCTTCTGTTATCCCATGTTTGATAATATTCTTCGTATTGGCGAATTGAATTTGGCTTGGAAAATGCTGTGGAGGGCTTAGAACTTTTATTTAAAGGGGTGAAGCGATCTGTAAATGTTGTTTTTTAATTGTTTATTTATTATCATAAGTATTATCATTATTGTTAAATATGGGACATTATGTACTATGTGATCTGTGAAGGCTGTTAGTCATCGTTTAACCGTGCGATTACCATAGTTGCCGGTGGACGTGTGCTCCCTCTGCTCTCAGTTCATGCATGATTTCTTCACTCACCACCGCTTTGTCTGCACGTGTCAATGAATCATCCCAGGACCCACCGCGAAGAGGTCACTTTGACCGTTATTTCTTGACACAGACGAGAGTGTAAAAGGTCACATTGACACCCCATGATAAAAAACATTCATGAGGATTAATTTCTTCACCAGCAAAATGGTTACGGTGCCTTGTACGATGTCTGTTTCAGTCGTTAGTTTCTAAATGAGGGAAAAACTGAGGTAAAGACCCAGTTACTTCATTTCGTTGGCACTGAAAATTGTGTTCGTTTCGTGTTTTTTTCCCTGCAAATTTTTGCCACCATGGAGCTCTGCCCTTTGTTCTTTTATTCAAGGATTCTCAGTCTGTGGAGTGTCGGACCCCTTTGGATGGATCTTTAATAAATACGCTTTTAAAATAGGAAATAATAACACTGTCGACTTCTTGAGAACAAAACAGAAGCAAAAAAAAAAAAAAAGTAAAAGAAAAACAGCAATCAAATTTCCTGAAAATCACGTTTAGCAATCGCGTATTAACAGTCCAGGAACTTTGTTATGCAGTAAACCTTTTCAAACAAGGTGGTCGTTAGGTAAGGAATTTCATTCGACGGTGTATGGAGGTCTATACTAGAAAGATACCCCGAAGCTTAAAGAAGCATAAAAATTGTCTTTATATTATGATTTTACCTTCTGAACCCTCCAACTCGTTTGGTTATCTGAAGCTATTTCAAGCGCCCAACCTTAGTATTATTGTTTCCTTTTCAATACGTGGTAGTATCACGTTACAAATAACATGTAATCTACTTTTTTGTTACTGCATTGAATACAGAACTATTCCTTCGAAGACCTCGCTATCCGTGACATAGTTGGGTCGTGTTTCTGTTAGTTTCGGATAGTTGTTCAAGCTCTGTTAGGATGTTGTCATTGTATGTCAGAAGGTCAGAGGTGACTGACCCTCGCTGTCCTCCCACGGTCTAACTCCTGTGTCGTGCATGGTCAGCACAATTATGTCTTCTTTGTCACAGTGTTGTATAGCAGTTTTCCTTCGGCTACCTTGTTTCGTATTGTGAAGCGCACGAGGGCACGTAGCTCTTAAGAAAATTCATGTTTAACCCTTTCCCGACTTCAGTCAGGTCTACTAACGATGAACTCCCCTTAAGCCAGTGATGTTTTAAAATTTGAACGGTTGATCGTAAAATCACCGTGCTGTGTATAAGGTTAACATTTATGTGCCCAGTTACTCATCATTCGTAAAGCAAAGCAGGCAAAGATTCAGGGAGTGAAAAATACAGAAAGGGTTTCACTTGTGACTTTGTAGGATACTGTCCCAGGTTCCCAGAAATCCTATCACACTGGCGAGTTGTTGAGAATGCACAGAATTCTGGACCGCTGTGCTGGACGCATCAAATAGGGAAAGAATGTCTGAAGTGAAATGAAGAATTGGTCTTACTGACGTCATTATCTTTTTACGCCCGTAACATTTGTTTTCTATTGTTTGCTATTTTGTTGCATTTGGTCAGATTAACACTCAATGGAATTTCTAAATTCTCTTAATAAGATCTGGGTTGTCCATCTCCGTGTCAATTTTTTTCTAGTGCTCTAATTTCAACTTTAACCTAAGATAAGAAACTCAAATTTGTTTGACATTATCATTTTTGCGTTACCATGACTTCCGTCCTACCCTCCTAATCCAACTCCTCAGACAGTGTATCAATTGGCACACTTCATGAGGTCACTGATACCGGTACCAAATGACAGATGTTGACCAAAAGACGACAAACAAAATGTATATGGTAGCAGTCTCTAGTCGGTTGCTTTCAGAGATTGTTAACCGTCAGAGTTGGAAACAAAATTGTAGAACCTCATTTCTTTGCCAGTGCGGCTTACCATACTTTCCTGTCTTTGAGGAATGACGTGATGCTGTCAGAGAGCGATAATTATTGTCTACACCTTTTAAGATTACACCAACGCGTGCACGCTCAGCGTTTTAAAGAGAATGACCTTAGAGCGTTGGTGGCGGGGGAGACGCGAAACGGGCTGCACAGTTTGTGGCAGTGGTTCTTGTTTGGGTTCGTATTGTATTGATTTAGTGAACCAGACCATCAGGTACAAGACAATGTTAATTCAACACAACAGACTCCACGTGTAGCCATTTCATAACTTCCTGTATTCTCTTCTGTCGCTCTTTTACAATGAAGTCACAGACAGTCATATTAATAATAATCTAGAGTAAGTCTAAAATCCTAAACAATGTATTTAATATGATACCAGAACATCTCCCTTCTTTTAGAGATTTAAAAGATTTTAAATTAAAGTGTCCTTTCAACTTATGTTGTAATAGTCCAACTTATGTTTCCATCAACGTTCTTTGGGGTGAATTTTAGTTTTGTAAATTTTCGGTTAAGTCCATAAATATTGTTTTTGTTCTGGAAGTAAAAACTATCTACTAATGTAATATTCCATACACACACACTTTCGTTCCATTAACTAATTTATGAACTAACAATTAAGTTAATGTAAAAGTACCAAAAGTCATGATCAACTTAATTGTCCTTGATTTCTGGATATGTCATGCCATATCACAATGGATAGTTGCTTGAAATTAGTGATTTAATTATTATGTCGTTAAATATCAACAGTAAATTGTTCAAACACTTGACATGTTAACTGAACTTAAAACTAAAATGA
This sequence comes from Onchidella celtica, assembly GCA_963931925.1. NCBI lineage: Eukaryota > Metazoa > Mollusca > Gastropoda > Systellommatophora > Onchidiidae > Onchidella > Onchidella celtica. Next base: position 16,770,962 of record OZ007582.1, read on the forward strand.
ACAGTAACTTAAACTAAGTAAGTATGAACTACTGTATGAATAAGGTAGAGACTTCCTGCCTCTACATCATGGGAGGGTATTATTATGACCCTTGCTTTATCCCATGATTACTATTACACAACACTTCTAGCTTGGATTGAAGATGGAAGATGACTAGTTCGACCTTCTCATCTCTTCCTCCCTGAATCTGGCTGGCTTGTTAGCAACATAGCCTCGAGCCATACGAGTGACAGGTCTATTTGTAGACACTGTTTCTGGAGGGGATTTGACGACTCTAGAATTTGAACTAGGTGTTGCAGGAATATCTTGGGTTTGTTCGTTATCTTGCAGCACATCATCTGGAGGATCTGGGCTTGGATCTTGATCAGGAAACGAAGACGGTACTGCTTGAAGGTGTTTCCGGTTTCTGCGCAGCACCCGGTCAGGTGTTTTCACCAAATATGTTCGGTGATCTGGATTTGTTGCAATGACAGTTCCTGGTCCGGTCCACTTGTTTTCTTCATCTGTCTTGAGAAGAACTTTCTGTCCAGACTCCAGTTGTTTTAGTTGTCTTGCGCCATGTCTGTTGTCGTAATTCCTTTTGTATCTTGTTTTCGTTTCTTTTGCTCTGTCTTGGATGTCTTGGTTGTTGACTTGTCGAGGGTAAAGGTTCCTCGGCAATGTGGGAACTTTTGTTCTCAGTTGTCGTCCCATCAGGGCGACTGCTGGGCTCACTCCAGTCGTTGAGAGAATTGTGTTTCTGTAGTTCATCAGAGCTACCTCTAATGAATTCTGTTTCAAAAGTTTCTTTGCAACCTTCACAGCACTTTCGGCTTGTCCGTTGGACTGAGGAAAGTGTGGACTACTGGTCACATGTTGAAAGTCAAAGTCTTTAGCAAAGAGTTTGAATTCTCTGCACTGAAATTGTGGTCCATTGTCACTAGCCAGAGTTTCACAAATTCCGTGAGTTGCAAAAATGTTTGTTAGCTTCTGGATGATAGCTTGAGATGTTGTAGAATTCAGTTTTACTACTTCGATCCATTTTGAGTAGTAATCGACTACGACTAAGTATTCATTTTTCCCATGTGTAGCGAGATCTACTGCAATTTTCTGCCATGGCCTCTCAGGTAGGTCAGTTGGTATTAATGGTTCATTCCGCTGGGAGGGTCTATTTTCTCTGCAGGAGAGACAGTTCTGAATCATGTTCTTGATATCTCTCGTGATGCCGGGCCACCACACGGATGCGTCAGCATTCTGTCTGCACTTTTCGATTCCTTGGTGAGTCTCATGTAGTTTAGAGAGAATGTAATCTCTTTGAGAATGAGGGACTACTATTCGGTTGTTGAAAACTAACAATCCATTCACAATAGACAGTTCTCCTTGCACTTGTTGAAAATTTTGTAGTGTTTTAGGTACCTCTTTTGGCCAGCCATCCATCACAAAATGCATCACTTTCTGTATGTCTGTATTAACACTGCTCCCAACCCAAAACTGCTGCTGTCTGCACTGACAATTGTTTCACAGTTAATGTCAAAGAATCCCAAGGTTGTAGCTTCTGCTATTTTCTTCTTTGCAAGGTTGAATGCATTTTTCTGCTCTGCTCCCCACTGATATTTTTCTGACTTTTTCATCAAATCAGTCAAGGGTTTCAAAATGGTAGCTAGTGATGGAACAAATTTACTCATGTAATTGAGTAACCCACACACAGTGCGTAGCTCTGTCAATGATGTTGGCGGCTGTAGTTTCTGTATGGCCTCCACCTTTTCAGGATTTGGTTTTATTCCCTCCTTGTTTATGAGATGTCCAAAGTATTTCACCTCTTTCTGTCTGAAACAACATTTTTCTTTATTTAATTTCAGTCCTGATTGTTCTATTCTCTCCAAAACAGCTTCTAGTTTTCTGTCGTGATCCTCTATGTCTTTCCCATAGATGATGGTATCATCCATAATGACTTCACAACCTGGCAGGCCTTTTAAAGTCTCTTTCATTTTTGATTGGAATACTTCAGGACCTAATGATATTCCCATGGGTACTCTCTGGAAACAGTATTTTCCAAACGGTGTGATGAAAGTTGTGAGCATGCTGCTGTCTTCCTCGAGGGGAATTTGGAAGAAACCAGAGGTTGCGTCTAGTGTAGAAAAGACTGTTGCGCCATTGAATTTGGGAGCGATATCCTCTAAGTTTGGAAGCATGCAGTAGTTTCTTTTCACTGAAAGATTTAACTTCTTGAAATCCACACAGATCCGAACTTGCTTGTTTGGTTTTACTACTGGGACCATTGGGGCACACCATTCTGTAGGTTCATTTACTTTTCTTATTACCCCATTTCTTTCCATCCTTTCCAGTTCTTCTTTTACTTTACTTTCTAAAGGGAATGGTACTCTTCTTGCTGTTGCAACATTATATGGTTCAGCATCTTTGTTTAATGTTATTTTTACTGGTTCAGTTTTCAACAGTCCGGCAGCACCAAAAACTTGTTTTCTTAGTTCAGGTTTTAATTTTTCTGTGCGTTCTATGTCTTCTATGTGCCTGATTAAGCCTAGAGCTTCGGCCACATTTCTGCTGAGTAAATTGCTACCTTCTTTGTTGTTTAAGACCACAACTCTGAATTCAAAGGTCTTTTCCTTTCTCTTTGTCTTCGCTGTGAACTCTCCTTTCACTTGAATATTTCCTCCTGGTGAGGTTAGATTCAGTTTACATTGATGCAATGTCGGTTTGGTTCTCAACCTTTGAAATGTTTTCTGAGTAATACAAGTAATGTCAGCTCCTGTGTCCACTTTGAAAGGAACATTTGTATTCTGAATGCTGAGCATCGTGCTCCATGGTGGAGATTTGTCTGAAATGACTGTATCTATTGAAAATGTTTGTTCAAATTCTTCAGTCACCTCTCTAATGTTTGACCTGCACATTTTGGCAAAATGATTTGCTTTATGACACTTGTGGCAGGTTCTCCCTTTTGCTGGGCATTGGTCACGTGGGTGACCTTTCCCACACCTGCGACAATTTTGATACTGAACACTGGTAGGTCTGTGATGATTATGATTATAAGGTTTCTTATGTGGTTTGTGACCTTGTTGTGGTGCTGTTGCCCCTTTGTAATGCTTTTCATTCTTTTTAAATCCACCTGATTTTACTCTACTCATCTGAGTTTGCTGTGGCTGTGCTGTGTTATTTGTCAGCTTTTTTAAGAATTCTTCAGTCATTTCCAGACTTCTCGCGAACTGTAACAATCCTGCTACGTCAAGCGTTGATGTAGTGAGTCCTTTTTCTCTCACTTTCTTCGATGAGCAACCTGATATGAGTTGCGATTTTATTTCATCCTCCGCATTCGGAAAATTGCACTGAGACGCAAGTTGGCGAAGTTCGGAGTAAAAATCGTCAATTCGTTGAAATTCTTTCTGCCGCTTGTGTCTGAATTCATATTTCAGGATCTCCAAATTTGATCTTGGATTAAAATGATCTGTTAGAGCCTTAATGAGGTCCTTATAAGATTCATCTGAGGCTTGTATGGTATTGATAGTGGGTAATGATTCTGCAATATCATTTAGATCTGGACCACCATAAGTGAGGGTAAGAGCGTATCTTCGTTTGCTGCTAGCTATCTCGTATCCATCAAAGATGTGCTCCAGCCTGCGGACCCATCTAGGCCATCGAACTGCGGCACCTTCAGTGTGGCAATCGAATTGTTCATACGGTGGGAGATTCATGATGGACTCTGTGGTGTAGATCTAGTAGATTTGGCTCAGGTCTGAACTCATAGACTCTGCACTGTGTCGATCTATTCTTGCTGTCAGGTCTGATCTCATAGACTCTGCTCTATCGATAATAGGTCTTGGTTCATGGGCTTGGCTTAGGGGCCTTTTTTTTTTTTTTTTTTTTCAGATACGTCTAGATTCTAGATCTGGTAATGCCAGCTACTTTAACTGACAACATGTTTGTCAGATCCCACTTCTGACACCATGTTTGGGTTCGTATTGTATTGATTTAGTGAACCAGACCATCAGGTACAAGACAATGTTAATTCAACACAACAGACTCCACGTGTAGCCATTTCATAACTTCCTGTATTCTCTTCTGTCGCTCTTTTACAATGAAGTCACAGACAGTCATATTAATAATAATCTAGAGTAAGTCTAAAATCCTAAACAATGTATTTAATATGATACCAGAACAGTTCTCATGCTGTTTTGGCTGGTACTCTGTTTTTTAATTATTATTTTTTTTTTGTCTTTTTCCTGCGGAAGCTGGCAAGGGGGCCATCCATAATGTAAGTAAGCTTGCTTTTGGCTACCCCTGCCCCCCCCCTCATTCCGCCATGTACGTATTTCATAGGCTGGAGGCAACCTCCCTTTCACTTCGGAGCGCACGTACTTCAAGCATGTCCCCTTTCCTCCTGCCCACCCCGACAGTCATTCTACTTTCCCCCGCCCCTGACCCTGGGCTCTCGAGTCGTCGTATAGCTGAGAACCGCTGGTTGAGAGCTTTGTTATCTCAGAACATGCTCCTTGTCAGGCAGCGGCGGGGGTCATTCGTTTTATCTGTGTGTATGTGTGTGTGTGTGTGTGTGTATGTGTGCATGTGTGCGTGTGTGTCTGGTGTTCGCTTTTCTACTTTTTCTCCCATCGTGTTTTTCTTCCTCTCTTTTCACCAATCTTTCCTTCATCTATCTTGCACGTGTGCAAAACAGTCCGTGTGAGGAAAAAGTCTGGAGTGAAATTTTACACGCCACTCCTGGTGAACGAGCTGCTTTTGATCTATACTAAAATTTTATCCGCCAAAATTGGTGAACGTTAAAGTAAAAATCAGGTAAAGTTTGCGGGTTAGCAAAAAGCCATTGGCCTGGCGAAAGGGAAATATTTAGTTAATGAAAGGCTCTGGGTGATTTTGTTGAGTTTATTGTTTGTTTGGTAGAGTTCCATCTATTTAAAGGTCTCTGGTTCCATTGTCCTTTATGGGAATGGGGTAAATGGGGGGGGGGGGGGGGTGGAGAAGGGGTTTGAGTTCGCGTCTGAGTTTGGAGAAAGCACGTCGACGGACACGATAAGATAACGGTCACGCTGTGATAGGAAGAAGAAACATGATAGACAGAATGTAGCAGAATGACAGGACAAAAGGAGACCCCATCACCAACCACCGGCATGGAGAAGGGGAAGGAGGGAGAGAAAGGGGGGAGGTAGAGAAAGGAGGTAGAGAAAGAGAGGAGGGAGAGAAAGGGGGGAGGTAGAGAAAGAGAGGAGGGAGGGAGAGAGAGAGGAGGGAGAGAAAGGGGGGGAGGTAGAGAAAGAGAGGAGAGAGAGGGGACGGAGAGAAAGAGAGGGAGAAAAAGAGAGGAGAGAGACAGACTAGGGAGAGACAGAGAGGATAGAGAGAAAGAGAGGAGAGAGAGAAGGGGGGGGGCAAAGAGGACGGAGGGAGAGGGAGAGGCAAGAAAAGAAAACGAGGACGGAGAGAGAGAAAAGAAGAGGAGTAAGAGGGCCACAATGTGGGATCAGCAAGCATTATCTTGTAGGACACAACTGAACACCCCCCTCCTCCAACCCCAAACTTTCCGCTCAATCTCTCCAGTGGTTCGTAACAGAGTCGGTACATGTACAAGGTCTCTGGTAACACTCCTCCTTTTCAATTCTCTCCTATTCGTGCCTGAGGGAAGGAGAGAGGGGGGCATTCTGAGGGGAATCTTTCACCTTCCATTGTCAGAAGAAAAAAAACTTGATCCAGCAAGATTGGTCAACACACAGCACAGACGACACGCTTGTGGAATCCCCGACCACACTGGGTTGACATTCCACAGCTTGTGTTGGCTAATACAGGGCTTTTCAACCTGTGGTTTGGCATTGACACCATGAGGGAAGAAAAAACCCGTGCAATAAATTACGTGAACCAGGCATAGGGATTGAATAAGGGAAAATATCATAGCCGTCCAGGAAACTGTCGAATGTCAAATTTTCCATAAATTGAAAATCTGATATGTTGTGTCTTTTTTTTTGTTTCGCCTCGCCGAAATAGCTACCTGGGCTACAAGACGATAGCAGCTTCCTATTTATAGAAGTCAGTCTGGAATAAACAGTTCTTATCTACGATACACAACAGAAATAGAGCAGTTTTTTGCTTCTCCTGAAAAGTGGCGATTTTGACATACCGCAGCTTTCTGGGTCGTCGACGAAATATGAATTTTTCATTATTGTTACAGTTGTTGCTTGTTGCTTGGTGGTTGTTGTCGGGGGTCGTTTTTGTTGTTGGTTGTGGTGATGATGTTATTGTCCCCCCCCCCCCTCTTCCGACATGGATCTTCTTTACAGTCTTTCCCAGGATTTACCAGTGGCTAGAATGTTCAGTCTTGGCGCGAGAAGTCCCACGTTCGAATCCATGTCCAGCCTAAGTAATTTCTGGCAACCTTTTTCTCTTAAGCATTTTCTCATGCGACCCGGAGAATGGCCTAGTCCAAATTTCTGAAAGTTTAGCCTGCCTGCTGCTGGAAATATACGTAGAAACCCAAAGAATATTAAAACCAGCTACGTTCTTTGGTTAAACTTAACCCAAGAAACAACTTCTTTAGCCCTCAAATTCACAAAAAAATGATGTGCCCTAAGGCGATGAATTAAGATTAGGAACGAAATTAACATAAGATCAGCTCATCATGCTCTCACTCACAGACATTAACAAAACTTAATCTACTCATCCTCAAACTCCTGAGACTGAAAGGGACATCAGTTTCAAAGAAAACAAACAAGCAAAAAATATCGTGCGGTGTCTACGAATCATAATATGAAAACCTTTGATCCAACATCACAAGAACGACACTCCATCACCGTTACTGTACATTTCAAATTGCCCGCTATTTGTTCATTCTTGGCCCTACATAACACCGGCTTTACTGTATAGAAGTTATTTCTACAATCTTTGACTGTACGTACATCCTCTTGTAGTTCTTCTTCCAGTCGGCTTTGTACGTGTCAGGTTGGCTGATCGGAGTTGCCGGTCTTGCTACTAGGGAGATCGCGCGCTTTGCTTTGTTGGGTCAAGTTATCCTTGTGTTATCACAAACAAGTCAGGAATGCATTTTTTGATGGGCTGGAATGTAAACTGGTACTCTGCCACGGAAACGTCCAGGTATCGTCGATTAGTAGAACACACCAGAATAGTGTTATTTCTCCACCCCTTGCGATTACCAGACGGTACTCAAAACAGATCAATTTAGATTCGATGCTGTTCTAATGTGTCTATGCAGGACACCCAGTATTTGGGGGTTTTGGGGGGCAATTAATGTGCAATGTGACTCAGCAAATGAAAAACAAATGTGGTTATGCTGTTATATGTAGGCCTGTTCAACCGTTTATGGTGAGACTCTCTGAAGACTTCTATGGGCAATGAATCATTCTTATGTTTTCACAGATTCATCATCTCCACATAGCACTCCTAGTTCTTGAAAGTCATCGGTATTTCTTAATGCCAGCCAACACCCACAAGGTATCAGGGTATCAGGCAGAATTTTGAACGAACTAACTAGTCAGTCTACCAACCTCATCCCATCGGCACTGTAATGTGAACGGGAACTCTCAGTACCATCCAGTTTGAAATTTAGAAATATTTCTTCTTTCACTCAGTAAAAACCAAGAAATAATACATTAGACATTAAAGTAAAAGAAAATCAATGCACCAGGATGGGATTCAATATTTCGAGAAGTTGGCTTACATATTTGTGTTGGAAACTTGATGTTCACTCGAGCTGAATATTCGATTTTCCGTAGCGAAGTGAAAATCTATGAGCCGAATATTCTTCTTACCGTAGTGAATGTGTTAAGAACATAAAGAAAATCAGGGAGGTGGGAGTAAGCCCATGCATAGCGAGTGAAATTTACAGCTTTGTGAGCAGGGGAAATTCGTTGAGTGAACGATTTTGATCGGACATACGCATTATTTCCTTGAACGTTTTGTCATAGTCTGTATCAAGCATAGGCGATATCTCTGCTGAGCATAAGTCTAGGCGCACAACGGCGAATTTTGTCTGCCCAGTTGGGTGGTGACGTCACGACATTGTCCGATTTCAGTGACATCCAACTAGTCGGTCGGTGTGGTGGATGGATATATGGATGGATGGATGGACATATGGATGGATGGATGGATGGATAGATAGATGGGTGGATGGATGAAGGATGGACAAATCGATGAGTGGTTGTAAAATCGGACTGATAAATGATTGAGAGAATGTGCTGTATTTATCAATGTGTATTGTATACACTGCTGTTATTTTACAACTTATATTAACAATAGTTATGTGTATATTTAGGGATAGCTCACGTGGATAGGTGCATAATTGGTACATACTAACTGGAATACATTATGTTTATCTGTCTGTGTGTATGTGTGTTCATATGGGAACTCCACGAGAAACGGGGCGTATTCAACTCATGGGGGCAAAACTGGGCGTATGTTTGTGTGCGTGCGTATGTCAGAGTCTGTGTGTATGTGTGTAGTTTTTCAAGAACCGCTTGGACTCTTGTGTTTGTATGTGTGCAAACATGTATGCGTTATGACTACAAACCTGAAGGAATTTGGCCTCCAGCTCAAATATTGCCGCTGTTCTTGAGTCGGTCTACGCGAGTGCACACAAACACTCAAGGTCAAGGCGACTTCTTCAAGAATGCGGCATTTGTTTTTGCATTCCTTTTTGCTAATTTCGAAAGAGCGTAAGTGGAGTTTCCATCATTAGTGTGTGTCACAGAGTTCTTATCTTATTCCATTTAGTAAGAGTATTTGACCTGAGAGGAAAATCATGGTCACCAGTGTTAAGAATGTGGTCAGTTTACCGCTCAGCGTGATTTTCGGGATACGGTCTGTAACGCGGTAGCTGTCACTGTAACATGACTATGTTTCCGTTTAGACCGTGAAAAGTGTCTAAAATCTGATACGAGAGAGTTCTCAGTCCATACAAACTCTGTTTTGACACATGGGAGGATAAATGAATAAAGCCAAGCATTCAATATTTCTGGTATCGACACTCTTTTTGTAGTAGCATGATATCTGTTCTATATATCCTTCTGGGGGTGCGGGTGGGGGGGGGGGGGGGGATTGACGGGCGGGGAGAGGGAGCCAGTGGTTATGAAACGGTATTTACCCCTGGGCTCAGGGCCTGAAATAATTGTGCTGTCTCTTCAGGAAACAGTTTTGTCTCCATTTGTTGTTGTTGTTGCTTTTGTTGTTAATTAATTTTTTTTTAACCGATGTTATTACTGTAGCATAAATTATATGTGATGAAGCTGGGGTTTATATCCGGATTTGTTTCCTTGAATCGTGATTTATTATTTTCGTCAAGTTTAAAAACTTTAAAAAACTAGTTCAGCACGGTGTGGAGATTGTGATGATTGTTACAACTTGTGTGTTTGTTTACATCAAAAACACAAGACCGCAAACAGCTGGAGGCTAGACAACCACAACAACAACAGCTGGGAGGGGGGAGGAGGTCGGTGCTGGGTGAAAGATGCACGCCAACAATACTCTTCTGCTGTCATTTTTTTTTTCTTCGCTTTTCTGTTTTCACACCTTCACTTCAATCTATTTCCATAGACCCAAACACAGCTTCTTCTTTTCCTACTTCTTCTTTAAATATGTCAACAAGAAAGAGAGAGAGAGAGAGAGAGAGAGAGAGAGAGAGAGAGCGCGCACTTCGTTGCTTGAAGTGGATTGACGTGCAGTGATCAAGGCCGATAACCATCTGAAACAATGGGAAACTAAAATAGTTACTAGTTTTCTCCCTTGTAATAAGTAACCTGTTGTGGCTATCCACTGAGTAGGGTAGCCAAATCTTTAATGTTCATGTTTTTATCTATCTATCATCTATCTATCTATCTATCTATCTGTCTGTCTGTCTGTCTGTCTGTCTGTCTGTCTGTCTGTCTGTCTGTCTGCCTGCCTGCCTGCCTGTCTGTCTGTCTGTCTGTCTGTCTGTCTGTCTGTCTGTCTGTCTATCTATCTGTCTGTCTGTCTGTGTGTGTGTGTGTGTGTCTGTTTATCAATATATTTATCGATCAATCTCTGTATATAATCTGTCTGTCTTGTCTAACTATAGATGCATGGATGGTTGGGTGGCTGGATGGTGACTTTGGTTGGATGAAAAGAATGCAGTACGTACACCAGATGTTGTATTGTACGATATGGATATCATCCAGAACTTCTGAATACGATTAATAATATCTAAATGCATAAATCTGTTAGGTCTTTACCACCACCTGGCACACACTTTTTATGTGCATTCTGAGGTTGTTCTGGCACGTTATAGTTAGTTGATCTAACTAGAACCCTTTAGAAAACGAAACTATTACAGCTGTAGAATAAAAAACACGAGATCCGACGATCGATTAAATAATACTAAAGTTTAATAACTGTATCTTAACAATAAAATACTAGGAAGGCACCAGCGAATAACTAAATATCTTACGCCACACGGAAAGGAAAACTCACTTACCGACCAGCCACTCACATGGGTCCATATATATAGACATTTCTACAGAAAGTTCCCGAAATAAACGTAACCTCTGCCCTCGCCCGAACACACAAACTAACCAATCACGTATCAATACGTCACCAGTGGCCGTATGCATAATCAATGCGTAAACTAAAGTAAATACGTTAACTGGTGTTAACACGAGAAATGAATACAATTTCTCGTGTTAACACCAGTTAACGTATTTACTTTAGTTTACGCATTGATTATGCATACGGCCACAGGTTACATCACTCAAGGCCAAATCTGGCGTAAACTTCTATATCTACAACGTTATCGAATGTTCGGGAACATACTAATATTTACGATCACCCAACAACTACTCACTAGGAAGGGAGGGTAAGGTCACGGAGTACACTCTGGCGAACGTCAACAATTAAAGAAAAACAGAAGTGAACACATGCTCAGTCACCAGTATAACAAGCAACGGGGAAGGGCAAGGGGTAGCTTGCAGATGCTACACAAATCCTCATAATAATCGTCTTTGTCTTTCACATTTTTTTCTTTTCCTTGTTATCTCCTGATGTGTTGTTTTCTTCCTTCCCGCGTTTATCCGTAGGTCTGTCTATCTTTGTCTGTCTTTTGTCTGTCTCTCCCACGTTGTACATAAAACATACTCAGTCATTCATCGCTATCCGTACTATCCCTCTCAAAGACGTCCAGTGTCTCATACACCCACCCAATTGCTACTACAACCTCCGTATTTATCACTCCTGATTGTGTAAGCTAAAAAGATACCTTCCTCCTCACCCCTCCCAGCCCCCATGCCCCCCCCCCTTCCATCACAGCCTGTCGTTAAAAGAATCACTTGGGAAAATGGGCCTCTATAACTATACTTGGCCTATGGTTTTCTTCATCAGTGTGTCCTCAACCATTCTTTGCCTCAAGGCAAGCTCCATGTCAGTTTAAATAGGTCATCTCACATCAAAACAAACACAGTAGTAATGTCACTGTCCTCGGTGTTGTGTGCGTTGTTGCATGAGGTGGTCTAGAACATGGATGGGTGGATGTGTAAATGATAATGAGCAGATGTTTTTGCTGGTTGTTTTTTTTTTTTTTTTGGTAGGGTGGTGGTGATGTTGAAAGATGGATGGATGGATGACCTGGTAGGTGGGTGGATGGATGGATGGATTGAGGTAGGGAGGGGGTAGATAGATGGACTGAAGGGTGGGTAGATAGATGGACTGAAGGGTGGGTAGATAGATGGACTGAAGGGTGGGTAGATAGATGGACTGAAAGGTGGGTAGATGGATGGACTGAAGGGTGGGTAGATAGATGGACTGAAGGGTGGGTAGATAGATGGACTGAAGGGTGGGTAGATAGATGGACTGAAGGGTGGGTAGATAGATGGACTGAAGGGTGGGTAGATGGATGGACTGAAGGGTGGGTAGATAGATGGACTGAAGGGTGGGTAGATGGATGGACTGAAGGGTGGGTAGATGGATGGACTGAAGGGTGGGTAGATAGATGGACTGAAGGGTGGGTAGATAGATGGACTGAAGGGTGGGTAGATAGATGGACTGAAGGGTGGGTAGATAGATGGACTGAAGGGTGGGTAGATGGATGGACTGAAGGGTGGGTAGATAGATGGACTGAAGGGTGGGTAGATAGATGGACTGAAGGGTGGGTAGATAGATGGACTGAAGGGTGGGTAGATAGATGGACTGAAGGGTGGGTAGATAGATGGACTGAAGGGTGGGTAGATAGATGGACTGAAGGGTGGGTAGATAGATGGACTGAAGGGTGGGTAGATAGATGGACTGAAGGGTGGGTAGATAGATGGACTGAAGGGTGGGTAGATAGATGGACTGAAGGGTGGGTAGATGGATGGACTGAAGGGTGGGTAGATGGATGGACTGAAGGGTGGGTAGATAGATGGACTGAAGGGTGGGTAGATAGATGGACTGAAGGGTGGGTAGATAGATGGACTGAAGGGTGGGTAGATAGATGGACTGAAGGGTGGGTAGATAGATGGACTGAAGGGTGGGTAGATAGATGGACTGAAGGGTGGGTAGATAGATGGACTGAAGGGTGGGTAGACGGATGGACTGAAGGGTTGGACTGAAGGGTTGGTAGATAGATGGACTGAAGGGTTGGTAGATGGATGGACTGAAGGGTGGGTAGATGGATGGACTGAAGGGTGGGTAGATAGATGGACTGAAGAGAGGGATATGTGGTTGAAGGGATGGACGGATGGATGAACAGGTGGGTGGATTGATGAATGGGTGAACTGGGGGATAGGGTGGAAAGGGGGGGGGGGGATATATAATAATATATGAACAGATAGCTGGTTGGACGGATGGTAACTTTGGTTGGATGAAAAGACAGGCAGTACGTGTACAGATGTTGCATAATGTGATGTTGATATCGTCCAGAACTTCTGAATAGTGTACTAATACCTGAACGCATAAATCCATTATAGCCTACAACCATCTGGCACATGCTTTTTATGTGCATATTTTCATCTTCTTTGTTCCCCCGCCATCGCGAGAAGGCCTATACTAGATTCTAGATCAGGTGAATTAAACGTGAATTAATTATGAGATATTTGTAAGGCCTGTGTCCAACGATAAGCTTGAGTAAGTCCACTATGTACGTGGCCCGTAATGCAGTATGGATCACATTATTATAAATTCCAAATCCTTAATGATAATCGTCTTTGTTCTTCACGGTGATGTTGTTGTTGTTCTTATTATCTTCTGGTATATTTTTTTCTTCTTTCCCTCGTTTGTCCAATCCCCGAACCTTTCTCTCCTCTTTCTCTCTCTTCTTCTCTCTCTCTTTCTCTCTCTCTCTCTCTGTCTCATTTTTTCTCTTTTCCCATCTGTCTCTTCTCTCTCTCTTTCTAGCACTCTCACTCGCTCCCTCTCTCTCATTCTTACTCTTTTCCCTATCTCTCTCTCTCACTCCCTCTCTCTCTCACTCCCTCTCTCTCACTCCCTCTCTCTCTCACTCCCTCTCCCTCTCTCTCTCTCCCTCTCTCTCTCTCCCTCTCTCACTCCCTCTCACTTCCTCTCTCTCTCACTCCTTCTCTCTCTCTCCTTCTCCCTTTCTCTGTCACTCCCTCTCTCTCTCCCTCTTTCTCTCCCTCTCACTCTCTCTCTCTCTCTCTCTCTCTCTCTCTCTGTCTCTCTCTCTCTCTCTCCCTCCCCCCTCGCTCACCTCCAACCGAGCTGCCTTGCCACACATTTATTAAAAAATTTTCCATAGGTAAATAGCCATAATCTAATAGTGCAGATCTTGCTGAAGAAAGATATTCCAAATCTTGTCACCTTTTTTTGCCTTTCTAAATGCCAACCCTTTCAAACATGCCAACGAGCAGATTCTATGTGCGCTCAAGTCTTGAAAAGTTTATCACTTGAACTTTATTTCATGAAGCCGCTATTGCCATCAGGCATTTGGCTGTCGGAAAGTTGAACCTCCAGATCTCTGAACAAGCTCGAATCGACTTAAGACGTGGAACCTTCTTGTTTTATTTCAAACTGGGGTAAAAATCTTCCCAATTGAAATAGATCTCTCTTTCTCTCTCTCTTTCTCTCTTTCTTTTTCTCTTTCTCTCTCTGCCTCTGTCTCTCTCCTCATCTCTCTCTCTCTTTCTCTCTCTCTCTCTGTCTCTCTCTGCCTCTCTCTGTTTGTCTCTCTCCTCTCTCTGTTTGTCTCTCTCTCCTCTTTTTCTCTCTCTCTCCCCCTCTCTCTCTCTCTCTCTCTCTCTCTCTCTCTCTCTCTCTCTCTCTCTCTCTCTCTCTCTCTCTCTCTTCATTTTATTTTTTATAAAATCTTTTTCAATTCCGTCCAATTTCTCATAATTTTTGTTTAATTTAAGCAACATTTTGCCTTTCAGAATCCTAAATGTGTCATGCGTTTATGAATTGCTTTTCAGGGTGGTTGAAAGGGCGAGAGAGCGTCAGGACCGCAAAACTTGCATGAACAGTACCGTGTTTAAAATTAGATTTTGCCACGTTCTGAAGATACGAAATTAATTTCCGGGTTTCAAACAGGACTGGAATGATACGATATGTTTACGGGACATTCCATGTAATATGTTAAATAAGAGCCATTTTTCAAACCATGCCTGGGAAAAAATCAATGGTTGTGTTGTTGCAAAGGGTAGTAATTAAATTAACATTTTTGGTTAGCATTATTTTCCTTGCGTGATCATGTGTCCTATAGCGACCATCTTGGAAAAGAGCACATGTTTACAACCTCCCACCAGTTATCAAGATTATGTCTCAACAGTTAATTGCCCCAGTGTGCGTAAAAGTAAAACTTGATTATTTATGCTTCTTCTGTATTGTCAAATGCATTTTTTAAATGTAGAAAAATATTGTTCACTAATCCTGTTGGTTTGGTTTCACAAATTTTACAGTTTAATTTTGCTCTGTAAAAAATATGATATTTTGTCAGTGCTATCAGTTACCAACTAAAGTGAAGGCAATTGGATGGATTCATTATAATTTTTATTATTTAATCCATATTTTTATCATTTTTGTACCATTGGTCTGGAGGACTGATCAAACCATAGTGAAATAAATGATTGGTTATTTATTTAATGGCCTTTCTTTCTTAAAAAGTTCTGTCTGAACGTCCTGTCAGTTACCGTGGAATGTCTCTTACATGTCTTCGAGAAGGACTGCTGCTACGAAAAGACTGCAGTACCTGGAACATAAATCATTTTAGAGAGTTTTTACATGTACAAGGGGTGAATGGGCAAAGTTTCCTCCCATATAATATGGAGCAATACAGAATCCGGTTATTCTAATGGCGACTCGAAGACGCGGTTTTAGGAGCATGGGGGAATGGGGGGGGGGGGTGAAGCTTCCCTGGCTAGTCAGTATTTCACGTGGATGTTTTTGTTGTTTTTTTTTTACTTATTTCGTGGCTTGGCGATTCACACTCATAATATAAAATAAATCCTGTTTAGAATAGAACTCAGATCTGTTTCCTCAAGATAACCGGATTCGATTAGCTTGAATATATTATAACCAAAGTTTGATATATGGTACGAATAATGAATGGTTTGACAGACAGAGGTTATATAAACACAGGAATATCCTGGTGCATTGTGGTTTGTAATGGATATTGTCTGTCTGTGTTGATTTTCATGGCTTCTCGGCGTTTGTCTTATCCTTAGATTTCCATACTGGAATATCAAGCCGGCGATGTGGCATCCTTACTAAAATGTGTGAATGATGTTTTACTTATCACACGTTTACGAAACGACGGTGCAGGCATAATGATTCTAGAGTAGGTTAGGATCGAGCACCTAGTCGTCTCGGATAAGGATGGAAAACTCGGAGGGCCCGTGTGCACGTTGCGCACGTTAAAAGATACTTTGGCTGGCAGTTAAAATTGGAAAAGAGCAGACCGAACAAGGCTGCTGCCAGGACAAACTTCTAAAAAAGAAACTAATGTTTACTATGTAAACACAGATACAAGAAGAAGAAATATGAAAACAAGAAAACGGAAGTGTAAATGCCAAGGAGAGGGAAAAACTGCTAAACTTTAGACCTGAACACGTTAACGTAAAGTTCTATCGTTCTGAGGTTGTCAGACAGACACGCTCGTTGTACATATGGGAAGGAATACTGTGATAACACTGTGATGACACTGCGATAACAGACAAAACCAACATAAATATGAACACTATAAAAATGTTACTGTATTTGCTTATCACACCTAAATTTTGACTCTGTTTGGTACTTTGGGGACTGTAAAATATAAGGTACATGGCTGCACGGTAAACTATGAATGGCCGACCAATGTTAATAATCAGATTTCAAAAAATGTTTAACATTTCAAACCTTTTTCTTTGTGGAAGACAAGTATTTTTTAAATATTTTTTTTTTCAAATCCTCGGCCTCTTCAGCTTCACACCCCCTCCCCTTTCCCTGCCCCTTTAAACATACTGGAAATTTTGTGTGCGGGCGACTGTTGGATTGGTCGTCTCTTTTTGCGGTTATTTATTTTATGCACACCAGATTATTGATTGATGAAGTAAAACAGTCGCTACTGTGATTCTCACACACAAGCGAGAGTGTTGTTTGTACTGAGTGTAGAGGGAGAGAGAGAGAGATGGGACCAACTGATCGATGTACCCAGTGGTAGCAGCCATGTACTGGTGACTGTATATATGCATGGCTGATTCATTGATCTATTGGCTGGTGTTGGTGCTGGTGATGGTGGTGGTGGTGGTAGTGGTACATCTACAGATCTGGCTCGTCAGCTGGGGCTCAAGGGCGGCTCATGGATGGATGGGTGGATGGATGGATGGATGGCAAATGAAGGGATTAATGAAGGATCAGGAGAAGCAAGGAAAGGGTTAATTGATTGGCTGAATTGTATATTTGCCTTAACCCCACCCCCTCCAGTCTTTCTTTTTTCTCTCTCTCTTTAATTGCAAAGGTTCTCAGCCTTGAGCAGTTACGGGCTGAGTTGATGATCTTGAGACCCACGACCGTTTGCACTGTGTCACGATTTCGATCGGTTGCAAGTTGCTCCGTCTCCGAGCCCAGTATTGACATGATGTGGTCCCATAAGTCCAGAGCTTGATAACCTTCCATCGGATTCTACGATCGAAATATCGCGGTTTGTGACGTCATTAGGTTCACCAATTGTCGCTGTCGCTGTCAAAAGACGTCTTTGATCTTTTGCTGATTTATGCATGCGCAACACTTGAAGTTCCACGGCTTTTCAGCTTATCTGAAAAGAAAGAATAAAGACCCGGATAATCATTCAAGAAAGTTGCCACGAAAACATTCTGATCGTTCATTCATGAGTGGGTAATAATGTTTTATACCACTCCAGCATGAGGAGAATAGGGTTGCGAAATGGTGCAAAGGGCAAAGGGGAATAGAGGAGGAAACTTGATGTAAAAATAACGTGTACAGAAATTGTTTGAGCGGCCTCATTGGGATATTTCTTAATCTCTGAATCATTTTTTCTTTCTTTTTTATGATAGTTGTCCTTGCTTGGTTACCTTTTGTTGGTATATTAAGCATGTGGCGGGTCAACTGATCTGATTTGGAGAAATACAATTACCCTTGTATAACGACCTCGAAACTTAAGAACTCTTCGTCTAATAACCTCGATGCTAAAGATTAGACGCGACTCTTAGTTGCAAGATTTAATGTGGGGGGAAAAGGTACTTAGTGTCTATTGTCAGAGCCATCTTACACAATCCTTACGGCCTATTGTAAGAACCAGCGTGTGAAGATGTGGACTGAATTCCTGATTTACTCAAGCGTTAGAAATCACCGGTTTTTGTCAGTTTCCTACAACTATGTTTGGTTACCCGGCCAGCTTTCCGCACTGGAGATTATTCCCCTTTTTCAAGGGACCGAGCGGGCTTTGTCAAAGTTTGTCCGTAGGTAGTAGAGCCATCTAACTACACAACTCTCTTTGATCGGGGGTAATGAGGCTGGTATACGCCCTATTGTGAATCTGTGTCAGCTTGTCTCTTATCGGAGAAAAGTGACAATTTACAAGGGAGATCTTTCCAAGTGGAGAGTGTGAAAGTATACAGTACAGCGGATACATCTTGAAATCGGCGGTATTGTCTGGCGTTCAAATGTTCTCGCTTGCCGAAAGTTCGTTTTCTTGCAGATAGGATCGACGAACTGCGGTTAAGGACTATACATCTGAAACTTGGATTTAATTCATTTTTATCAGAGATATTCAAATATCCGCGTGTCGTGGTGGAAAGAGTAGTGTTGATGGTTGAATCATCTCTTTAAAATTGCTATCATCTTTAAGCAGTTTGAAGATGCGTTTGTTCGCTTTAAGTGCTGTAGAAAATACCACTATTTTTTAACTCGTGTATGTATTTTGTTACATATACCCCCGTGATACCCGTACTTGTGGTAGGCTTGACGTGCAGAGTTGTTTAACTAGCGTGAAGACGCCCAGATGTTGCGGAAGGTGTAGTAGATCATAGATAGAACACACACGGGGTAGCTTTGCTGGTGTCTGCGCACATGTGTGTTGGGTGAAACACCTGAACACGCCATTATAATCATTTGTAAATCATATGCGCTGATGGGAGATGATATGATTATACTTGCAAGGACAGCGATAGTTGGTGTGTCGTTGGTGCATTAGACTGTTCAGTGGTGCGGATCTGTGCCAAGGCGTGGATCGTGTTGTTTTCAAGGCTACACTCAAGTTGTGATCGAGGACCTAATATTTAAAGCTTCAGAGACGGGGAATACCAAACTGATAGCTTGTAGGATTAATGTCTGTATTGATGCTGTCAGTGAAGAGATCTTGTTAGATTATTTCCTAAGGCACCGGCAATCGTTTTCAGAGTAACATCAACATCCTACACTTGTTTTAACAGTTAACACCTAAACTGCTTTTCTCAGTTCCACGGGCTAAGACCGGTGCATTTGTAGTAAAGAGTGCAGAACTGGAAGTTTTCATGAAGGTTTGCACTGTTCGCTAATGCTGTATTTTTATATATTGGATATGAAAGACAGCCATTTCAAGGGATGTTCGCTGTATAAAGTTGGGATTAGCATAGCGTGGTTCCTCGCAAAATTCATCATTGAGCCATACAGTGTTGTGGCTGCAGTCCTTGTGCCGTCACAGAAGTCATGTAATTGTAAAAACTCCGAAGTTGAAATCAGTTGTGGTGAAAAAAAAAATGGTGTAATTAAAAAGCCATTTTGGTAAAGGTATGCAATAACAAGGCTGTAAAAGTTGTCTATCTGGTTTTTGTTCCAGCTTCTGTGTCAACAAAATAAAAAACACACTCGTAGGTCAAACAGGCTGTAAAAACGTTGTAGTCGCGCTGTAGTGCAGATATGTGAACAGCGGTGATGCCCATCTTACGTTTGTGACAGTCTAACAAAAACGGTTTTTATTTTCGCTCAGTACTCAAGTCTCCAAGACTGGCGTTAACATGAATTGTGCCACTTTTTTGGACGCTATTTTGCAGCACTGATTTATTTATAATGTTCTATGGTTGCTTTTCGGTTGTTTTGTACAATTTCAGACAAATATAATATGAAATGTTGCGACTGAATTCTTCGTTTCTGGAATGTGAATATCGTTTGTTTTATCCTATCTTTGTTACGAGTGTACTACTTGATCGGAACGTTTTATTCTGTATAGAAAACCAACGTCGCCTGCTCAAACCCGAAAGCGCTCAAAACTCATTCATATTTCCCATCTGACACCGGGGAAAATTTATCGCTTAATGTGCTCGTGTAGGGTCAAGGTCACTCTGGGAAAGTTGCATTATCGAGTTGTTTACGCTAAGCCTCACTTCCTGTCATTAAAAAAGAATCTGAATATGATTCAGATTTTGCGGCGCTTTGCATGTGTCAAGAGTTTGTCTGCGAGAATGTTCCGCCGGGCTGGAGCTAGCAGGCATTCATTCCTGGCATTTAAGTGACATTCAAAATGGTTTTTGGCGTGAAAGAGTTAATGTGATAGCCTGTTCTATAGCACTGCAGAAAGAACTATTCATTTTGCCCCGTCTGCACCCTGCCAAATTTGTGACCCAACTTGACAACATTTACACCCGTTAAAGTATCGTGCAGCCGTTGTACCAAGTAATGGGTAGCTTAGCACCCTGTAAGTGTAGTACAATAACTATACCATGTCTATGGTCGTCAAATTCATCACAAGAGCCATTCATCCCAAAATATGTCAGTCATTTTAAAAAGATGAAACAAAAAGAAGTAGGAAAAAAACGCAGGAAGGGTGGTGTTATGCCCTGCAGGTGAAACGTTCAGCAGTGTTCGCACGGGGCAGTTTGTTTAGTGAATGCACAAATAGTTAGTTTGAATATGGTGTTGACTAAAACAATCAGTGTCAGTCGTAAACTGAAGGTCTTATAACATTAAAAATGAATCTTTGTTAATTTCTCACATTTGAACGAATTTGAAGTGACGTCTTGCTGAAGAGAACCATCAGTAAGAATTGTATAAAATTTGAAGATTACACATCTGCTATTAGTTTAAGAGTAGTGACAGGTGTGCTGGAATGTGAAGTTGCCCTATTATTTATCTCGTTCAGGGCAAAATAATGTTTCGAGAAGAATAGTCTCAACTCTTGACCTATTGGCTTACTCTTTGAGCGACGTTACAATTCTGTTACCAAAAATACCCAGTTTTATTGCTACTGTGCACTCTAAAGTAAGTGGATCAGCTCTCTAAAGTAACACGTTATTTTTCGATACGTTTATTCTCCGCACTGCACGCAAATCCGTGTCAACATTGAATGTTTTATGGCTGTCAATGAGACCTTGGTAAATCCTTTATGAAGTGGGGTCACAGCGCGTCTCTGGCGCGAAGGAAAAGTAGAATTCCTGTATCGATAACGGAGTGTAAATATTGGCCATCAATAGAGGAGATCGATAAGGTGTGGCAATAAAAAAAATAATAAAGGCGTGGATAAAAAGATTAAAAAGAGATTGGTATTTTGATTTTCTGCTGCACGTACACATACCTCTGACGTAAGCAGATGTATATAGTCCTCATATAAAAAGCCTTTTATATATATATATATATACCATAGTACCATAGTTTGTTTTTTTCAGTCGCTCTTTCTATAGAGTTTGAAATCGATCAGTTCTGAAACTTGAAGAGGGCGTTTTATTTGGTGAAGTGACAAAGCTGGAAGGGTATTTCTGAAGATTTGCGTTTTGAGGTGTGCAAAACAGGATTTCCTTGTGTCACTTGTGAGAAAAGTGTTTTCATATCGCTGGATTTGTTCAGACATTCCTGTGACCTGTGAGTGTAGAGATTGGCTTGTTTTCTATCTGAGGACAAACAGAATTCTGTTTTTTCCAGCGAGTGACGAGGAATAAAATTCAGGATGAGTTCACAGGTAATGAGAGAGAGAGAGAGAGAAAGAGGGATGAATAATGAGGAAGTGAATGACGTATGGGTATAAATCAGTGAGCCTTGAAATGAATAAATGAAAGAGTGAATGAATGAATGAATGAGTTAATGAGTGAACGAATGAATGCTGTGGTGGTTCTGTGATTGTTTGCATCGTTCCTCTCGGCTATATTATTTGTCAATTCCACAATTGATCTCAGATCAGACTTAGATCTAGTTGTAATTAAAATCATCTTGCATTTTCGTCTTGAGTTTCTTTTGTTGTTGTTGTTGTTGTTGTTGTTGTTTTATTTGTTTTGAAAATCTTATTGGTCGATCGACGATGCCTGTAGGCCTAGACTGCAATTGCAAACCAAATAGACAACCATTGCCATGTGTTGGTGTTTTTTTTTTTATAATTATTGTTTGTGTCATTTATAGAAAGGATGGCATGAGGGGGGAAAAAAGGGGGGAAGGGGGGGGAGGGTGAGTGTATAGAGCTTTAAAAAAAAAATGGGTTGAGCGTGATTGGTCGGGGGTCATCAATGAAATTTGTACGAGGTTGATTGGATAGGCGGTTTTAGTTTCTGTGAATTTTTTTTTAACTTCAGAAACAAGAGTCCAGAAAGTTTTGTTCATTTAAATTGTTTTGGTTGTCTGTATTTTACATCCCCGCTCCCTCCCCAGGACATCGTTTTTTGCCAAAGCAACATTGTTTATTCATAAATCAGTGGTGTGGATGTGTGTGTGTGCGTGTGTTTGGGTGAGAAGAGATGGGGGAGACACAGAGGGGGAGGGAAAAGAGAGAGAGAATAGGAGAGACAGAGAGGGGGAGAGAGAGGAAGAGAACGAGGTAGAGAGGTGAGCGTTCGTTTTAAATATAGTAAAACGTTTTAACAATGAACCCTGAAATCCACATATATAGTAAATAAAGTATTCAAAATATATGCGGTGCAAAATAATCTTATATGCAGATGATATGCAAATGGACTCTGCCCGCAGGTCCTGGCATTGTATTAGACGACCTGTCCAGTTATGAAACAATTTATTGAATACAGCGTTTCAATAGACAGTTTTATTGACCATTGGCCATTCATGGGTTATTGATATCAGGTCGAATCGTCCTCCTCCTATCGATGTTTATAGCCAGACTCGTTTCACTGGAGTTTAACCAGGCTGGGTCAAAGGATCTCCCTCCCGCAAACCCAAGTAGCTTTGGCGTGTATTGGTATTATGTTAAAACAGTTGTAAATTATGTGGAACAAGAGCTTTGTTTTGAAAGTTTGGCTTAAGAGGTTTTGTCCTTTTGTTCCAGTTAAAGTTGGTTGAGTTGGTCAAGACAGACGATTCATTGGTCATGGTGACTGACGTCGTTTGATTGATTATTCGACTGATTGATTTCTTGATTGACTGACTTATCGATCGGTTAGATGATTTCTTGGTTGGTTGATTGACTAACTTATCGATCGGTAGATTGAGTGATTGATTGATTGATTGATTGTCAAAAAATCGCTAATCTTATCACCT
The DNA here is from genome assembly GCA_963931925.1 of Onchidella celtica. NCBI lineage: Eukaryota > Metazoa > Mollusca > Gastropoda > Systellommatophora > Onchidiidae > Onchidella > Onchidella celtica. Next base: position 16,793,795 of record OZ007582.1, read on the forward strand.
GTTATGTTATACCTAAGTTATCATAAATCCTTTACCGTAATTATTATTTAATTTGTGCCTTGTTATCTTAAACCTATTATTCTTCTACCTTAGAAAATGCTGTGTTATTCTACATAATTCATATTACTCCGAATGTGAAATTTAAAAAAAATAAAAAAATTAGAGAGAAAAACAACGTCTAACGTTGCTTTACATTATTGATTTCACATCAATCTTCAATCGATACACTTGTCTTGCATTCTGAATATTTTCTTGATCTACCGCGTTCTCCAGATTTCATGTCTCCGATAACGGTGCTCCGCGGTAGAAATTCAGTCAAGAGTCAAAATGATAAACAGTAGCTTGCCCCAACCTCACATTCCCCCTCCTCCCCTTCCCCCCCCCCCCTCCCCTTACACGCTTCCCCACTCCTGGCGGTTGTTTTCTGGGTTGTTATAGAGATTTAGGGAGGGAATCTATCGGCGTGTTGAGACGTGTATGAGTTGGTGTGGTTAGATATTGTTTACTATGTTCGATGAATACCACGAGTGTGTGGTTGTATGTACTTTTGAAGGTTAGCGTTTTGAGGTGTGCAAAACAGGATGTCCTTGTGTCACCCGTGAGACATGCACATTATATCCCACTTTATATGTGCATGTCATAGATTTAACTTTTTGTGTGCCAATAGCCAATGATTCGGTTCTTCCGCTGGTCATATGTGTGCCAATCACCGATGTATCGGTGGACAAGAATGCTAGGTTATTAAAAATGTTGTTTCTGGAAGAAAGAAAGTCGGCTTTCTATTCATAAATGTTGTTGTAGTTAGTCTTCATTCATCTACCCCACTATTTTCTTCCTGTATCGGCAAACGTGGAAAAATTCATGCACACAAAGAGTGAAGTTTGTGAATGAGTGTACATTGTGTGTTTGTGAAAGGAGAGGAATATTGAGTTTGAAGGAGTCTATATGGTGTGAAGAAAGGATTTGTGAATGTTAGATTAAGCGGACTTCAGCCCATTTTGATCGGCGACTAATTGGATGGTGACGTCATGGAATTGAGTTTTAGCAGAGAGTATGTATTTATAGAAAGATTTCACTTCTCCCAAATGGCGAAACTAGGTCGCTGCAGTAAACAACAAATTGAAGAATTGAAAGAGACCCTCTTCGCCAAAGATAGTGTGCATAGCAGTTTACTGTGGTTTGTTCGTATTTTTGGGTTGATTATTTACAGCCGTTTGTAAGCTCCTACGCCCCGTGGACATGCACAGACGGATATTGTTTATCACAGCGACCTACTTTCCGCTCCCTGCTAACAGTGGTTTCGCAGAGCCTCCCATGTCTCGCAATGCAAATCGGTCAATAGTGAAATCTTTCTATACATACATACTCTGGTTTTAGCGAGATCCAGCTGGTTGGCTGGTAGGCGAGGTCTTATTTGAAACTCAATGTCGTGACGCCACCAGCCAACTAGTTGGCCGATCGGAAACGTGTGGTGCTGGCCTAGGCGTAACAGGGGGAGATACAGGGGTAAAGAACTGTGAGCGGGCAGGGTTAGGGGAGGAGATGGTGTGGGTGGGCTCTAGCATAAAGGACATGATGATGGCAAATGAGAGTATATGAGCGGAAGTGTGGGATTATAGGTAGAATGCGCATATCTGCCATCTTTAATGTAGGGACCCGCGCATCACCATGGCGATTGTGGCACTGATTTTGATTCGTTAGCTGATTTGCACTGCGAGCATGGGAGACGTCGCGAACCGACCGACGGCGCGTTAAAAGTAGTTCACTACAGTAAACAATGGCACCTGTGTACATGTTCAAGGGGAGACGTTCGGTCAATCCTTTCACTTTGTTTCCCTTGTTTGCACGGATGATAGGGAATTTGATCAGCTTGGATCCATCCTCTCCACCCCTGTCATAACAATCAACTACAATGCAACCAGCAGGCATTTTAACCGCTTAGACATATCTCGAAGTTACACTAATCAGCTGATCCACTGGCCGTCTTTATATTAGTATAGGAAGATCAAAATAAAAATACTCTGTGATATCATGCGCATGCTACTTATTGGTTCTTTATAATTCCTACCCTGAGCTAGTTGTTTCAGAATTCTGGTGTGTTCACTGTCAACTCGAATTTGGCTTTGAAATTCTCGCTTCAAGTGAACTTTAACCACCAGGACATTTTGTATTTGTCCCTGACATATTCGGCTGGCACAAGTGGGGTGTTTTGCACTGAAGATCCCCATTGTAAATCAAGTTATAGAAGCGAGTGGCAATTCTGTGGTGAAACCTTAACGCGTACTTCACTGTGTTGTTAATTCGTTGACATAACATCCGATTTTATGGTAGTGATAGAAGTGATCTCTGCGGCTGTCTTGTGTCACTGGGGTATAGATCTATGTTATCCGTGATAAAGTTAATCTGTGGTACTGGTACTGTTGCCCGTAGGAGGGAATCACCGGTATGTGTTAGGGAATCACCAGTATGTGTTACCCGTGAAAAAGCCAGTCGAATGCAAAAATTAATAACATCCCAGTACGTATGAATGTTGTTTGGGGGGGGGGGGGGGGTGTAGTCTAATTACAAAGCAAAACCGAGAAAATACCATAAGTTTCGAGTTATTTTTAGTACCGAGTTGGCTTAGCTAGGAGTCACGGCCGCGAAATTTGCTTTCGGTAGTTAGAGTTGCGATCCTCAATTTGCTTTACATTATTCACTCCGCCAATTGTAAACTCGGCCATACCGCGCTCGTCGCTTTAACCAAACACTTCATGACAGGTGCAAATTAGAAAGTGTCTCATATTTGACCTTTCCCCCACCGTTCTCATCCCTCCTCTCCTCTGCCCACCGCCTCTTTAGCACTGTCAGTCACATACCAATGTATCTGTTTCAACCATCCAGTTAGCACTGAAACTGTGGTGTGTTTTTTCACACCAACAATCCCCAGACTCAAAGCCACTTGAAGGGGCTGTTCGGAAAGTACATACGCTTGGAGTATGGGGGAGGGAGTTTACCTCCAGCGTATGAAAAGTGTACATGGGGGGCGGGGGGGGGGGGCTGTCCATAAGGCGTAGGTGCGCTTTTTCGTTGCGATAACCAATTGAAAGGTTTAGATTTACTTTCTGGTGTATATCACATATCTAGTGAAATAGTCAAATTTAGTATGTGAAAAATTCCATTTAAATCTTCAAAAATATCAATGCTTTCTTGTGGATGTTCAACATTTAATGGCCGTACGCTGGTACTAGAAAAAGGAGGGGGGGGGGAAAGGGTATGTTGAAGGCAAGCATATGAAAGCCTGCACCTGAATGCACACAACCGATTTTCCCTGATTCGACAAAATGAATGAGCAGGTCAACAGAGGTTAGATCACGGAGCTAATTTGGTGGGATTTTTAAGTGGCGTGTCAAGTTTGCTTTGTGAACAGTTGATCTTTGACAACGGAGCTTTTACAAAAGAATAGCAATGGCTTATTTATAAAAGTGCGGATCCTTTCATGTGTGTCATTTATCCTGAGTAAGGAGTAGCATTTTTGTAAAATTTTATGTGGTTTGTTGGAGGGTTAGTTGTGATTATGTCAAAGGTGGCGGTTCGTGTCACATCAAAGGAGACGTTATCTATCTATCTATCTATCTATCTATCTATCTATCTATCTATCTATCTATCTATCTGTCTGTCTGTCTGTCTGTCTGTCTGTCTGTCTGTCTATCTGCCTGCCTGCCTGCCTGCCTGCCTGCCTGCCTGCCTGCCTGTCTGTGTGTCTGTCTGTCTGTCTGTCTGTCTGTCTGTCTGTCTGTCTGTCTGTCTGTATGTCTTTCTGTCTCCGCATCAACTTTAATATGGCTTAAAACTTCACTACATATTGGTAAAGCTAACAACAGCCGCCGTGTTTCCGTATCCACTCAATCATGACCATCTGCCATTATTGTTTTACATCGAAGTTCAGCACACACGAGAATCCTGTGTACCTAAAATGTCTTCCACAGTGACAGATGGTTGGAGTGTGCACACAATACAACGCGGCTGGTGTTCATGAATACAGCATCATTTTATCATTGTAGTATAATCCCTCATAAGACCGTGCGTTAGTGCGAAAGTGAACTATCTTAATTACCAAGTTTTCGGTGTCAGTTTACCCGCCCGCAATAATTTTTTGTCATTTTTTTTTTCACACCCAAGAGTGTTTTTGCCACTATTGGCCGCATTTTAGCTGTCCATATAGATAGATAGATAGACAGACAGTCAGACAGACACACAGACGCGTACACACATAGACAGACACACAGACAGACAGATAGATGGGCGGGTGGGTGGCTAGACGATGGGTGGGTGGATGGAGCAAGAATGATTTCTCAATTATGTGGAAAAAGCCGAGCGGTAATTATGAAAGTTTCACCTGAGCTGTCAAAAAGGTCACTCAGCTCACAAAATTAAGAGCAATTACTGTAATTATTATTTTACGAAACGTCGATTACATGATAAAGTTTTTTTTCTTGATGATGTCATTTTGAGTAAAAAATAATGCATCATGCGCAAAACCATTTTCCTGGGGCGATTATTGAATGATTTATCGATCACGCTAGATGTTGTACATTTTAAGACGCATAATGCCCCTCCTCCTTCACTCTCTCTCTCTCTCTGTCTCTCTCTTGCTCTTTCTCTCACTCCAAGACACACACACACAAACTCTCTCTTTCGCTCTTTCTTTCTCCCTTGTCTCTCTTTTTCTTTCTGCCCTCTCTCTCTCCCTCCCTCCCTCTCTCTCTTTCTCTCTCTCTCCCTCCCTCTCTCTCTCTCTTTCTCTCTTTTTCTCTCTTTTTTTTCTCTTTCTCTCTCTTTCAGACACACACACAAACTCTCTTTCTCTTTCTTATCTCTCTTTCTCTCTCTCTTTCTTTTGCTCTTTCTCTCTCTCTCTCTCTCTCTCTCTCAGACACACATACAAACTCTTTCTCTCTCTCTCTCTCTCTCTCTCTCTCTCTCTCTCTCAGACACACATACAAACTCTTTCTCTCTCTCGCTCTCTCTTTCTCTCTCTCTCTCCCCCAGCCATGTCTCCTGTCTCTTTCTTCACCCATCCCCCCCTCTCTCAGTTTCCTGTTTCCATCTTGCTCAAGGCTTCTTCCCAATGTTCACACCCGGCCCGCTGTTATTGTTCCTGTCGTAATTTTTCGTATTGTGCTCTGTAGTTTACCTGTGATGGTTCATAAAATGTCACTACTTAACTGTAAACGTTCTAATGTTTGGTTTTTGTCTGTGTATTTCCAGAAGAAACCAACAACAACAACCACGCCCAGGACAAAAGCGGCCACTCCAGGGACCCCCGGTGGTAAGTTTTGGTTTTAGTCTGTTCTCTCGTTATCCTTTATCTTCTTCGTCGTCAGTGTCATCGTCATTCTGTGTCAACACTGTGAACCGGGAAATCGGGGAAAGGGAACGAGAGGGGGAGACACTAACAAGAAGTGGGTCTAAATGGTATTTGTCTTTGTATTTGTATTCTACTTTAACCCCATTTTGGGAAATTTGCCTTTGTGTCATTGCACCCAGATACAATTGGAGCAGGCACGTCGTCGCCACAGTGCAGCGCCGGTCGGTAATTTTTTTTTGGGGGGTGGGGGGGAGGGAGCGGTAAGGATGAATTTTATTTGATTTTGCCCGGGCAGCGGCTTGTTCGGCCTGTTCTTTTCGATTTCCAACTGCCAAGGTATCTTTAACGTGCACGCGGGCCCTCCGAATTTTTTTTCCTTATCCGAGAAGACTAGATACTCGATCCTACCCCCCAATAGGATCAGGGACAAGAAAATATGAGAAAAATCCCAAACTTCCAACATGCCTGCACCGGCCGGGTTTTGAACCCGGTACCTTTGGCATGAGAGGCCAGCACCTTGCCTCTAGACCACCTTGTCCCCATATGCATTTGTCAATGTTTCACACACAACTTGTTAATATACCACAGATCATTGGCATTTTATATTGCATATCTGTAGTAAGCTATGACCCTACAGTGAACACAACTCAGTATTTTATATCTTTGTAATTCGTCTACGGTCACCTAACTGTAATTCTTCGACGGTCCCCTAACAACATCCCACATGGTTTCGGGAAGAGTGGACGCGGAGAAGTGAGGGGATGACCAACATCCTGCAGTCAGGAAGAAAGACAACCACTGCTTTAACCACCAGGCCACTTCGTTTGCCTTAGCCAGTTTTGTCTTCCTCTAAGGGCAGTCTAAGCAATTCTTCTCTTCTGCGGTATTCTGTCCATTGTATCCAATAGATGCTAAATCCTTCTGCACGTAACTGTATCTTATTAAAATGTTTTCTTTCCGCATGTACTTGACTTTGACCCTCTGGCAGCTGGGAACTCTCCGCTCCAACTGTCGCAAGTTCGCCGAGCTTGTGTCTCCTCTGTTGATGTTTAACATAATTTTTTTGTTTTAAGAAGACCTTCTCTCTTCTCACCAGCGGCCAAGTCCCCCCAGAAGCCGACCTCCCCCCGTACACCGACCACCAAAAGTGGCGAAGTCAAGTCTAAAATCGGATCGTTCGACAAAGTCACACACTCCCCTGGTGGCGGCACAGTAAGTGTGTTTGTCTGTCCGTTCGTTTGTCTGTCTGTCTCAGAGATCATTGCTCTTTTTGCGTTGATAATTATGTTCTTCATAGTTCCATTGTGGAAAAGGAGCTTGATCTGCCAGCACTAATGATATTTCCGTTTCTTCAGTTTTCAATTTGGTGTTGGTTGACCTTTGCCTGTCTGTCTGTTTTCCATCCATTCATCCATCCATCCATCCATCCATCTATCCATCCATCCATCCATCCATCCATCCATCCATCCATCCATCCTACCTTCCGTCGGTCTCCCTACCTGCCTGCCAGTCTGACTAGCTGTCTGTCTGTCTGTCTATCTATCCCAGTGAACTGATATTTCCCTGTTTCTGTCTAGGTGAAAATCACCACCAAGAAAACAGATTATTCCAATGTGACCAGCCGGGTTGGTTCCAAAGATAAGATGGACCACAAACCAGGTAGGAATCACAAAGTTCCTGTGTAAAATATGAGAGAACTTTAACGCATTTGTCGTAAACTTCATCTCGTTGTCTCCGTCTTCAGTGTTATGACAGTTTAATCGAACACCCAAATGTTCAGTTCACCCGGCACCCTAAGGGTGCTAGTGTTATTGAAGTTTGCTACTGGCCTTGAGGGAAAAGATACAAATGTTTTGTGTTGTTCAACTGCGTATGTTTAACAAACATTCAGAGTGATTAATCATGTTTCTTTGGTGCAGCTCCGACTAAAAACACAGAGAAAATGTCTAAATTTTGTGTTTCCAAACACGATTGTGTTTTTAACCTTTCAGGCGGTGGCAACGTCAGAATTGAGAACAGAAAACTGAAAGTGGAAGCCAAGCCCAGAGTCGGATCACTGGACAACGCCACTCATAAACCCTCAGGGGGAGACAAGAAGGTAATGTACTGAATTTCTGGGTTATTTTTGTGTAAATGGCAAATGAAAGCTTATGATTTGTTCGTATGCGAAACAAGCTATGCAGCGACATTTGTGTGGTAATGGAATACAAGTCGCAAATGTTCCACTGTTTAAAACTTATCATGAAGAACAATTGCTATCCAAAAAAGTGTTGTTCCCTCGTTAGGGGGGGGGGGGCGAAACTAAGCAACCTTAACAATGAGTTTTCCTCAAATGTTACATTTTCTCTGAAATAGAAGTTCCAGTGGAACATTTTGAATTCGTTGAATTTGGAGAGGGTGAGGTGGGATGGGTTTTGGATCTGTGGAGACGTAGAAGGTGTTGGAGCTTTAATTTGGAGATGATCAGAAATCATGCTGGGGAAACACTAGACATTCAGTCTTTCTGGTGACAGAATCTTCACTGTGTGAGCTTTTGCTATTGTCTGAAGTCACACGTCAAGAGTCTGTCTTTTCTGACACTGTGCTCGAGGCCTGTGAGCGTCTGACCGGAATTTTTCTGAATTCAAAATTTTCACAGCGTTGAAGCTGATAAAGATAATCGTTTGGTATATTGTTCTTCTCGAATGCATTTGCCCCTTTTTAGTGAAATTATTATTGGAACAGTACATTACTTTATCACTTTCATACAATTTCTTGAGAATTGTGAATTGAAAGTGTTCGTAGCATTGAAATAAGAGATAAAATTTCTTCTTAAACAGTCATGTTCAACCGTTTTTGGCAAGCGTACTTTTGAAATAGTTGGTAATTTTATCACATCCTTATAAGACCGTGCCATATCCAGGTTGTCCGGGTTTTGGCTACATGTGGAATTCATGAATAAAGCACAGTTCACAGGTCACAGTTTCAGAACATTACTGTAATGTTTAGATGTCATCTCAGCTTGCGGTCTGATTGTATGAATGGCAGCGTAGAAAATTATTGTCGGTGAAGGTGGCAGTAGAAATGAGTGGACATGCTCGAAGCTCTGGTTGGCCACTGGGCTGTGTGTGGGCTGAAGAACTGCTCTGTGTTTCATTGCTTGCTTGTGTGTGGCTATGTGTGTGTTTGCCCGTGTGCTTCATTTGACCCTTACATTGCCTGACGGTAAAATCACGATAGACCTGTCCAATGGCAGAAGATCCCCGTTAAAGTGAACACACAGTAGAATGGCAAGAACCTCACAGTGGAAACATTGGCTGGAACAGACAGTTTTCATGAGAGAAAAATGACGTCATTAATATGACATTTGGCCAAGCAAAGCTGTTGTCATCATTGAGTTTAAAGGTGACGATGATGATGATTTTGTCAATGCATTGTCTTGTCATAATTTATACCAAATATATCCCGCCATCCGCTACCACCTTGACACTTCACCATCCCAGTTTCTCCCTGTCCGCAACATCTAATCGAACCCGCTCCCTACCCTGGCTCACTAATGTATCATTTACCTACCTACCAATCCCTATCCCTGCAACTGCATGATATGCCACATTGACAAGCACGCCTTAATGCCGCTTAGTCTATGCACGCCAACAAAATACACAGCTGAAAAGTTGGTTTTTATTTTTAGAAAATTAAAGTTAATTGTCGTTCTTGTTCTTGTACCTCAATCGACGTTCCAGATTTGGTTTTTTATGCCGTATCAAAATCAACTCCTGGCATCCACTTCGATGCCAGTTGGCACATAAAGCCAGACAGTTTTTGGGTTGTTGTTTTTTTTTTCCTTTCCATATTTATGACTTATCGTATCATCAGTACCCCGAAAGCCTAGACATTTTTAGTGAGAGTTGCCGTAATATCAGTTCTATCTCTGTCAGATGATCCATCCGTCTGAAGACAGAACATTTGCCACCCCATTTTATGATTCCCAGTATCGAATATCGATAGCCTAAAATTTGTTCAGTATCTCCAGAGGTTGCAAGGAAAGGTACACGGAAGGAGTGCAGTGAATGTGTTATGGATAGAAATTTTGGAAATGATTTTTATGTTATTTTTACATGACGTAATAAAAAAATAATATGTTGAATGATTTATGTAAATGCAATGTTTCTGAGTATTAATAATTTTGATGTTCTGTATTGACACATACTACGATGATTATGGATGTTTTATTACATGTGTTATAGTGTTTTTACTGCTACAAGGGTGCATGCGCACCCAGTTTTGTCATTACTATTCTTCTGTCGTTCTGTCACTTTTGTCTTTCAATCTCCATCTGCATTTATGGTGCTTTGCATGATACGGAGTCGGTCAGTGTCAGCACTGATTAGGTATAAATTTACATGTGTTTGTTCTTCTTCTGCTTTGTTGTTCTGTATGAAACAAAAACTTCCCGGGCTAATTATATGTTTGGATTTTATTTTTGTTTCAGAGCTCTAAGTTGCAGTTCTGCCTTTTGTTTTTCACTCTGTATTTGTTTCGCTATTTCGTGCATGATTTTTTTTATAGATTGAAAGCAGGAAACTTGACTGGCATGTCGATTCAAAAGTTGGGTCAATGAAAAATGCTCAGCACGTGGCCGGTGGTGGCGACAAGAAGGTAACATCTTGGGAATTAATAAACAAAAAATATCATGAACATTAAACACGCATTATCCATATCAGCAGAATTTACAAGCATGAACATTTTGAAAATTACATTCACTTTATTAAAATTTGCAGAATTAATCAATACACTAATGGCGAAAACTACACACCATAGGAAACTCATCAGAAATAAAGACACAAAAATTGGGAGAATTACATACACCAAAGGCTATATCTGGACAATTAATAACGAACTCAAGATATGTAATACCTGTGCCTTTTATCCTGACAGCCAAAGAAAGAAATATTGCTGAAAACGAGATTGAAACGCAGGATACATTCAGTGGAACATGTAGATGGAACGAAATATTAAACAGGGAAACAAAAAAAAGTACAGAAGTATTCACTTTTCTCGATGCCGAGATGTTGAAGTCTGAAACTGACGGACACTCGGCAGGGCTCAGCTGTTAAGAGTTGTGTTGAGTTCCTGTAATTGACAGGTATCTGACAGCTCTGCCCTTTAAATCAGACTTGCCACTTTATATTGATGTATTTTTATAGAAACAGAAAATTTGACCTTTTCAATTTTAATAATTTTCTCGGGAATGCAGCCTAATTCTGACAAAATAAATTGCTGACAGGCGATTTATATAATGCTCGGCGCGAAATTAACAATTAGAAAAATTTCGTTTTAAAGGCTTTTAAATTATAAAAAAAAGACTTACCTCCCAACAGCAGGTTTGGCTTTAAATTTAAAACATACTAATTGGAGCTGAACGTCACACTTTTTTAATACTGGTTTTCAGCTCTTAAAGAAATTTCTTCATCTACTTAAAAGCACTTATTTTCCTATCTAAATGGAGCTGACTACCTGTGTGTTTAACTAGTGTTTGTATTCTGTTTTCTGTGAATTGTGCAATCCGAAGATCGAAACCAAGAAACTTGACTGGAAAGTTGAATCAAAAGTTGGATCGTTAGACAATGCAAAACACGTGGCTGGTGGTGGGGACAAGAAGGTAACGAAACAAAAGATAAATTCTGTAGCCGGCTTTGGCGTTGTATTGGATCTGTAACTCTCATGTATTCATTTCATGGGCGTAGACACTGATTGGCAGGTAGGGGTGATGTAGACATTTAATGATCATAATAATTTATACAAATAATCTGCACTGGGGCTAAATGTGGCTACATTCAGGGTTGTGTAAATATGTACTGCTAGCTATATATTATAATGGTACAAGGTGGAGATAATGTATGCTAGTACTGTATGTTACCATATTATTTCACGGTATAATGGTGTACTTTGCCTCTTTCTCTTTCTCTCTGTTGTATTCTGCTCCATTACTGAAATACTCATACATTATACATGCGAGATGGCTGATAATAAATCTGTATGTTGGAAATGCAGCAAGTCAATATATATGAGTCTTCCACAGCCTGTAGTCTAGTCTTCTCCGGGGCGTAGACCTCATTGACAGAATCACGAGGAGGGGTAAGGGGGGGGGGAGATAGAGGGAAGGAAGGTTACAAATCTGTCCATACTGGAAATTACCCCACCGGGATGGCACTATGGCCAAACTAGTACACCCACCCGTTTCTCTCCTGTAGTGGTCTTTTTCAGAGGCGTACGTGGCATGTAGGCCAGCGTGAACGTGTCTGCGGCTGATTAAGGACGCGTGATGGATATGTCGACAGGATATTTATTAAGTTCTAGTTACTTTATCCTTGCTAACACAAAATCTCCATCAACATCATTGTTTGGCGTCATATCTATTACGACAACTGATTTGGAATTTGAGCTGACGAAACAAATCGAACATGTCACATTAATCTGCTGTGGGCAAAGCGTTCAGTAGTTAGTCTGTCTGTTTCTGTTCTCTCTGTGTTTTCATTGACAGATTTGATTTTATTTCCATAATTTGCCTGTTTGTTGACACATCACATGCAATTTTGACAGGAATGACGTAATGTAATGGATGTTGGATGAGAATGGAATATTTTGTTACCACGGCACTACAGGGGATGAAATCTTTGTCTCTCACTTTGTCCGGAGAATATTTATTGGTCTGTCTATTCCCCTTATTTCCTCCTTGTTCTTCACGTATTCCATATGGTCTTTGCTGTGCAGATTTCCATCTGGTTTTATGGCTAACCAAAGTCTTGGATGGATCTGATTCCATTATTAATATGTATAATCTCTCTGTAGAAAGAATTTCTGTCATTTCCTCTTTTATTTGATCTTCTTTTCCCCACACAATCTCATTAAGATGTGTGTTTTTGAATATGGTGAACGTGTTGTTGAAAACTCCTCCAGTTCAGAATTACTCACGTTCGTTTTCGAGATATGTATCAGGTGGGTTTTTTTTGGGTTTTTTTTTCTTTTTCATATTTTTGAATACGTGCATTTTGATTATCACAGTACTCGACCAGTCAGATAAGATAAGATAAGATAAGATAAGATAAATTTTATTCGTCCTTGTACAAGGAAATTTGTTTTGATCATTGAATACATAACAATACAGTTACAGAAGCAGAAAGTATGATACATAGCGCGCACACACACATATATACACACACACTGATAAATTAACTAAATTAACAAAATTAACAGTGCACACAATATGCTTCCCTAACTAAAACACATTGACCTGACACGCAGGACATAATTCAACTGTGCACAGATTACGATCAAGATGACGACATTATTGTAACATCCTAGTTGATGATGGAATAAACGATTTAAAGTAGCGCTCAGTTTTAGTTTTCTTTGACAACAGCCTTAAACTTCTTACAGATCTTATATATTCCTTGTTCAGGGGATGTTGGGGGTCATTTATAATAATATTAGCTTTTTTAATACAAGCACCAGTGTACAGCTCATCAAAATATGGCAGATCACAGATACAAATTTTGGATGCTTTTTTAATTAAATTATTGATCTTATTTTTATCTTTTTGTAAGATGTTTCCTCCCCAACAGACAACTCCATACATCAAAACGCTCTGAATAGCCATGGTGTAAAATATTTTCAGAATGCTTTTGCTAACTTTTAAAAAGCGGAGCTTTCTGAGGAAATACATGCGCTGGTTGGCTTTCTTGTATACATATGTTACATGCGCATGCCAGTTAAGCAATGAATCAATAGTAATGCCAAGATATTTGGCCTCTGTGACAATTTCAACCTCTTCATTGTTGATAGTAAGAGGGCAAACAGGATCGTTGTTATTTTTCCTAAAGTCAAAAACAAGCTCTTTTGTTTTCTTAACATTCAGTAGAAGATAGTTGTTATTACACCAACAATGAAAGGATTGTACAATGTTAGAATATTCGTGGCCAGAGTTAGGTAAAAGGCCTAAAATAGCAGAGTCGTCGGCAAATTTAAGAAGGTAAACGTTGTTGTGTGTCACAGTGAAATCATTTGTATACAATGTATACAAGGCAGGTGACAGCACGCAGCCTTGTGGCGCTCCTGTGTTTGTTGTGAGTAATTTGGAAAATGTGTTGTTTATATCCACAAACTGGCTTCTCTGTGTTAGAAATTCGAAGATCCAGCTCTTTAAAAAAGAACTCACGTGTAGGTTGGTAAGCTTTTGAAACATTAAGTGCGGTTGTATGGTGTTAAACGCAGACGAAAAATCGACTAGGAGCACACGAACACAGGTTTTACCAGTGTCTAAATGACTGTAGATGTTATGCTTTTTGTTTATTATTACTTACTTTTTTTAAATGTTATTTTGTTTCTTGTTTTTAGTTCTATGTTTTGCATGTTTTCTTTAGATAGAAACAGAGAAACTTGACTGGAAAGTTGACTCTAAAATTGGATCGCTAGACAATGCTGATCACGCGGCAGGGGGTGGGGATAAAAAGGTAAAAGGTCATCCATAGCTTTTCCAAGTTTGCTAGATTCAAATGTGTACAACTGTGAATGAGAACATTTTTCGTATTGATTTGGTTTGTTTTATTAGATAGGCTGACGAATTCTAAAGTGTTAAGCCTCGTCATTTTGATAATGTCAGGGTACTGTTTAAATGTGTATATGGAACTTTGTTTTGTTTGTTTCATTCCATCACTTTTTCATGTTTGTTTTTTTCAAACGGTTTTGTGGCCTGTATTTTTAGACACAGCATTTGTTCTTGGCGGTAACTTAGTCAGAGTTCAGGTGTTTTCTTAAAAACGACATTTTTGTCACATTTAAGTACATTTACGTTCTCAACTTTTTTTCTCTAGATGAAATCATTTGACATCACGTTTTCGAAATTATGGGGGATACTATACATTTTTATTTCATTCCTTTTCTTTCGGCGACTGATGCATGTTTTCTGTAGATTGAAGACAAGAAGCTGGACTGGAAAGTAGATTCCAAAATTGGATCTTTAGACAATACGCAACACAAAGCTGGGGGCGGGGACAAAAAGGTAAAGAAATGATGCAATCGATTTCGGGGTCCTTGAACGGACCCGTTAACTGTAAATGAGTTCATGGTTTCTGTATTTTCTTTATTGCTTCCTAGAAATTTGACCCAAGTAAAAGATAAAACAAAAATAAAAATTTAGGCCCGTCTTACAATAACACATTGTAGGTCAACTTGTAATAATAATATTAGTAAATGGATTAAATTGTTCTCAGGTCAGGAAATGTATAGGAAATATTACATTGTCAGCTTGCTGTTTCTGATACACTAAAAAAAATGTTTAGAAGGAATAGTCTGTGCCCGAATCAATATATTTATTACTTCTTTCTTTTTATTTATTTCTTTTCTTAAATTCCCAGTCATGTCTGATCTGTCTATATCATTGTAAGTGTCTGAGAGAATCTTAATGTCTATGATGGTGAAGTTGATGAATACACATTTTCTGTAGATTGAAAACAAGAAATTGGACTGGCAGGTAGATTCAAAAGTCGGATCGTTAGACAATGCACAGCACAAAGCTGCGGGAGGGGACAAAAAGGTAAACAGTAGCAGCCACATAAGTGCACCAAGGTCAAGCTGAGGAATATGCTAATAGAAAAAAACTAGATCAGTTCAATTAGACTTTGAGACAATTTATGGCAAAATCCTGTATGTGCCAAATTAGAGAAATTGAATTCTTCGGCTCAACAAAAAAAACAAACGAAAAATAGTTTTGGAATTCAATCAGAAATCAGTTCTTTTGAATTCAGCCTATTAAAATTTAGCAATGAGCGATGGATCTGTCAAGTGCGTTTATTCAATAATTTATGTCGACCGGTTTGTATCGTACGTTTTTTCTTGTTTTGTTTTTTTTTTTAATTTCATATTCAGTCTGAGCTCAGTTAAAATGTTTTGTCATTTTATCTCTCAACCCTTCCATTGTTTTGTTTCGGGGTTTTGCTTGACAGTTGCATGTTTTCTATAGATTGAATCCAAGAAACTGGACTGGAAGGTTGACTCAAAAGTTGGATCTTTAGATAATGCGGAGCACAAAGCTGGGGGAGGGGAGAAGAAGGTAACAGCGACAAGGCTGTAGTAGATCTGTATAGTAGATTTGAGAGTTGTATTATCTCCGCTAGAAGTTTCTCCATAGTGTGTTTTTCATTCTTTTTTTTTTTTAATTATTATTATTTATTTACATTTTTCAAAATATATTTGTACTCGTGTATAACTCCGCTCTTTGATTTTGCCAGAGATATTATAAATTTAATATTTATCTTCAGTTTTATTTTCCTTGTGTTTCATATAGTCTTCCTGCCGTTCTGAATAAATTGCTTGTTTCACGATATGATACCTTACTAGAAGTGGTCGAATACACTTTATATAGACACATTTTTACGCTATGTGCAAACATTTACAGAATTCTTTTTTTTTTAGCAATATCTTACCCTCCCACAGTCTTTTACTATAGATGATTTGTCTCGATTTTTAATATTGTTCATATCTTAGCGTTTTTTTTTTTTTTTTTTCTAGAAGTGACGCCATAGACTATTTCACAATATTGCTTCAATCCATAGTTTCTGGGAAGAATTAACTTGTATCATATTGTGTAATAAGGCTAAAATTAAGAAACGGTCTATTAAGTTCTTGGAAACTAAACGTGGAGAGTCAAGTTTTTGGCTGGAAACAAATATTCGTGGACCCCGCTAAAGGTGATTAGAGATCTTCATATGTGTGGCACCATTTGAAATACGTTTGTATGGTAGTCTGAACACTTTTTCTGGAGAAAATTCTAGGCCTTTTCGTGACTGGAAAGTTCAAGCAGTGTGCATATTGTTGTAACCAACATCCATGTGAAAATATTTGTTGGTGATTGATTACCTAGGGAGTTTTTGTGTTTTTGTTTTTTTGCCATAGGTTTAGCTTTGTTCATTTCCATGTGACCTGAAATGTTGACTGTGTCTGTATAATTGAATAGTACATATTTTCATGCTGATAAATTCACTTTTGTATACAGTGTGTGTAAAGAATTTCTCTCTCTCTCTCCCTGACTCCTTTGTTTTCAGTTTCTACTTTTATTAGGCTATCTTGTGCCGCATTCAAGGGGTTAATGGTTCAAAATCCCAATTTCCTTTCCAAGAAATCTGTGTGTTCAAGATGTAATGCATTTATGCTATCGATTTTCGTGTTAGTTCTATAAGGGGGTGGGGAGTTCCATCAGTCACAAAAACTGTTTGATTGTTACAACCGTTAAATCCGGGAATATATCGTGTTGGGAATAGCATAGCACAAGGTTTTCTCTGGACTACAATTCAATATTATAATCATAGAAACAACGGTGTATTCTTCTCCATCATGTATGCCCAAACTCAGGTACTCTACTGTACTCTTGATTAGACCTCATTTATTTATTTATTTATTTCTTCATTTCTTCATTTATTTATTTATTTTTCACTCATTTATCATATTTTAGTATATTGATAATTATTTGGAAACTATTTTGAAATGCTTCTTTCTTTAAGTGTTATTGCGTATAAAAGAGAAATGGCATCTTCATAAAAGTGGCTAGTCTATGTCAACACTGCTGGAATTGTGTACCTTCCCCGGTTGGACGTCAAAGAAACATCGCCTTGCTGCGCCGACCTGGATGTCCGACGTTTTTTGATTCACCACCAGAATCAACACTGCGCCTTACGTTTTTTTTCCCTAGAAGTGACGTCATAGACTATTTCACAACATTGCTTCAATCCATAGATGCTATCCGCAAAATTTTGACACTCTCAATTTTTTTTAACCCCTCTTGTGTTTTTGAGGCAGTTGAACTAATTTTTACTTTTGCAGACATTTTGTTGCCTTTCCTGGTTTTTCCGGACTTTATTGATCATTTCTCCGTTTCTTTTGTTGTCCGTTTTTCTCTCCTGAGCTTAGATAATTAGCCAGAAATTGGAATGGACGGTAAATTCCCGGATTGGCTCCCTAGACAATGCTAAACATACCCCTGGTGGGGGCAACAAGAAGGTAAGGAGACTTACCCAAGGGCAGCGTAGTGAACACGACACGAGCGTCTTTCGGTTGCCAGAGTTTGATCCCTTTTAAAATCTGTAAGACTGGCTTCAAATCTGCTCAGAAGTTTTGAAGGAAGAGACGAAATCTCCGGGGGGGGGGGGGGGGGGGTCTTTGATGTATTACTTGATATGGTAAACGAACTCCGCCTCTGTTGTGACCATCATTATTTAGGCTGCCGCATTTGTTATGACATCAAAGGATAAATGTAACTTACTAACGAAGAGAATCCAGGAGTGTGGAATGAGCGTTGTTAAATAAGTGAGTCATTTTGACGCTGGTTACCCTTACAGGTTTTGAAACTGGTCCAACAGACTGGTACTTTACCGATATGTTAGTGCGTGTTCCAACACAGTCAGTGTGTAAGTTTTCTGTCCCCATTATACGATCTGTGAGGGTTAATTTGTTATCTGTCGTTAACTTTTTGTTCACTTTAACCCTTTACAAGCACCGGGTTGATATTCTGAAGCAGCTTACATTATCAGTCAGATGCAGTAAAAGCTTAATTAACCTTATATTTCATCATAACATGCCAGATTATGTTGTTTTTATTTTGCTATGATTTAAACTTCTTCAGGGTGAGTCGTGAGAGTTTGAAAGTATGTGATTTCATTGTAAAATGGTTATGTAAAAGGCAGGAGGAAAATATTTATAAAATAAAAAAACAAAAGACTGCTCTAAGGCTCACACATAAAATTCATCTTTGAACGAAATTACCCGTCGATGAAAAACAAAATATAGCAATATACATGTAATAATATCTAGGAAACAAAACAAAACAGCAAGATTGTGTTTTCATGAGTTTTTAAACCAAGCTTAATCTTGGTAAATAGCGATAAGTCTTGAAATTGAGCCGAATTGAATTAACTTCATTGCCCACTGGTAACATCGCCAGAATAAAATGCGAAATGTCCACATTTATTTGGAACGAAAAGGTGGGTAGATCTAACTGCTAATTTCCTCGAACAACTGAAACATTTCAGAATACCATCCTGTTAATCAACAATCTGTGATGAATACATTGCACTTTGTTTACGACAGTGTTCACTTCATTCTACTGACAACAAAAGGTGGTCATTATTCCAACTGATTATTTCCGTTATCACCACTAATTTGTACTACCACGTTGTCCTGACAACCTTTTGTAACAGCAGGTAACCGGACCAACTTCTCTTAACATCTTTTCCATAGTAATCACTTGCGAGTCAAAAGTAAACTTGTCATAATGGGGTTCATGGATTTTGTCTTTTGCATCAAACCAGTTTCATTTCATGTGTCACCTTTTTTTGTCCCCTTTTAAAAAGTAAGTTAGTATTGAACACATTTCTGAAGACGATTGTCGTTCTGGTTTTATAGTGAAAGACACAGAAACTGGGTAATTTCACGGTATGTTTGTTTGAAGGTAGAGTTTGGTTTTTCGTTAATAAGGGACAAATTACATTTTACATTATAAATTACATTACAAATTCATTACATTACAAATATTTGGGTGCAGTTTGTAACAAAATTAGGGCGATCATTATTTATTTGGCGGGAAGAAATTAATTACCCAGTTTACACATAATTATTAATTTTGAGGGCGCCTTTTTGCACACTGTAACGTGTAAAATTCTTAACATTTTCTATTTATCATTAATCTTCCATTTCACCCAATGACCCTCTGATACCATGTTCTTTTGTGTGAGAACTATCTTTTAACTCTATTTAACAACAATATTATTATTTCAATTCACGACGTGATATTTTTTAATACTGTCCAAATGAATCCTTCTCAGTCGACTTTGGAAAGTTCCAAATGTATCAACTAATATTTGTTCTATGATTCCCAAGACAAAAATAATCCTAACAGATTTGCACTTTCTTTATGAACTGGAAATATATGGTGCTAAATCAGTTACAAGTTGGAAAAATGCTGAAGGTCAGACTGAAACACTAAGGGGTGGAAATTCGTAAACATTGTTTTTATCTTATTTCCAGTGTGGCAATGGCAGCCACAGATGGTATCCATTCTGTATACAAAACTCATTTTTATGCAACAT
This sequence comes from Onchidella celtica, assembly GCA_963931925.1. Lineage (NCBI taxonomy): Eukaryota > Metazoa > Mollusca > Gastropoda > Systellommatophora > Onchidiidae > Onchidella > Onchidella celtica. The sequence goes on from OZ007582.1 coordinate 16,813,262, forward strand.
TTTTATACTTTCCTATTGAACTCTTAGGTCAAAGGTTATTGCAAAAAAAAATAATAATAATAATAAATAAAAATGCCTGCCATATTCTGAATGTCACTTTGCAAACACCACTCGAGATGTAAAGGGTTAAAGAGATTGTATGTTTTATTCATAAAAATATCACCCGCCGGATTTCTGTTTTATTCACGGTGTGTAGGAAAATCAGATTGACTGGTAGTGTGAAACTTGAACAAGACCCCCCTCAAGCGCCATGGAAACAAACGCCCCAGTTATGCAGTGTTGAAACCTTAGAAAACATCTCTCCCTTTGTTCAAATGAATGTCACAAATATAATTGTACGAAGAGGAACGAAGAAGTCTTCGATTGACCCTCATGGGCTAGTGTGTGCTGCATATCATATTATCATGCAGCAAATATTTTGATATCATATGAATCCATGGAGCTTTGAGAAAGATTTTCGGTTTTCACTCAAACCAGTCGTATCGTGACTTACGTGTTTGTTACTTTAGTAGTCATTTCTGATGGGTTGGCTTCGACACCTCTGTAATTTTCATTTGCCTTCAGTTTTTTGGCGTGATATCAACCTTAAGTGGTACATGGTAGATGCACATACAGATTTGTCAGTCTAATGCTGACTTCACTGCACAGCTGTTTGCATTTTGTAATTTTATTTTGAGTAATTTATTTATTTATTTATTTATTTATTATCAATTTATTCATTTATTTGTTAATTGTTTTTATTTATTTACTGTGAGGCACATCGCCAGAGTAAACTTTTGTCACTGTAGCACCATTTGATTTTGCTGGAGGTCTCGATGGACAGAATAATTTATGTAGTTTGTTGTATACAAAATATTGTTTCTCAAATGCTTTTATCAGTGCACAACATTGTACTTTTTGCTGTCATAGTCTCGACGCATTTTCATTTGTAGCCTTTTCGTTTAATTGTAGAATAGTTAAGCCCAAATCAGCCATGCTGTCTTTGTTTTGGATCCTCTGTTGACAAAGCTTTACTAACAAAGCTGTAATGTCATTGTCCTCTTTTTCGTAATGAATAATTGAACTGACAGCGGTTTACTTACTGTGTGTGCGCGCGCGTGACTGCCTGTGTGTATGTGTGTGTGTGCGTGCTTTCCCTTTGGGCAGATCTTAGTGTTAAGTTTCTTTTTGCCCAATTTTGACCAGTGTTAAGAAAGTACGTCATTGTGGGGTGCCCCCCCCCCCATCCTTCTTTGGCAAAAGGGCCAAGATATATTCCAAAGTTTATAGTATACTTCTGTATTCTCTGTATTGGTCAAACTTTCGTTTTTAAATACATTATCTATCGTCTGTTCTGCCGTTTGATTATCTGTGTTCTATTATTTTTTCCGCTGTTGTTTTCTAGAGTATATTTTAGAGTTTTCCTGCTGTTGGTTCAGTCTCTCATCTTTGCGGAAATGTCTCTGTTTTCCAAAACGGAAAAATTTCATTTTGATAGTACAAATAATAGAACAATACATGTTTACATTGTTTACTGTGCTGATTTGTAAGCCTTTGTATGTGTGTTGTTGTTGTTGTTGTTGTTGTTGTTTTTATTCTTCCTCTTCTTCTTATTCCTCTTCTTGTTTCAAATAGTTTATCCTGACACATAATAATGCCATCTTGTACTGCATCAGTATCGTCTCTTTTCCCCCGTTTTTTCCCAACAATTATATATTGACGTGTATCACAGACCCTGAGCCCCGAGCAGTGTCTTCCTCCTAGGTTTTCCAATGAAAGTGACGGGGTCATCATTCTGTCATAAAATTACCAGTTTTTACATGGGAGGTCAGGAAAACTCATTAGGTGGAATGAAATATCATAATGTATTCAAGACTGTTATGATCTTGATTCATTGGAGATGTTGTTGTTGTTGTTGTTGTTGTTGTTGTGGTTGTGGTTGTGGTTGGCTAGTTCTGGAAAATTTCCCTTTGGAAACTCTTCATCTTGACAAATTGTGCACATTTTTTTAAAGGAAATTAGATAATGAAATGCATGAACATTCAGATTTTATTGAAATTTGTGTTACGGTGTTTAACAGAAAACATCACTTTGTGACATTGTGAAAGTCCTTAAGAATACGATTAAAAGTACATTCTTGTCACTGAGTCATGACACATCATTTTTACTGTTTGGTTCTGTCTGGATTTTCCTTTTCAGTCAAATGTGTCAAATTATTGCGCTTGTGAAACTGGAAATACTGGAGATAACGGGTCAAATGATTAATTTTTAAATTTTCTGTTGAAAAAGTGTGGCCAATTTAATGTGTCGAAAAATTGCACTAGCCATTGCCGCACTAACTCTTCATATTCAATTTTGAGATGAAATATTGAGTCAAAACGCACATTTCCAATCATATTTTATTTCATCTATGCACAAAATGTTCATATTACACTTTCCTACATAGCGGGGGCATATCTGTGATTCCCGATTGACATACAAAATACCTACTGAATGTAAAAAAGAGTATGGGGATACCAGGTTTTATTGCGCACCTCCAGCTGCTTTTCTAATATTGGGAGATGCACAACTTGAACCAAACTGTCAGCTTCCAGTGAAATAAAACAATGTCGCACAAACTAACATTTAACATTAACATTCCAATTTTATCTAATCATTTTTAATGATGGTGACTTTAAAATTGTTATGAATTATTCTTATTTTATCATGCAAAGCTGTAGTTAGTTACCTAATTGATTAATCAGTTACTTGATTTCGCTCGAGTTTCCTCATTTCTTTCTTTCTAATAGTATTTCTTGGCCTATGAGTAACAAGCCCGCTGGTCATCTATTCATTGTAATGCCCTAACGTGGCATCGCATCCTTTTGTATTATCATTATTAATTTTTCCTTCATTTGGTCTACCTTATTTCCTTGTAAAATTGATTAATTTTTCGCAAAACTTAACCCAAACTTTACTTCACATTATTTCATACGCTCGCCTTTTCATACAGCTATAATTACAACATTCTGCTTAATACCGAGACTGCTGTTGTAACTTATTTTCCATACCTTTATGTCAAGGAAATTAATATGTCTTTAAATGTGTCTTCTCCTGAGTGTGGATGTAAGAACACCTTCAGGGCTGCAATGCTGAAATATGTTTTTAAATGACAACACACGGATTTTGTAAACTGTATAGGGATAGCCCACTGAATGCCATATGTAACGGGGAATCATGGAATCTGCAAGTGTACCTTTTTCTACCCTTCCAGTTATCCCCCCTCCCTAAATCTGTCGGCGAAGAGAAACAGGGCAAAGATTTTGGCCACTCAAGCTGATACATTGACCAGTTTCCGTCTATCAGATTTAGTTTCGGCAGATAGAGAGAAAACTTGTTGGTCAAAAGTCACAAAGCTTAACGGGCTCTCAATGCCGAACTTTTTGACTTAAATAACAAATTTAGTGCAGTTTAATCCCACCCCACCCCCATCTTTGTTTCCCTTTGATTCCTGATTCTACTAGGAAGAATTTTGTTTGAACTCGTTTGTGCTCGAAGACTGACTAGAGGCCACCTTTGGGACTCCTAATCCTAATAGTTTTCGTGTCCCCTCCTTTGCAAAGATTCTAGAACTACCGTTCTGATAGTTTTTGCTCACCATGTAGAGAGATGGGGCTAATTTATAGGTATAACTTTAGAGACAAAATGTTAATTAGCACCATGTTTATTGTCTTTTCTTTTCTGCTCCTTTCCTTATCCGAAAATGCATGTTTCTTGCTTTTTCCTTTTGTTTTTCAGCTCTTTGCGCTTTTCGGCGCTGTAAACTTTTAGAGGTTTTTCCTTTCTTTGCTTCCCTCGTTCACTCATTTGTTTGTCATTGTTCATCTTCTTGTTTTTTTTACCGTGTTAAGATTGAAACAAGGAAAGTCGAATGGAACGCGAAATCTCGAGTCGGCTCTTTAGATAATGCAGCTCACCTGCCAGGCGGCGGCGACAAACAGGTTTGTAACAGTCCTGCTCATTGATCGGTAATTATAGCATTATCATAATGATCAAAATGCATCTGCGTAATTTTGCAATTTCGTGTAGGATGTAAACTTGGCTCTTGGCAAACCTCGCTAGCTAAATGAATGCATTTAAAAACTCCAGCTTGTCACTAGGTAATTTTGAATGTGTTATGTTTTGTAAAATGGGCCAATTTAGGGGATCGGGGCGGTAGATGTCACTATGTATCATTTTGTACTTGGGGTCGAGTCTTATGAAGTTTGGTGAGGAAAATGATTCAAACCTTAGATGCATTCTGATCTGATGACTACTATATGGACCGTATGGAAATGCTTTTGTGAGGTTTTCCCATTGACCAGTCTGTTTAGATTTAACCGAGGAATTCCTTAATTACAATAAATATAAATAGGTTCATCTCAACTATGAAAAAAAATTGTTTCAAATTTCAGGGTGTGAATCATGAATGTAGTGTGTACAGATTAGAGGCATGTGCAATGCTGTTTGAAAGTATGGTGTACTTACCGGGTCAAGAACCATAAAAATGTCTCAATCGCAGGTGTTATTTTTTTTTTACATAATGTGATCTTTATTGTGAGGAGAGGAAAAGTCTGTTGCAAAGTGAAAAACGAAAAAGAGAAGGGAATATGCCATTCCAAAAATGTTTCGTTGCCATTCCAAAAATGTTTCGTTGCAGGCTTTTTTTTTTCTCCTTTAGTCTGGTTGGTTTTACAGTAAACCGTCTTTGGACCTTGGAAGTGTTAAAATGACCAAGTCCGTGAGATGTGATAAGAGATTTTAATCCTTCCACATAGCAGAAATTAGATCGCTTGGGAAAGCTTTTGAGAGAAAGGCAGGCCGGATAGTTTGACAAGCTTTTCTGAGTGAGACATCAAGTGGAATTTGTATAGCTTGAAAGGTGGGAGTAAAGAATCTGTGGGTGTGTTGTGTCCCGACAGAATGATATGACTGGGATAAATAATCCAGGTAGAAGTGCGCATGGGGAGATGAAATTTTCTTCAGCGCTGAGCACGGTGGTTTGTAGCATTCAATTTAATAAAACACAAGCAGAACAGCCTAACGTGCGCCTGGACTCAAAAAAAAAATTTAAAATTATGCATTTCTCAGCAATTTGATTCGCAATATTTTATACGCCTTGATAATTTAGTGCTGCTCCGGAAAGTGCTGCCAAACTAAACTACAGAAAGATATCACTGTAAGACCTTTTGTTTTTTCTTTTGCGAAACACCAACAGGTAAAGTTAAGTAGGAATTTGAGAATTGAGATTGTAAATTTTTAATGACGGCGTTGAAAACTTAAGGCTCAAAATTGTCTTCGGTGGGCATGATACGAATGTATCTCCAATTTCGTCCTTCGCAAAGTATACATGTTTTTTATTATTTTGACAGCCGCAAAATTCTAGGTTGTGTGGTTGTTTAGGAGCTTTCGGCGTGAGTTTTGCCACTCGCTCTTTGTTATATAGATGTAGAAGTTGACTGGTTGTGAATACATTGCATACAAATCGTTTTGACCCATTTTTCAGGGAAAATCTCACCGGAGCTTTCCTATTATGAGTTGATTGTTATGACTTTTGTTTTGTTGTTTATTTATTTCGTCTTTTTCTTTAAATTAAAATGTTTACTTTGTGGAACTATATCTGCAGTAGTGGGCTGTTTGGCTCATATTTCTGCGCCCACATACTGAAGAGATGACGGTCTGCAGAAGGTCCTTTGGGATTTAAGAATACATTTTACCTTAATTGAAAATTACCAAGAATATCTGTACTTTAAGTGAAAGACACTGACAATGAAGAATTTTTTTTATGTTTTTAGTCGTTATTTGTTGTCATATGTACAATAACTGTCCTTTTGATTTTATGATTTTGGTGCAGATTTTTTTTTAATCCGCTTATTTTCATTTTTGCATAGTATGACAAATGTCAACAACTGAAGTTCATAGTTTAGATTAGCACTAACTGAATCTTACTTTAACGTAGCTTTTCCATAGTTTTTTTCTTACGAACCAATTTATTTTAATTTTATCTGTTGTCAGATTAGAATGCCTAATGTAATAATTTTCTATTTTAATACCCATTTATGTTTTGAAAGATGTTGTTAGACAGTGGTAAGAGTAACTTGAGTTCACTATTTGTGTAAAAATAAAAAATTAGGCTGATGAACATAAATCGGAACAGAAGGGTTCAATCTCTGTTCGAGACAATATCATGCGCCTGTTGACCATTTAACTTATTGCATTTAGAGGCTGAGAATGTGTATTACTGTGTGTCGAGCACAGGCGGGTTTCCAGAGGTCTGAATTTGCCAAGGAATTATTTTGGTCAGCCTGTATTTAATGATTTACACTGCTGGACACGTTTGGTTTCTGTTTTGGAAAGTGTGCACCGCTAAATCTGGCAACACTGTGACACATCATGTTTTTCATTGGGTGTTAAGCTAGACTATATAAAGTCGTTATTATGTTGTTGTTTTTTCACCATGATCATTCTCATGAATTTCATTTTAAAAATATGTTTGTAGATTAAAATGCTTGGTTTTAATGACACCATTATTAGTTTTAATGAATTTGACATGGCTTTGCTATATTTGATCACGCAAATGAGCTTTTTTCTTAGAGAGGAAAACTGCAATGTTTGCTCCATATGTTACATGAATTTGAGTTTGTGCTATGCTGCCTCATTTTCCCTTTAAGTTCATCCCAGAACAGATCACAGAATTGTTACTGTGTGTTTAAAGGCAAATATCACTGGATTCTGCACGTTGACAGAGAAAATGATCAATTTTTTTTTTAATAAAATATTTGCTGATTTGAAATTCGATTCTATTATATCCAGCTTGTGTAAAATATATTGGTGGAAATCTTGGAAATTTGTTGCAAAAATTGATAGAGATGTTTTTGTCTCCGCATAGATACTAAGGATTTTGTGTTATAGTAGCTGCTAATCAGACGCCCAAGCGTTCTGATGCATTAGAAATGTTTTGGCAAGACAACTGTGGTCTGTTCCGGGCTTCATTACATTAGCAACCTCTGCATTTTTTACATTTAAAATTCCCATTTATGACTGATCAGCTGTGAAATTTGCCAGTACAGTATCTGGTCTTCTACATTACATCTTCAAATAAAATCAGCAGAGGAATTCTTCTCTTTGTAAAGAACAATCAAGGCGGCACAGAAAAATTAAACTAGTAAACACGAGTGTTTTATTCACGAAACAAAATTGATTTCCAATCCTATTAGATTGAGGTCCAGAAAACAGAATGGAAGGCTCAGTCAAAGGTGGGCTCATTAAAAAATGCCACTCACAAGCCAGGTGGTGGGGACAAAAAGGTGAGAACGGAGTAAGGTATACGAACTGACGGACAGATACTTTCAGACAGGGAAACTCCTGAGGACTGGACAGAGATTATTCAAGAAACAATTAGTTTGTACAAGATGAACAGTCGAATTCTCCTGTACAGGAGGAAGATATAAAGTGATCATTACATCTTTACTGTAATATAGTATTTAAATTATTTTTTTTTAAGCCTGTAATATACTTGATATTTATGTGATACCTTATGTGATATCTTGAGTGAAGGCTGTAAGCTTTAATACTTAAAGTTCTAGAGACGGACCAGGCTCTTAAGAAACTGGTGATAAACGTGGACGTAAATAAAAAAAATTTTTAAAAGACAGCAGTAAGTCGTTGACATGCATATTAAGTAATCAGTAAAGCAAGACTTTGGAACATAGAATGTAGTTTTCTGCTAGAATATACGAGAAACAATAGTCTTGATAAACGTATTCAAAGCTATAACATATAGCATCGAAGGTGAAGTCCATTTATGATATGAGATCTTTAGTTGGTTGACATCACATGAAAATTCTGGCTAGGCTGTGAACAACATTTTCAATGTCTTGAAATGGGCGCTGCTTTGTTCATGCCAAGGTGGCTGCAAATTTTGCTGATTTTACAGATTTTTCCGAAGATTTGCTTGGAGTGGTGTGCTGCCTGGTGCTTTTTGGTGTTTTTTAAACGTGTTTTACCAAATAGTTTATTACAGTAGTTTTGTTTGCAGTGCACACGCGTAGGCTATTTTTGTTTGTGTGCTGCCCATTGAATTTTCACGTCAAATTTGTGATGATCTCAATACCATTTGATTTCTTTCAGTTCAAGTTAACTAAAAACAAAAAAATCATAACTCACATTTAATAAAACTGCATGAATAATTTAGTTTCAAGAAAATGAAAGAAATTATGTTTTTGCGTGAATTTGCATATTATCCAGATTTTATCAGAAAAACTAGAGTGGAGGGCGGAAGCTAAAATTGGGTCATTGGAAAATGCTACTCACGAACCTGGCGGCGGAAATATTCAAGTAACCTTTTTTAAAACTTGTTTCGTGTCTTTCGGTTGAACCCAGTTCGTGTTTTTTAATATTTTCAACTTGAATGTTCTACATTTGAACGTTTCTGTTTCTACCTCTGAAATGTTCTCTTTTTTTCCCATCTTGTCCTCGGTATTAGTTAGATCAAACTTCTAGTATTCATTCAGTTGCTTTCTCGAATCATATCGGAAGCCTGTGTAAAACGCCCAAGCTTTGGTGATTTTTTCTTCTTTTTTTTTCAGACATGAAAAAGAGGTTTGTCGAATCTGATAATACGCAGTTATTCATCGGTTAAACTGGTTTGCAATGTACTTTCATTTTTACAAAGAATTAACATTTTGAATCAAAGTCACTGCGGTCCACAAATTTTCTACTCAGATAAAACAAAAGAAGAACTGCCGCTATAATAATGCTCTCCATGATTTAAAAGCGAGCCAGTGAGGACTTTCTTAATTTAATGCCAAAGTATTTACCACTTTTGAGTCATTTAGGGGGCGATTTGGAAAAATCAGTCGGAAGCTATCAATAGCATGAAGAAAATGGAAAGATGAATCGTTAAATAGACTTCATCAAAAGAATTTTTGTTAAATCACAGACAGTTTACGGGGTGGGGGGGGGGGGTCACACATTTTGATTTTACATCACAGCGAGTTCAGACCGTTAATTTTTTGTCCATTTTTAGATTCTGCAGTTTAGTCTGCATGCACGTTCCACTTAAGTGTGATTTTTGTGTGATATTTTCTTCCCTCCCACCAATTAATGTCACCTATATCACACATAACTAGTTTACGAAATTAGTTCCATTTTTTCTCCAGTTTTATGTTTCTTGGTGCATTGACTTTGTCCTTAAATGAGCCCAACTCTCCATACAATGTTTTCCCTTTCCATACTATTTTTATCCCTCGGCATGCAAATATATTTCCTGAAATTTTTCTTTACTTTTTTGAAAATATCAGCGAAATAATTAGTCACTTTGCTATTCCATCATACTATTGGCAGATGTTCAGGCTTATTTATTAGATTGGGTTCACCGCAGGTCCACTGTAGCCAAAGGTTCGAAGAGAGAAACATCGTGAAGCGAGTCCAAAGATTGCTGATGAGGCCCGACTCCTGTAAACATTCTGAACGATAGACATGATCAGGCTAACCACCACAAGCGTCCACCAGTCTAGATTTTGGACAGTGATGCTTGGATCTTACTATCCAATTGATTTTATCCCGACTCAGCTTCTTTTCTGTTCAACAAGCTAGAGGGAAGATTATTCTATATAAAGTAAATGACAAAGAGGCAAAAAGTATTGTCATAGTTTTCTGTCTATGGCAAAGTCACCGCAAGTTGTATTTTCAAAAGAACTGGAAATTCTGAAGAAGTTTGATTGATAGTTACAACAACTGATGGTTTTGTATTCGTTTCATGTGGATAATGATTATTATTTCTCGTTCTGCGTTTTCTGCAAAGTAGCCTTTTTACCAGCAATCTTTGGCGTTTTTAATTATGATTGTCACTTTTTAAAAAGCGTTTTGAAATGTAAAGATTCAGATGGTAAACAGTAAATATCAACGAATATTCCTACGAGTCGGCAACGTTTTGTTTTGTTTTTTTTTCCTTCCCAAACATCGCGTTAAAGAAAGCCAAAGTGGTAATACTGACTTGCTTTTTTTATCACCATAGAAACAGTAAACAATCTGACCCTTAGCCTGTGTTGGTCTGCACTTCCAGTGTCGTAGGGCGAGACTTTTTAGTTTTGTATAGATAACGGATCTAATCACTGGTAGCTGTATCATTCTTCTTCTGCAATGATATTCGTTTTGAATGCTTTTCGTGAATGGGCAGCTGAGCGAAGCAAACACTCCAAGACATGAAGTATGAGAAGTGTTATCAGTTTTGAATTGGCTGCCAGAAAATATTAAAGGAGTGTTTACATCCACTGATCCAGACAAAGAGATGGAGAAGTTCTCAGGACAGAATTTTTCGTTATTATCTACAACCTCAACATTCCACATAAACTTGGTTATGAGAATTTTCAAATAACTTTTTATAAAAAGGCAAACCCTAAAGTGAAAACATGACAATAAGTTATCTAGAATTTGAGAAGCGTATGCTACATGCACTCTCAACTCTTTCACTCTGGAACGCTCTTTCCCCAACTGTCTTTTTCCAGATAAAATGTCTCTGATTTTCAATCTTGGAATTTAGCTGTACTTTACTTCAAGAACCTTTCTTGGGTTTTTTATCTTTGCCCATGTTTAACTTGTGAATTTTTTGTTCCAAGCAGAACAGAACTCATTTATTCATCCTTTATAACTGTTTCTTATCTGTGCTCATTGTCATCCACTTTAACGCCCTTGTGCATCTCTAATGAGGTTTTTTTTGTGTCTGGATGCTCTGAGTGCATTAAAAACTTTTAGGAACTGAATCTTCATATAAATTCCTTGTGATTGGATTAAACTGTTGAGACTGAGATAAAAGATAAAAAGTTGTGGTAACTAGAAACACATCTCTTCTGATATTTTAGTAAAGTAAAGCAATTACACTTGCAAATCTGGTGCGAAGATTATAAGGATCAGTAAATCAGAGAAACGTTGAGGTATGTCTACGTCTATTAAATGTCAGGTGAATGAAGTTTGGAAATAGTTTTGAAGTTACTTTACATTGTAGTTAATCATTATCCTGAACAGCAGAAGGCCTGTTGGAGGAGGTGTCACTCGAGATCCAAATAATAATACAGAAAGAATCATAACGTCGATAAATATCAGAATCAGTTTGGAATTTAGTGCCTAGTGATAAGCAAACTGCACATGTATTTTTTTTTCTTGAGAACTGGCATTCTTGTACAGTAAATAGACCAGCAGACTGTATCTCAATGTGTATTCCCTGTAGCGTAATTTCATCCTGCGAGTAACCAGCGACAGAGAGGCAGGATTCATTGAGCGTGAAGATGGCTAAATGCGTGATTTTTGTCCCAATGGAAAGTAGCCATTTTGTTCTGATTTTCTAGTTTGTTTTCCACATCGGATTCATTTCATTTCAAAAATCCAGGTGTCATTTGCATGCCAAAGTAAATATATGTCAAGAAAACTGTTCTTCATGTCATAAATATCTTTTTTTTTCTTCCTCATTTCATTTCATTGATACATCATTTGCATCAGCATGTAAAGCTGTCATAATCCAAAGTATAATGTTTAAACAAACGAATTGCGCCCTCTATTCAGCGGACAATTTCGAAGTTCATGTTTGGCATGGAAAAACGGGAGAGTAAATTATTGTGTGGAAAGAAAGTTCTAACGAAAACTGTTCAGGAAATTAGCCATTTGTGTTGAACTTTGCACACGTGAACATTTTTTTGCATTATCATGGCTCATGGTTACAAATGTTCTGGGAAAAAAAGAGTTTTCATGCAGACATATCATACTCATATGCTTAGGCCATTGTTAGAAAACGGATGGCCAATCTGGTATTATTGTCGTCAGCCATCATAATCGTTATTGTTTTTGAAACATGCCATTAAATTATCTGGCACCATGAAGGTTTTGTAACGTTACAAGTGACGAGTTTTGATACGGAAGAGTAGATATACATGTATTTATCGATCCAGGATTTTGCTGTGGGTCAGAAGAAAAAAAAATTACTAGTGTAACCATAGCGAGTTTGTTCAGCATTTTCTGTATCCCCCCTAATGCTGATTCTCTGTATTCGGCAGATTGAGTCTCACAAATTAGAATTTAAAGACAAGGCGTCACCCAAGATTGGATCTTTAGACAAAGTTAGATCCAGCAGCCAAAGTGAAGAGGGAGCACCTGCGGAGGTAAGTGGAGATTTTTTGGTTTTATCATCGGTTTCCTCGCCGCCAGAAAAGTGTTATTGTCATCATCATCATCTTTCATCACGTGTATTTTCAACGGCCTTGTATTATCCGTCTTATTATCTGTTTTATCCCTACCGTCATATTGACCTCATTGACGTCAAATGTAAGCTCATCTCTTAACACTGGACATGCATGAGGCCAACAAGGCAGACAGGACAAAATCGATGGTAAGATGCTCAGGTTCCGGGCTCTTGTTTTCCGTGTGTCTGTTTTTTATGTTCATAATATCTTGGAAAGGCTATGGACAGAGGTGTGAGAGCTGATTCCAATCCATACATGAAAGCTTTGTCTATTTGGTTTATTATTCCTTGCAAGAGAGGTAAGTTGCGATTTAAACCCAAGGACAAGCTATATGTACATGGATTAAGGCCCCTGAAAGTGTATGTGTGTTTGTGTGTGTTTCCTGCACATTCGAATAGGTCCAAAGAGACACATGGCGAAAACTGGGTTTCCTCTAATTGCTGTATTTTTCTGCGTCTTTTCCTATTCTCCCTTGTGGGAAGGAAAGCTTGGTCTTGCCCTACTTTTTCTTCACGACTTAGGCGCTTTTTCTTAGTTTGAATTTTAACTTGAAGAAGACATGCAGGCGGCTATCTCTCTTGCACGAGATATGTTCAAAATGAAATTTACACTTTTTTCTTTATTTCATGCATTTGTTTAGTTTGATTTCGGAATTACGACACGAATATTAAAATACAAGTTCAAGGCACTCCTTTGCCTGTCCACAATGGTGGGGGAAAAAAAAAACTCAACAGAATTTAAACCTATGGAAAATTCCTAGTTCGATTATCAACAAGTGATTTCTTTTGTCAAACCCACCTTATCGCGGTCCACGTCATCACATCCGGTGATCGGTTACATGTTATCGCCTCTGAAGAAATACCTGAGCTATTCTGTACAGCCGGTGCTATTCGTGTAGCGTAGCTTATCATTGACAGGGTTAAGTACAATTAAGCTGTAAAAGATTGCAGTTCTGTCAAAGGCTTGTCTTATTCGATTTATTTTTTTTTACATTGTTATAATTTATGTTTATGTGTAACGGACAGGGACATGTGGAAAGAATGAAATAATCACATTTGTACATGTTTATAGTAGTCCATCTGCTATATATGGTGGACTTTCGGAATATCAATAGAAGTAAGTAGCGTTTGCAGTTGTGGTTTATAAAAACAGCATCTCTTCAGCGTCACATAGTAGTAGCGATACGACGTACCGGGAGAAACTAAGCTGTCCGCATTGCTCGGTTTGGAACCCAGGTCTTCTAAGACGATTGTGTTGTCTTCTGGGGTCTTCAGTACTTGTGTAGACTTTCTTGTTTCCGCCGTCGGTCTCACGTTTTCTTCCATGGTAGCAGTTGTATTGTAAGAAAACTTTGCCTCCGTTGTGGCTATGTCCATAGGTCCATTTGGCGCCACTTGAAATTAAACGAAAAACACGTTTTGATCGATTAGATAATTCCGTGCTTTTAGTAATGCAAACCTTACAAAAGTCCGAGCCTCCAAATTCGTAGATTCCGATGTTCACAGGTTGATCTGACCCCGTCTGTTAACCTCAACCGCCTGTGGAATAATCCAGACTGGGTCGATGCCAGAGCGCCACAGTTCTCGAGATAAGAAAGAACTGTTTGATTTATCGCCCTTTGAATCGACTCCCGTGTAGGTCTCAGTGGTCGACCCTGCCGTCTATTCAGTAAACGTTTGCGGAGATGACGTCATAAGCACCGCGACGAATTTCCACAAGAGTTTGAATAGTTTGAATAGTCATTGACATCTGACCTCAGTTGGTTCTTTTTTTCATCAGACATTACGTTAAGTAGATGTAGTTGATGGTAAAGAGATTGAATAAGTTGTTTTTTTTTCATTAAACGTTTACTTTGGCGTGCTAAAAGTATCCCATAATGGCTGGCATGGAAACAGCGATTTCTGAGGGGATTTCCCCTTTTTTTTTTTTTTTTTAGGAAGAAACTCAGGATAGTATAGGCTTTATTATTAAATTACTCGTGTAACAGTATTGGCAGCATTCATTTGAATACTTGTTTTTCTGATTAATTGATCACTCCTCTTTTTGCTGTTTAAAATGTAGGACTTGGGCCTTTTGTTCAGGCTTGACTATGTGCAGGGGATATAGGCGAGAAGAAAAAAATGTACCACGCATTTGCGGCTAATTTGAAAGTTTGAATATTATCCGCACAATGAAGGTTAAATCAGATTTAGCTTGAGTCAGAACAGGAAGAAAGTCCGTGTTTGACTTTACTGACAAGTTGAGCCTATCTTGCCTCAAAAACTTCAGTTTGAAGTTGACTTGTAATCTTGAGTTTACCAATAGCCCTGGCCTCTTGGCGCCAAGGCGTTGTTTTTATTGCAGCCGTAGCACAATTTTAAATCCCTTTTGCGCTAGACAGTGACAGAATGTGAGCCGTGGGTAATCTCAGTTCGAGTATTGGAGCAGGAATTGGCTCCCCGCACAGACTTACAGACACTCACACTTATTGTAACGACAGTAATATTTTGTCCCCGGTCATGAATAGGCACTGAATGGCATAGCAAGGCAGCTGTGTTCTGTAGAGACACTTTGGAGGGGGGAATGGGTTAATGTGTCACTGAATACATCCTTTGATCCTTATTTTTTTAGTTAGGAAGTCAAATCCCCCCTCCCCCCCCCCCCCCCCAAAAAGAAAACCACTCAGCCTTTTTTTGTTGGATCACTGTCCGGAAAGACAAAGCTTTTCTGTTTTAATTAAATGATAAAATATCAGTAAAGAAATAAGTTCAAGTACGCAATTTCTTGTAACTTTGTGGAAATAAAAGTTGAAACTTTTATTGTTGGTGCTATTTGACAATGTTAGAGGTGCTTGAGATCGAGTTTCAGTTTGGCTTTACCGTGCGTCAGCTCCTACCTGAAGGTGATATTGCACGACTGATTGATTAGAAGATTAAACATTAAAGTATGAAAGCACGTAATTTACTTTAGGGTGTTAATTTTTTTGTTACAATGATAAATAAATGTGCGTCGAATATGGGAAAAAAAGCATCCTAAAAATGGTTAAAGCTGCAGTATTTCCTCGAAAGAGATCAGAAAGAAGATCAGAATTGGCGTTCAGAGGTTGTTGAAACCAATTTTCTTTTGAAATAAGATCATAAAGGTGCGATGGGGGAACAGGTTTGGGGGGGGGAGGGGCGAGAGGGAGATAAAGGCACTCCAACAGTGCAACGTCACGTTTTAGAAGTGCCAGACAATCATACAAGCAACGCTGGGTTGTTTGTTGTACGGATGTGTGCATCCGCCCTCATATCCCAATGATTCTTGAATTGACTTAATGTGTTTTGTAATGAGAGATGGTCGTTAGGGAACTGTGAATAATTCATGATTATGCTTCCATTTCTTGGAGTTTAACAGTACGGTAGAATTAGAATTATTTTTCTTTGCCTTGGCGAGCTGGCGTGGCTTGGGAAATTGTTTCATTGCCTCTCTGCCTTTCATTGATTTCTCACAAAAGCCGATTGACTTATTGTATTCCATGTCATCAAGAAGAGATTTTTTTTTTTCATGAACATTTGAATGCTGGACGGCGAGTTAGAAACTTACACAACCAAGGCTACTCAAGAATTTGGATGCTGGTATGATAATTGAAAGTGGAAGGTTCTGCCAGGCTTACAGCCTTGCAGATACTTGACTGTTCAAAGTTAGCGAGTGGATCGATGGTCACAAAAACTGATGTCGTAATCAACTGTGGTATAGTTAGCTTATAATGTATCTTACTATAATGGACCTATTGTTCGCAGAGTATTCACCGATGGCTTTCCCGTCCATGGTAGGGGCGGGGTGAGGGGTGCGAAATCAGGTTTATCACAGGTAGCGCCCGGTAGCTCTTTCTGTATAGATATATTTCTTCTTCTTTTTTCTTTTTTTATGTTCGTTCGTAGAATGAATACTTTGATTGTTTAAATAAATATCAGCCGAATGGTACATAATTTGAATTATAGCTTCAGTAAGTTATCAAGCGAATGTATTTGGAATACTCTAGCACCTTGTTTTTGTTTTTTTTCATTATTGGGAAGCCTTACCATTTGAGTTATTTCTCCTATGTCAGTCAAAGTCAATCTCAAAACATCCGCCAATAGGAATAGACCCAAAAAAGTAATACAGCGAACTGGGATGTGTTTTCTCTTGGGAGCGGTGGGATAGAGGGAAAGATTACGAGATGAATAATGTGGAACGAAAGTAATTCGAAACGAAAGCATGATTTTGTTATTCGGTAACTCATAAACTTCACGGTCACCACGCAGATTATTTTGACTGGAAGAATTAATACTTCCGAAATTTGTCCGCTGTTTTGAGACTTACAATAATGGGGTGTTTGTAGGGAACGTTTAGTGTACACAGACTCAAAGCCATAATGACCAGTGATTGTGGAACCCCTATATACTGTGGCTTACATTATTGGGAATTCACAGTCAAGTGGCCTGAGTCACACGAAATGTGGCCGTGGTTGTCTTGGTGGGGATTGTCCAGCTCTGCTCAAGCGATGTCCTTGTTTTTGCAACGGGCCAGAAGAATGTCACCAACAGTGGCCAGTGTGACGCGTGCTGGACTTCCTGGAGGTGATCACAAATAACGTGTTTAGAACATTCACCAGGCATACTTCTTGGTGTGCGGCAAAAACAACAGTGTCCATTCAGGCACATTCGCCTCACCCCGGCCCCATTTTTCTCCTTTGTTTTGAGAAAGATGATTACGACAGATCTCCGCAAGGGAGAACCTTTCTTCTTTAATGCCCAGAAAGCAGTAGCGGAAAGCTTCAGATTGTAATGTTATTATTGTGTGGTTCCCGGTTGTTATTGTGTGGTTCCCGGATTGGACATAACGAGCTTGCCAAGGATTGTGTATAAAAAGAAGCAAAAACACAGTGGATCGTATGGTAAATTGTATAAGAACTGTCGGTGGTGAACAATACTTAAAACATTTTGCCAGTTCGAGGTTTGTAGTTACCACAGCTGTGTATGTAAGTTCTTTGTGACCTTCATATTTTGATTGATTTTGTGGCCGTGAAAATTATCTTCTTGGTACTTAGCAACACTTGATGCCTTGATGGGTGATGTTTCAGACACATCGAAGTAAGACTGTAGTGTAGCTTTTTTGTTGTTTAAGGTTATCTGCTGACAGGATAGTGACTCTTCGCCACACTGTTTACAAACACCAGCCTGTACTTTCTGTAATTGGACGCCACGAATCATTGCCCCCCCCCCCCACCCTTTTTTTTTACCAAAAAAGAAAAGAAAACCCAGCAAAACTTAAATTTCATACACATATAAAATACACGAGCACTATTAGAGCTTTAAGATACTGAGCGAAGTCTCTATTGCGTTGGTTTTGACTCATACATGAACTTCTTCCAATCAACTGTCGAGACAGACTAGTTTCAGTCTTATTAGTGTGCTAGGTCCCATTTAACGCCATAGTCCATATCTCACATTAGTAAAACGGTGGCAAACCAGTCTTGACAAAGTCCCCTTTGGCTGTTATGGCATGTTGAATTTCCATCCTGTGCCCGTGTATCAACAGAATATTTCAGTCCTCAAGTAATCTTGCGCCGGTGCCAGTTGAAAACAAGATAACGTCCTGCAATTTTCCTGGAAATGGCTTGACTATATATATATTTTCTCAGTGTCGGCGGCTTCATCAAGTGTGAGGATTAGCCTCCTGGTCAAACATACAGTCCCCAGTCTTTGATCTGCTCTGTTCAAATGCCTGGAGTTCATTACGTGCTTAATTACAAGTATGGGTTTTCGTTGTTATTGATCGTCAGGGGTCTAATTGGAACAAAACAAGAAAACCATTATTATGGTGTTGGTGGCGATGAGAGCTGGTGAACTGAGAAACCACTGGGACGATAGGGTGTTCGAGAAACAGGGGTTTGAATATGTGGTTCACAGTGTAGGGAGTATTGTTGTCAAGTAAGCTGGACATCACAATTTTTTGGTGCATTTTCACCGGACTGTTTTCAGTTGTTCCTATGTTCAACTCAAGAAATTCATAATTTCAGATGTTCCTATTTCATGCCAAAATGAGTGAATTATCTGTTGTGTAAATGCGTTAAAATGCCAGCCTGATCTGGCCATTTTTATCTGTGCCGAAATACAAAGGATTTACTGTCAGAGAGAGAAAATGAGTGTTACCTGTATTCGTATTTTACTGTAAAATCATGGCTATGTTTAGTTAACCGTGCCTTTTGCTGGAATTTTGAACAGGCGATGGAGTATAACTGCGCGCATAGATAATAGAGCTAAAGAGTTAGAAATTTGTTTGGATAGTTTTTGTTTCCAGTTCGGCGTCCAAGTCTCTAATGCTTGTTTGATCCATAGGAGAGGACGTTACACAGTATCAAACGTTGAAGTGATCGTAAGTCTTGAGTTATGGAAATCGTGGTCATTCTGGCTACTTTATGGCTAGGGTTGAAGTGGACAGTTGGGAGAAAGAGAAGAGATGAGGAATTTGTGACCAGATTCGTTTGAGATAGTCGATATTTAAACTTTGGTGACTTTCTGACCATGGCGACAGTCAAAGCAAATCGGTTCAAGATTCCATATAGGTTTCAGACGATTAATCGAACTTGATATTTAAAAAGCACAGAATCGTATTAATTTCTTCGTCACATAATTAAACTATTCCTGTTGCGCAAGAACTTTTTTCTTTTGTGAGGTAACTGAAAAATTTGAACAGCTGAACAAGAATTAAGGTTACTGGTTGTACCATTTGAAGGTAGTGGTGCGCTGTTTCCTGGAATGTCTTTAACAGGCTGCCTTTGAATTACGAACAAAATAATGTGCACTCCTTTCGAAAGGGCCTCAATTTTTCTCGATGTCGTTCTACACAAAATCAGTTTGTGTTTTTAAATAATGGTCGTTAAAATGACCAACGTCACTGTGGCGGGAGCCGTAAATGTCATCAACTCCTTACCTAGACATTAACGGTTGCAATAACGGCACTAACCTGGTGCCCGCGGCCTGACTAACGTAACATGCTTGCTTAAGTGTCCAACTTAATCGTATCAATATATTTCACCGATTAAGAGGATTATGGAGGCTTTTGTAATTTCCTTGGGTCATTCTACAGACCTTGAATGATCGTTCAGAAGTTTCGTTCAGTGAGTGCCAGGGCAGTTCATGGGGATTGAATTTGACAGAGCGATTGATTTGACGTGTGACGTATAGATTTTAGTGAATACGTACAGTGGAGAGATCGAGGGTCAGTTAACTGTCGGACATTGGTCAGTTGTTCATTTGAGCGGGAGGTGGAAATTCGGTTATTGATTCTGGGTACTTTTGAGTTCAGAAAAGAGCTCTGTTGCATGTAACTAGTTAATTGTTTTTTGTTTTTGTTGTTGTTTTTTTCTGATCCATAATTAATCAGTGCATAAACAAACAAGCCAGATTATGATTCTCCTGAAGAGGGAGCAGAATGTTTTGAGAATTTAGTTGCACACAACTAACCTAGTTTAAACTGTACCTATGTGGGCGTTCTGGACAGGATGAATTACTTCGCCGCCTTGCAAATCGTGTGATCATAATTCCGGCTTGTCTGGTGAAGCCGTATTGGTGCTCCCATATAAAAATACACTTCTGACTGCTTGAAGTTCTATAAATGCTTGACACTAACTTCAAACACTGGCCGACATAAGGACGCCGTGCCGTTTAGTCTTGACAATACCTTTATGCTGCCAATGTAAATCTTCACTTTATTGTGGTATACAAATTATACTATTGTATGTGTATTTTACAACCGTGCGAGGTGTCATTGGCAGTGCTCCTATGTTTTCTTTAGTTGTTTGACCTATTTAAATAGTGTAGAAATGTTCCCCAGCATTATATTCTTAGATTTGATGATATGTTTGATCTTTGTCAAGCCATACAGCTATAACCTATGAAAGGCACATGACAGATATTTGCTGACAATGAGTATCGAATGGAGATAGGTCAGAAGATTTTTGGCCTCAAGTGTTCAGCTCCAAAACTTAGCAAACATTTCATGAAAACTTGAGAATCGTGGTGTCTTTGAGTTTTATTATACTATGTTCAAAAAAGCCATTAAGAGAGGTTGTTAATACCTGGATAAATATATATCTATGATTGCAATAGGAAGACGAATTCAAAATGGAATACCTAATTTGATATAGCGCGTTCGTTGTCGTACAGTGGGGCTGTGTTGTGGTAGAATGTTTGAACGTGCTTGTCAGAGTTATTGAAACTGCCATGCGAACACTACTAGTTTGGCTAGATTGACCGAGATTTCTCTGGTGTTATTTCTGATTTACTTACAACAATCTGACTATTTGGATATTACATCTCTTTGAAAGTGTTAAACGGCAGATCTTGCGAAATCAACTCCAATAGTCATAAGTATTCATTAAAATGTCTGTTTCATTTTGTTTGTTTTTCAGTTTTAGGGGAACTTTTGACAAATAACAAAAGAAATGTGCACGTAGAAAAAGTTTTGACTGTGGCGAATGCTGGAGAAAAGCCGTATCATCCTTTTCACGAAATATCATAAAAACCACAGAAAAACTGTGGGGCCGCAGCAGGGCTATAAGCAAAGTCAAAATTGGGCAAAAAGAAAAGGTTGTATGTTGCGAAACCCCGCGTGAGAAATAAAACCCAAACAATACAAAGTAAACTAAAGAGAAGACAGAAAATACACAAAATTTTCGGCTTTCGCCTTTTTCAAGTGAAAAAAAAAAATCACAACATACAACCTTTTATTTTTGCCCAATTTTGATCATCCTTTTCAGTCGCCATAATAAATTTGTAACAAATTATATTGGTTCATAAAAGAGAAAATTGACCCCTAACTGTGTATTGTCGACGTGTATAGTATAGAGAAACAGCAAAGTAGGGCCTACATGCATGCTACAGATTTGTCAGTGGCATTGGCTGCTAGACACCTTTTGTTGTGCCTATGTATTTTTGTCCCTTCTTTTCAAGATTTATTTTTCATTCGCAATTATTCTCTTTTTCACAATTTTTTCGTTTTTATTTCTGGGTGTAAAATATAGGTGAAGAGCAAACCGTGTGTGTATCGTCTGTGTTTGGGGAGGAGGCCATGTTGAGGCATAAGTTTCGTGAGATCTAGATAATGCCCTTACGTATCATCGATGGGACTGTGACGTCGTATCTGTCAGCGATAATGAAATAGTTGAAAATCTTCATCCGGATTCTAACCGTGAGAGGACTTAACAGTAGCACAATACAAGATAAATATTGTTTGTCGTACAAAAGAATCAGTATTTTCACATAATTATCCAAGTTGGTCTTTATTGCATCCACATTCTTGTTACCTCCGCGCGTCTCTGGGATGTTTACGTAATTTCAGGTGTCGACAGGTGTCTGATTGGGCGGAATTAAATAGCAGGGAGCAGTGTTTAGTCCAGGTAGATACTATTGCAACTGGACCCCCTCAGAGCTCGTACAGGTGCTGCCCTTAAAGGGTGCCCTTTAAAAGCACTCGATTGGCTTTTGAACTGACTTCGCTCGGGGCGGCCTCGTGCAAGTGATTTGCTAGCTAGTCCTGATATCATTAGAAACGGTGCGTGGATATCCGAATATACAAGTGTCTCAGTGGTTAAATACATTTGGTAAACTATACCTAGGTTTACATGTATTATGTTTCATTTGTTGTTTAAGATTTTTATCTCTGTCATTCCATAGATTCGGGATCTGTTTTATTTGTTTGTTTGATATTTTATAAAGAGTTGGCTCATCTATTGCAGTGAGTATTTCCTTCTGCACTGGATGTGAGAGATGGTAACGTTCAAAATTTCGTGGTCGCTGTTTCTACTACTCCATTGTGTTCATATGATGTCTACAAGATACAAGTTTAGTGTTTACTACTGTAGTAAAACTATTATTTACGGCGTTTGTTGTTGTGTTTTTTTTTTGTTTTTTTTTTTGCTATTATTTACGAAAACTACAAATTTCCAAGGTTTACGAATAAATTCTGAGTTTGCCGGAGCTGAAAAGGTTTTTTGGGAAATGTAAAATATGCAGTGTTTTCTCTCTTGATAGTGCAGTGTGTTCAAATTTAACTCTGTACTCTGCAACAGAAGATAGTGGGTTTAGAGTGTATAAAAACATGTGTCTCGGCACTGACATTGGGTGACTTTATTTAACGTCATTACGCTGTTCTCAGTGAACACGAATTCTATCTTGTCACACGTGAAATATGAGATCGTGTCATTGGGCATTAAGTACCTAATTATACTATCTTTCCCAATTTCAGGGATGTTTGTGTTGGTCGATTAGAACAATTTGTTGCGACGTAAGTAATAGATTGATTTTTATGTCGGTGCTATGGGATAATTGAACACATTGATTTTTGTATCAAAACCATTCAAAGGCGGCGTCTCAATGTGACCACCTGCATACTACTGGTTTGTCCAGAGTCTAGATTTCAGATTCAGTGGAAAACATGAGAGAATAATGTGTTGATATTGATATGAAGATTAATATGTCATTTACAAACAAGTTCACTGATCATTGTAATTCGCCGTTCAAACCTTTACTCGTTAGAGAACAGCAGGATGTCATGCATATGGTCGGGAAAAGAGGACAGTTGAGTGAAGAATTGAAATAGCTTGTTTCTGTGGTTGAATATTCTTCGTTGGATTTATAATGATGGAAAATGGCAATAAAATGACTCTGTTTTGATTAGTCAATTTTAATTCGGAAATAAATTTATCAAGTTTGATCATAATGATGAATGTTCAGAAAATCTTTGAGAAAGACACATAATCAGCATCTTTACGTCAATCCAGTGTGGATTTGTATAGGATTTCGGTAGGGTTGGTAGGATTACCGTAGGGAGCCAATTCTGTACATCAAACCGACGTCGGCATGATGTGATATCCAGAAGATCTACAAAGGAATGATGTCATTCGTATGTACAAATTTGGCGTCAGTCCTGCAAATCGGAATCCGTAGGTTTGCTGGCTTGGCAGAGGCGTTTGTTTCAAAAGTCCTTGAAGCATGAGGCAGGAGTTGTGGCCGTTTTAAATGTGTTTGATGGAAGCGGCTGCATGAGGCAGGAGTTGTGGGCGTTTTGATATGTTTGATGGAAGAGCATGAGGCAGGAGTTGCGGGCGTATTAATGTGTCTGATGGAAGAGGCTGCATGAGGCAGGAGTTGTGGGCGTATTAATGTGTTTGATGGAAGAGGCTGCAGATTGTGTTAAATTCCCAGGGGAGGAATCCGAAAATATCAGTGCGGCATCCAGCTTGTGTCCTGACCTCACCAGCGAGCGGTTACACAAAGACTTTGTTATGTACTCACGCCTGTGTAAATAGCTTTCCGGTATGGGGGCAGTTTGTGAATGGGTTCGTTTTATGTGCCGGTGACAGTTTTCATGGTCGCCATGATGGGAGTGGGAGAGTGCCTAGGTGACGTTGAAAGCTGTGGGCCTCTGTGGCTGATTGAAAGTTGTTTTTGATCAGCATGCAAGGGCATTGAGTCCTGCATCTCGTTATTTCCTGTCTCGGAGAAAAAAGAAAAGACAGGGAAAGATAAAAATAAGGCACAAGAAAGAAAAGAGGAGGAGGAATGAACTATAAAGTGGTTGGGTTTATGTTGTACGTTCGAAAGTGTTCACTGTGAGACCTACACTCGAGCCAAAAAGTTAAGCAACCTTCACTAACAAGATTTGTGAACTATTGCCATTCAATTATTGACTTTTTTGTTTTTGTATAAAAGAAAATTTTGTTTAAGTCATTAAGCCCCATGTTTGGGGTGGGTAAAATGAAATTGAATGTGATTTCAGACTTACATAACAATAAATTGATTCCAATGAACGTGTTTGAATTAATTGAAAATAAAGTTGTCAGTTCTGAGCATAACCCAGGGTTGCTTAACTTTTTGGCTCGAGTGTAGATCTTGTGACAACCTCTTATCTAATTGCTTCCTGAATGTGATGTCATTGTAAAACCACCCGGCAAGTCGAGATTCACATTTATACTCGTCTTTTTAGTGTTGAAACAGTTCAAATTCCTCCTAATACGATGATTGAGAGAAGAGATTCGGTGATAGATTTGCATCTAGCATATTTCCCAGTTCTACTTTTTTTTTTTTTTAAAGCAATTTTTGCGCTTCTGTTGTTTGCATTCTTGACAGTTTGCAGTTTCCAGGACACCTTTATTGAGGGAAATCAGGTTCTTTGTGTTTGATATTACGCAATTCTTGTCAGCTGATGCTCGTATCTGGCCGCTGACCTGGTCCTTGGAGAGAACATAATGGGGCAGATTTAAGACGTTGAGGTGACAGTTTATGGCGCTCTGTGGGCTTTCAGGTCAAGTTTGATTCGGTCAGTGACAGGAAACTGATTGCCCTGAGGGGTGTAGTTATGGAAAATGGTTGGAGAATCGGAAATCTTTACGTTTTTTGTTGTTGTGTTTTGTGGAGCAATTGTTTCAGGCTGAGGCAATAGGAAAACGTCTTGTGGAAATTCTGAAGGGAAATAGAAGTCGGAAATGGAGTGAGACGTCTTGTTGGTTATAAGGTTGTAAATTTTGCGGCTTTTTCGTCCATTTTCCTATTTTCTGGTCTCAGTCGCCCTTTGTTCCAGTGTATGTTGATCTGGTTTGATTCCCGCATTGATACGCAACAGTTATGTGTGTGGGCAGTTTCTGCTCGGAATTTTTGGTACTTTTCATTAAGCCAACGTACATTCCTGTGGTTTAGTAAAGGCATGTTCACATATTATGATGATTCTACCACGGGGAAATCACTCACATGAATTTGACTTTTACGGTAAATGTAACTGTTTAAATAACTTAGTGGATTGTTGCTTTTTTTTATCCCAGTATTACAGTGTTATTAATATTACATTAATTCGCAAAGTACACCTTTTTTTTTCTTTAAGCTCAACTTAAATATCAAAGAACACTTGTCTCACTGGAATTGAAAAAAAAAAAAATCACGAGTATTTTATGTTCGATTTTCTTTTATAAATCCTTCCCCTACTCTCAACATAAAAGAGATCTGTAAGAATAGCTACGCTTGAATTCCTTCGATGGAACTCAAACCTCTTGGGCCGCAAGAGGCCCATCAGGAATTCCAGAAAATATTGGCTGACATTTTGACGACTCTCCCAGGGTGTCTGGGAAATGTCGAGCACCGTTGGCGAATCTGTGAATAACTGTAGTCTAGGTTGTAAGGCCTTCGTTGTTGTGGGGATTCAGCTTGAAGAAGTACGACATAGGCCCACTTGGCATTTCACACCTGAATAAATTAATACGCTCTCGCTGCTCTCGACAAAATAGCCAGCCCAAACCCTCTTACGCTGGAATATGGGTGGTCAAGATTTGGTGCGTTCTATTTCTTCCTTGTAGTGTAATCGGTCTTTGATGAAACCTGTATGATTTCTCTTTGTTGCTGATTGCGACACAAGATCAGCTGGACGTACGTTCTGATGAGACGTGGAATTAGTTTTGACTGCAGTATTGACAGAGAAATGGGCAGCAGCTTTTTTTCCTGCCGCTCGCTATTGTCAAATGACAAAACGTTGTATCTGCAAGTATCAGCTCAGTTGCAGTAACCTGCAACACCCTTTTTTTTTTTCATTATTGTCTATTCCCTTAGGAAACTGTTTGTTGTTTTTTTTTTGTTTTTTTTGCGTCCTCTTCAAATAAAGAGAACTTTGGATCGAGTCACAGAGGTCAACAATGCTACCTGATAGGGAAAACAGACCGTATGCGCCTGTCTCTTTTTAATATCATTTTATAGAATGAAATCTGTTCTTTTCATTTGGGTTATAATTTTTCACGACTAATTGTTTCTTCGGTCCTTAGTGAAAATGGAACAAAGAATAAAGCAGGACTCAACGAGAAAAGAATTCATCGTTTCTCGTAAGGCTTGGTTTATACGTTTGTTGTTTTTTGTTTGGTGTTATTTCGTAATAGAACGGGAGTTTTATTGCAATCAATAAATCAAAACATTGTGGATGTACGTTTGGCGCAAGTGCATGCAAATATGCAAGCTGTGAAGTGTCATCGGCTCCGGATAACGGAAGAATTGGCACCGCTGAACAGAAGAAGAAGGAATTATTTCCTCGTTAATTTTGTTTTCGGCACATACGTACTTCTGTCATGATATGCGAGCACTTGCCATAAAAAAAAACGATCAGTGCACATGAGAGTATTTCACGTGGCATTAATCCGTTTTAATACTAATCTGTTATAATCGTGTGCAGGGTGGCCTGCGGTATTGACCGACTGTGTCTGGGTCACCGTACAAAGGTGTGTTAACACTGTGGCACTAATCTGGGACTAATTGCTCATTTGTCCGCAAAAACACCCCGCAGAATCAAGGGCTCCTCGTTCTTCAACTCGGATATTAGAGTCATCTACAATGCAGAACGACAGAGGCGTGGTTACGGAACCTTGGGCTCGGGGTAGTGAGTGGGTTCAATGGTAGCTGCGCTGAGAGACGCTTTTCTTCTACTGTCTTGTTAACTTAAGTATTACCTCTCTTTGCAATTTCCAGTGATAAACACAAACCATTCACTTATGGCTTCTGAAGTCATTGGTTTAACTCTATTCATATTTTGATTCGTAGACTAAGCATTCGAACTGATGGAAAAATGAAAACTTAATAGCTGTCGCTAAGCAGGTGACGCCGCCTACACTCAGGGAACAGTAAAATGCACATAAATAATCATCCCTGAGATGAGATGAAGATACAGTCTATCAATGATCTTTGAATTCATGTGGGGTGGGGTGCTCGGATAAAAAAGAAGGGGGGGGGGGAGACGCAGTGGATGGATTGCCGCTGGTGGTTATATTTCTCTTTGCCTTGCTGAACCTGGAACCTAGACAGTGGTGACAGTAAACTTTAGTGGTGGCCAGTTACATGCTGACTCTGCCCCTGGTAGTTTCCTGCCAGGGGTTCCAATAATATTTTCCAAGAATGGCAAAACTGATAAGATGGCGCCTGGACAAGCGAATTCTGGCTCTGCTCCAGTGAGCAATAGTTATTGAGTCAGAACTTTCAGGAGAGTTTTGGGTAGCCATGGGCTGTACGTGGTGCATGCAAGTTTCAAACACGCATTAAATTTCGAGTCTGATAATATCGTTATATTTCGGACAGGATGCTAAACAGTAGCTTGCATCGTCTTCAGACGTCTACACAGAGGCGACCACAACCGCCTGCGGGTATGGAGCGATAGGAATATTGTATTTAGGGGCCGCGCGCACTATCCCGTTTTGCCTGCTGCACGGCGTGCAAACGCAGATTTTTGCTTGCTTGGCAAAGAGTTTACCGTGCTGCACGCCACGCGAAAGATTGCTTGCATTGAACGGGTGGTTAATTTTAACATAGTGCGTGCGGGGCCTTAGGCATGAAACCATGAGTGTCCGTTTCAGTTCATATGGCGTACATTTGATTATTCATTAGAAGATAAGTGGAAAATGTGAGTTGGCATCTACCCAGAGTATTGAAGACTGAGCTTATTTGCATTGTAGTTCCACACTCCCTGATAGCACACAAACACACTTGGCACATCCACGTAAAGTTGCGGTTCCATAACAGCATACTGTTTGCTAGTGAAGGCTGGAAATGGATGTTCGGTCAGTGTCGTAGTTTGGAGCTGGACTTACGGGTTGTCGTCATGGTAGCATTACCACGGATCGATGCAGCTTAAGGGATTTTTTATTCTCTTCTCCTGGCACGAACATCTTGAGATGCTGAATGGCGCAATAGTGAAAAAAATATGTGACACGCAATCGTACTATTTATTCTGCCTTAGGGTTATATTTGATAAACGCCAAAAGAAATTTCTGACAAAGCAGTGAATGGTGGCTGGTAAATAAATAAATCATGAACAGTGGGAAAACTGGCAAGCAAATACACATTGAAACAGATACTAAAGAAAGGTGTAGAATAAAATATAGTTCACTTATACTGAATAGGCGTTCGATTTTCAGGTTATATGAATAACGGCCGTTTACTGTGCAAGTCGAATTCCTCTTTATCTG
This sequence comes from Onchidella celtica, assembly GCA_963931925.1. Classification (NCBI taxonomy): domain Eukaryota; kingdom Metazoa; phylum Mollusca; class Gastropoda; order Systellommatophora; family Onchidiidae; genus Onchidella; species Onchidella celtica. Next base: position 16,841,486 of record OZ007582.1, read on the forward strand.
TCCTCTGTCGGTATGGCATTATTACAGACGTATATTTTGTGATTCACATGTAAATTATGATAGGCAAATCGTCGGGGACTGATTGTTATTCTAGGCCGGAATAATTTACTTTTGATAACAGGAAAAACTAATCGTATGATTTACACTGCGTTTATCTTGTATAAAGGGCCGCAGTTCATGTTACAAGTTAAGGTCTTCGATCACTTTCGCCCTATAGTATAAAAAATCGATCAATCGTGCTTATTTATGTGTAGAAATCTGAATGCCCCCTTGATAACTGCAGTTTTTCTGGCTTACAGCATTCTATGCACTGACAGTCCTCCCGTTGTAGTATCAATGTCTGTCTTTACCGACGTTTGATAAAATCTCGGCAAAAATTGATTAACGAGTATCACGTGTTTATAATAGTGGAAAATAATGCTTTGAGGGGAGGTGGGGGTGTGCGTCATGTTATCAGCCATAAATGTTGAATTTTAATTCTTTTTTGTATATTGTAGTGCGAAGAGAACAACAGGTCAGGTTGTTTTGTTTTTTACACTTTCTTAGAATGTAAAGAGTACCGGTACAGTTTTGGGACACACATACATGTATTTTGGTTCTCCTGCGGTCGTTGAATGTGTCCATCTATAGTTTTCAACAGTATTTGAAAATATCCAGAGGTCTGCAGTTGGTGGTGGGTTTTCTAACGTTGAGTTCCGTCTTATCGCGTGTTACCAGACGGAATTGTGTTTACGTTAAGTTTTTCTTTGACGTTTATTAGTAATTCCTTCTTGTGTGCTCATGAATCCTCCTGATCTCTGGCTATTGCCACAGTGTGTTCGGGTGTCATTTCTCAAGTGTGTCTGACGCTTTTCAATATTTAATGCTTTTTTGTTGTTGAATTGTAGAACAAGTTATAAAATGTTTGAAAATATACATAGATTTTATTTGGCTACAGATACGTGGAAATCGGTGCACGAACAGTTTAATGTTTTGACAGTGTTTTAACAGTCTTGAAATGGTAGCTTATCGTGTATGGAAGCGTTCATGGAGCAAGGAAGCTGTATTTGGTGACAGTGTTGTTTCTGTTGATGAATATTATAGGAAGTTGTATGTGTTGACAGTGTTGTTTCTGTTGAATAATATTAGAAATTTTAATCAATTTTAACATTAGCTTATTTGCCCATTAAGTTGTTCGTCGACAGATTCCCAGCTTGTATTAGTAGTGCATTGTTATTTTCTGGTATTGACTTCCGTAGCTTGAGCCTGTTTGGTTTTGAGCATTTTACAGTGTGAAGTAAGTGTTGTGTTATCATAGCAGGTGAACCAGTGCTTCCATTTTCATAGCATGCATCATAGTGCGCTCGGGCTATTGAACACATTGTGACAAATTAGACTTGAAGGTGCTTAGAACGTATTGTTTACTGGAGAAAGAAGAAAGACATTGACAATGACTTTGAAAGACAAACCTCTGTACCGGGCTGGGGAGAAGCCTCGTTCTTTGGGCAAGTACGGGCCTTCAGCTGTCCGGGACATCGCCTACGTCAGCAAGGGCAGTCTGGACAAACCGTTCGTGTCGGTCAAGCAGAAAAAGAACGGACAGTACGTGGTGGTGGAGAAAATTCCGGCTCCGAACTTCCAGCACCGGAATAAATTTGCTACAGTTGAGCAAAGTTTGCAAGAGAGCGGGGTCAACTTCCGGAGCATCAAGCCCAGCTGGAAATATTGGTCAAAGAAAAACGATGTGAAAAACCCGCAGAAGGAACATTACAAGCCCAACAGATACCCAAGTTCTCTACCCCCTATAGATCTAGGCTGGAAGGCGGAGCCATTGGTTGGGTCACTTCTAAACGCGGAGCATCAACCCGGGGGCGGAGATAAGATGATCTACAAAGAGAAACTTAAGTGGAACACCAAAGCAAAAGTGGGCTCCTTGGATAATATGGATTATAACAGATCCAAGAGCAGCCAAAGCGATCCCACCCACAACAAGTATTCACTATCCCCTCGTTACGGAGCCCTGGCCAGCGTTGGCGCTTCTAACAGTCACTATACGCCAGGTGGTGCCGAGGTGGTGAAAGCAAACCCGAAATATGAGCACGTGAGGTCTCGAGTTGGTTCCCTCGACAACGCAGGACATGCCCCTGCAGGCGGAGACATAAGCATTTTTAACCAGCGCTTGCGGTGGAGGCGGGAATCAAAAATTGGTTCTCTGGACAACATTCACCATCAGCCGGAAGGTGGAGACATTTACATTGCCAATCAGCGTTTGACCTGGAAAGCTAAACCGAAGATTGGCTCTTTAGATAATATTAACCACCAACCTCAGACTACCATCGGGAGAATTCCAAACTATAAGCAAACATGGGACAGTCGCCCAAGAGTAGGCTCTTTAGAGAACATTCATCATACTCCCCGGGGCGGAAACGTCCTTATACAAAGCAAACGTCTGCGCTGGAAGGCGGAGTCTAAAATTAACTCATTACCGCCCAGGCGTTTATCAGTGGAAGATTTGTCGTTGAGATCTGATGACTGTAAGTAATGAGAAATTTGAAGGAAACGAAATGTCACTGTATTATCTCTGCTTTCATACAGAGCCGTCTTAAAGCATGAGCACTCTGGGCAGTTGCCCGGGGGCCTTTGGGGGCCCCATGCATGTAAATGTACATTGTTTTTTTTTGGAAAGGGGAAGAAATCCCGTATTACTCTGCCCAGGGGGCCCATAATGATGTAAAGACGGCCCTGCTTTCATAGTGACAAAAGCGTAAGGCATGATTTTGAGCAGACTGGCTGTTGGCGTGTGAACATTCAGTCTGGCAATAATTATTGATAAATTTGCCACTTTTCTGAAATTGAGGAGATTTTCAGAGCCGACCTTTATTTGGAAATGAAAAAAAAAAGTAACATATAAAGAAAATGTGCAAAATTTGCAAATGTCATTCTTTAACATTGAATTTAGACAGATTTCCGGATTTGTTCACTATGGATAGCAGATTTATGTTAGTTGATGGAACTAGGACCTGTTTTATTAGAGTATATCTGTGTATGTATTGGGATAGTAATGTTTTACCCTATTTATGAGACAGATAGAAAGTGGAGAGGTGTCGGAGTTTTGGTAGTGAGCCCTTCTGGCCGTGTGTGTGTGAGAGGGGGGGGGGGGGGGAACATAGCTGAGCAAAGTTCTTTATATTACAACAACAACTGAGAAGAGAATGGGGTGAAAAGAAAAAGAAGAAAAGAATCATTCTTACTTTGGAGGGGGGGGGGGGGCGAGATCAATACACAATTTTTGCTCTTTTGTTTCTTTATCATCAGATTTTAGGTTTGTATATCTATTAGAGTTGGGAACCACATGGAAAATCCATGAATCTTTCCTGTTATGATCTCAAATTGTGGGTCATGTCATGTGTTGTCAAGAATGTCAGTGTGGTTGGTGAAATGTGGAATGCTTGGGGATGGGGAAAAGGTGGAAGGAGACAGGGAGAGAGAGTAGTCGATTTACATAAACATTAATGTGGAAAACCAAAGAGTTTTATGCAAAAACCTGTTGAAAGTTTGCACCAAATGACCTGGTAGGTAAACCTGTTGTTGATTTTCATCCCTGTTTTTCACATTGTAACTTTTGTCTGAATGTCAACTCTTCATCCAACCCTCTGTATCACTGTACCTATATTATACTTGTATGTCATCCCATTTCATCACCTGTGTTCACTGGCTTCCCTGCAAAAAATTTCAAATATTTCCTTATTTGGTTGGATTATGCTTAACACATTTAAATTGTTAATACAATTGTGTACCTTTATTAGCTATGCAAATTATTCATCTTTGAAATCAGGGAATGGCCGTCAAAATATTGTATTTCATTCATGCACTTAAATTAACAGTTTTTCATATTAAAAAAAAGTCAGTATGCTTCAGATTTTAAACATTTATAAACAGAAATGTGTTTGATGTTAATCCATAGTGTCAGACAGATGATGGTCTTTTTGAGACATAAAATTTAGGACTGTGCAAGTACAAGGGATGTTATATCCCTTTGCAGCCACGCTGAACTTATTCAGACATGGGCTTTGGGTCCTGTCAGGCTGCCATCTAGTGAGAGTCTGAAGAGCACTGCAAGGAATTGATCAGGTTGGACTGTCCCCTGTCAAACCCATGTTCTCTTGTACTTCAGGCAATGAAATGGTTTTGCCACAAGGTTTTACACTAGCAAATTTGTGGTGCCATGAATATTTATGCTGTATTTTTGTTTGTCCCCAGACTGAAGTGGCAGCCACAAATGGAGCAACATCAGACAACTGAATTCAGTCACCTGTACACATTTAGCTTTGTAGAGGGTAGCCATAGCAACTGTGTTACAAGCCAGCTAATGATTCGCCAGCATTTAAGAATCCAGCCAATGACATGCAAGCGTTCAAGATGCCAGCCGAGCAGTGTGAAGGAAAGGAAGAATCTGTCTTCTTCTTCAATTAAGATACTGGCATGCGATGACCTATGATCTATTTACATGCATGTTAAACACTTCAATTGAATCCTTTTTATTGCTCATTTGCAGTTTACATTTTTAGATTTGCAATATGAACATTTAAAATGTATTTTTAATGTAGTTTACCCATAATCTTAATGAAGGGCAAGCAGTCAAGGAAGACAACTTGGGTTTGGAAATGAAGCTGACCACAGTAACTGTCCTTTTTTATCAGTCCTTGTCTTTCGTATTTTCGAACTGTGAATGTATTGCAAACTGACAAATGAAACTGTTTTATTACAAGGTCAACAATCTTTAAGGACTGTGAGATAAGAAGGCTCATAACTGATTGAAGATCTACTTTCATTCATGTGGTCATCATTAGCACAAAACAAATAAATATTTTGGCACTATGACAAGAAAAAGATAAAATATGTGTCGCAAAGGACCTGAGAAAAATAAATTTCTTTTTGTACTTCTAAAAAAATCTCAGACTTGATAATTTAAGTTTTTCTAAGGTTTATCTAAGTTTACAAGAAAAATTGCCCAACACACAGAATATGTTATGATTTATTTTTTTTTTAAAGATATTTTGTACGTACATTGCAAGCTTTTTCCGGGCCTGTCTGATTTTTACTTTCCGTTGTTCTAATCTAAATGTTCACATTATGTCATGCTTTTGGAATGATGTCAATATTCGTTTCTGTGAATAAGATACTTGTAAATGTGAATTCATTGTTTGTTCATGTAGTTTCATAATTTGTACTATTTTAAGTTACCAAAGCGTCATTGAATTATGGTAATAAATTTCCTGAAATTCAGAGTCATAAATTTCTTCCCTTAACCAATGGGGACAATTTTGCTGGCTTTTATGTAGGTACTGTTCAGATAACACAAGAAATACTGCAACTGTCTGGTTTGAAGTAAAGTCATTTGCTTAGAAATACTTTTTGATAACAGGTTGAGAAAAATATTTGATGAAAGGTAACATACAGAAGTCTTCTGTCATTTGTTATCTGGTGAAGAAAATGTGTTGTCAACAATGCTGGTAAAAGTACGAGTCGGATTGTTAATGCATTTCTATTAATACTGATGATGGCAAAGGACAAAGAAGCAGTGTTTCTGAAATGACATAAAGATATAGCAGTCATTCATACTTTTCACACAAAGTCCTTTCATCAGCATTAAAATTCTTTGCTTTAACTCACTACTCTCCATTTGGCTTCTACATTATATCTATCTTGTGCCACTATGCCCAACTTTACTTAGAATAGGACAACATTGTTGTATTGTAGCCACAGTGTGAAACAGTTAGGACAAACCAGATAACCAACATTTTATTTAGCTTTTTTACAACCAGATTCACAGTCTCACTCTCGCTGAGCAAGACGCATAGGCCTACACAGCTTTTGTCCTTACGAATTTGAAATTATCATACTTAACTTTCAGTCTACATTGTGATGCACAGAAAAGATCACAAGAACTTGAAATATTCACTGGAAACATTTTCATCAATGTTCCATTTTTCATAAAATAATTCACCTATTGAACATTTACATCTTAATTTTGAAATTATGATAGTTTACGGTGTTTCAACTATGTCATATGGGAGCTTGTAATTCTTTTTAACCTTTTTTTTTAATGAAATGTGGTCTGGATCAGGTTTTTGGATTCTTGATTTTATGCTATGGCTAATTGGTTCAGCGCTAATATTTTTATGGAACACAGCTTTGGTCTGTTGTTACTGTTTTCTTAGTTTTGTCCCATCTGGTACAGCTGTGTAATTGTTTCCATGAACTTTGACTTTTTACCCTGCTTTAAATGTTGGAGAAATCAATCTGCCTGACAGTTCAATTCCTTTATTGTGATACATGTTCATGCTTTTCACATATAATTGTGTCATAAATTGTCTATTCAGTCTTTCTTTCTCTGTTTATTTGTTCATGCTTCTTACCTTTCATCATTGATTTTAAGATGGAACATTATTTGTATTTCTCTCAAATAATTTTCATGTATCCACGGTTGTTTAATGACCTGTGTAGTAGAGCAAAATATGTATGAACTGAACTGCTCACATGCACGGATCTATAGGTGAGTTAAAATTTCATGTTAGGGGAGATCACTCCCACAAAATCCCACCCATCCAAAGCAATATTTTCTATCAAAGAAGGAAACGGCATTGGTGGTCAATTAAATCGGGACGTAAAATTGGTAATTTTTAACAAATGGCATGCCTCGACAAACAAAAGACCATCAATAGGATTTGTAATATGACTTTTGAATCAACTTTACATTTCTACTTATGAGCTCATTCAATATATGGAGATTAAATTTTAAACATACATTATCCTTTGCATTACCTTATGATATTTCAGAATGTCACTAATGCTTCACAGTTATTTACATTGAGCCTCTATGTCATATTTCCTTGTGATTTGCATATGAATGGGAAAAACACTATGACAAAGAATATCAAAAGATTGTCATATTTTATCAGTGACGATACAAGTTCAGATTCAGATCCATTCATGGATACGACGGCAGTCAGATTAAGGAAATTAAAGAATATATCAATGAACTCAATCTGCCTGCATAATTTTCTACCTGTCCGCAAATTTCAGCCACATTGTCGTGGTCCATCATCTTGTATCCTTAAAATGTTCACGATGTCTTGTATGGATACACTTAAATGTTTTTTTTTCTTGGTCATTCATTTTCTTACATGCTTTTGATTTTCTGATTGCGTTATTTGTTTGTTTTCCCCTCCCAATACCGAGCTGCGTTGTTGATTTATACATATATTTATGTCATTCACAAGATCTGACAATGATAGAGGATGCAGCTCCTCCACAACCTGATTTGAGTTCTTTTTCCCTCTATGATAATTTTACTCTACATATGAAAACAGGATGGTTTTTCAAAGAAAAATAGCAGAGATATCTCTAAGTGGAGTTAGAGCACATTCACCTTTTCACACCAAACAACAAACTTACACCTTTACCTTTCATGCACATATTGAGCACAGATAAATTTTATCTAAAGATCACTTTGATGATATGGCTCAGGCTTGGCTCAATCCAGCCTTGAAATGATATCTCACTTTTTTACTGTTTGAAATGATAGTGCAAATTTCCCCAAGTATTCTTGAATGCAAAATGTCACCGATGCGCAACTTTTAAAGCTGCCACTGATTTTAAGGCACTTCAACACATGCCTGGCAGTGATAAATATGCAAAACAGTAACTGTATGATATCTCCTTTATATTGTTTTCTTCCATCAGCTCTCAAGAGTTGTTGTTTTTTTATTAATATATCACACTGGTTTGATCCCATACAACTGGTTACATGCAAAGTAATTGTTCCCATCTCTTATGGCAACAGTAAAATACAATTTTCATTTGTTGATCATGATGTCACTGTGACCTTCAGTGTGTTTTAAATGAACTACTGAACCTGAAATGCCAAGTGCATGAATTCGTTGCTTTCCCAAGGCGAATTATTTGATAACAGTTTGTGGGGCATGAATGCTTCCAACAAAAAGTCTGTATTTTGAAATAACATGTAACTAAGTGTTCTGATCTGAACATGCTATATCCTTGAATGACAAAATTTGGCATTAAAGTGTTGTTAACTCATGCAGAGTAACTACACACACAGTATACCAGTTTTCTTTTCAGTCTGAGTCATCCAGCTGTGAAGTCAAATTTAAACAAAACTGTAAGAGAGCCCTTGAGAGAAAAGGATCATTTAAGAGATTGATTTGGTCATTTTTTACACTGTTTTCAATAAAATTGGTTTGTAATATCGTGTTTGGGCACAGATACATAAATAAGCAATCGTTTATACTTTTGTTATTTTTTGAAGTACCCACTGGAAGATGGAAAGTTATGAGCATTGTATTCCTTAATGTTCCACAATTGGTGACAATGGCTCCGTCAAAGTCTCAAGTATCAGTTCTATTGGTCTCATTGTTTGTCTTGTTTCATTTTTTTTTTTGTTGCCTCGCTGCTGTAAAATGCTGAATGTCAAGTCAATACAATTATATTATCAGTTTTACTGTATTTATTACAGCTACTTTTAATTTTTTTTTTTTCGTTATGATTAGATATTCCTCATCATACTCCTATTCTTCTTATTCTTGTAATAATTAATTATTATTGTACGCATGTGTTATGGCTGTAAACAGGACTCGAGTCATACAAAATAAAAACTCTTTGTTAGAAAAAAAAACAACACATTGTTTATGTTGTGATTGATGGAAGTGGTTAGTGGCTGGAACCGTTTTTTTTTTCTTTTAATTTCTAATGCTTTTGGAATTAATTGTATAGTTTCTTTATTTTTTGTTTCCAACATGGCTGTTGTTATTTGTATTTGTATACTACTTTAATCCCATTTGGGAAATTTGCCTTTGTGACATTGCACCAAGTTATAACTGGAGCAGGCACGTCGTCGCCACAGTGCAGTGCCGGTCGGCGTTTTTTTGTTTGTTTTTTTTCGGGGGGGGAGGAGATGAGGGGGAGAGAGTGGTAGGAATGAATTTTATTTGATTTTGCCCAAGCGGCGACCTGTTTGGCCTGCTCTTTTCAATTTCCAACTGCCAAGGTATCTTTAATGTGCGCAACATGCACATGGACCCTCCGAATTTCTTCGTCTTATCCGAGAAGACCAGGTACTCGATCCTACCTCCCAATAGGATCAGGGGCACGAAAACTCCCAACATGCTTGCACCGGCCGGGTTCTGAACCCGGTATCCTTGGCATTTGAGGCGAGCACCTTGGCTCTAGGCCACCTTCTCCCTTGTTAGAGGAGCGTAGTCTAATTGCAAAGCTGAATAGAGAAAATACTGAGTTATGAACACTGTGTAGCTATAGTTTACTATGTAAAATTCTACTGTTCCCTAACAAAAGCCTTTTAACACTTTCAGCCTGTGACCTCAGAATATGGATTGTTCCCACAGAACTTAACATGAAATTGTGCCCCATTCCCTGAGTACATAGGGTTTTGTAGAAATTTTCTAAAAAATCAGTGCCCTTATTTTTTGACTTAAAGGAAATAAAGACATCAATGAAAAAGAAATTGAACAAGGATTATGATAATGTAACTATATTCCAAATATCTATTACATGCTAGTTCAAAAGAACTAACTAGATCTAACACTTGTTGAGGCCATTGCGAAAGTAAGAATCAAAGGGAATTCCATCCCTTTTCAAGCGTCTTAATTTAGTAAAAATATCATGTGACCTCCAAGGGAATGTATAAATTGTTGGGTGAATAGTTCAGTTGCATACTGGGGGTAACCTCCCATGGACCAGAAATAGTGTGAGGCTAAAAAAAATTTGGGGGACTCCCACCCCACGCACACCAGTGTGCGGTTCGGACTAGATGAACAAAACGGATCCGCCCAAGGGTGTGTGATGCGTCGAGTGGGAACATTTATCGATCGCACACCAATATGCGATGCAGGCTGAAAGTGTTAACACAGTGCTTTGCAACATACATTTTCCCCTTTTTTGCCACAATTTGACTCAATTCACAGTAAAACTGTCCCAATTCCCTTCCAGCTTTTCAATACTGACTTCCTTATATACATATAACGCACAAACCATCGGAGATCAGCTTAGTATCACAATTTTTATTGCTCAGACATTACCAAGTAAAAGAAAATATTTGACATAATATAATAAAATATTCCTGTTTTCATATTTTACTGAGGCAATCAAATTCACAGGTGTAGAACAAAAACATTCTACTTGAGAACAAAAGTTCCATATTATGTTTCTGACATTAGTGCAATGGAGGTGTGGCTTTCAGAACTTTCTAACACAAATACAAGACGCATCAGATTCAAATGAAAAAAAAAAAGCTCTTTTGGAATTAACTTTCCTAAATATGAGAACAAAAGATTCATCATGATGTTACTGACATTGATGCACTATAGGTGTGGCTTTCAAAATTCTCTTGCACAGAAAAACAAGTAATCGCATGTATCAGATAAGAAAAAAAAAAAAAAAATTTGTCAGATGAGTATATTTCCAAAATATGCTCCTTAAAAGAAATTCTGTAAAGCAAACATACAGTTTTACAAATGCATTGGCTAAATGACATGTTACGGGAGTCAAGAAATTCAATAAAGAAATATAAAATACTTTAGCTTAGGATACTGTATCTTTCAAATGATGCACATGAGGTTTTTATGTGTGTTTTCACCAAATGTACACATGGGATAAAAAGAAAAACGATACAAGTGTGTGTTTTAAGTTACAAACTATTTTGCAAAGGTCTAAGCCAAACTTTGGTGAAGAAAATACAACTGCAACCCTAACAACAATGTAGGATGAAAATATCTTAACACCATAATAGCAGTAAGCATCTTCATTACACTTTTGTACACATCAAAATATGATACTAGCAAATCAGTGTCATCCACCAAATATGTTATTCAATTTTGTATGTAAATTTGACACCAGGCTTGAAAAGTTTTTATCTGGTCAACACATGACGAGCATTACCATTGATACTGAAACCCCGTTAAACAACTCTATTTGTATTTTGTATGAATACCAGGACAGGAAAGAATATGATCTAAATTTAGCAATATACAAATGACAGATGTGCGGACAGTTACGAAAAGATTCGGACAGTACAATCACTGCCGCCTGAAACCATAAACTCTCCGCTACGGTCAAAGCACAAGCACTGCACAGCATCTTCATGGCCGACCAAGGACGACACCTGGGGAAGAACAAATAGAACAATCTGATTCCCGAAGTACAACAATAACCCATGAATAAACTCACAGTCCCGCAGAAAAGATCTTCACTATCGACCATTAGTGGATGTCTTGACTTAGACGTACGAATTTTTCTAAACACTGTGACTCGAACTATGTTTAAGTCTTTATTTGAGGAGGTTTCGCTGCCTTTGGCATTTACACCTCACTTGTCTTGTTTTTACTTTTCTTGTTCTTATTTCTGTGTGTTTTTGTGGTAGGGATTTTAGAATTTTAGAATTTTGCCTGGGCAATGGCCTTGTTCGGCCTGCTTTTCTTGACTTCTAACTGCCAACGTGTCTTTAATGTGCACAATGTGCACATGGGCCCTCCCAGTTTTCCGTCCTTATCCGAGTAGACTAGGTGCTCGATTCTACCTACCACAGGATCACTGACAGGAAGTTTTGCCCCCCAAAAAATTCCAACATGCCTGCACCGACCGGGGATGAACCCACTACCTTTGGAATGAGAGGCGAGCACCTTGCCTCTAGACCAGGGGTGCTCAACCAGTCGATCACGATCTACCGGTCGATCTTCAAGTGCTTGGCAGTCGATCACGGGATGAATGTAGGACACACCCGCGAGGTATATATATATATTATTTTATTTGTCTTTGTATTTTGGCGGGTCATTTTTCTTGGATGTGGCGGGTTTGTGTTAGTTTTTTTTTTCTTTGGTCCTTGTGAATGTGGCAGATTGAAAATAAAACATGTGGCAGGACGGCAATAGTTTACCTGGCAACACTGAAACCGCCATTATGGGTGCGAGATAATTGACATTTACCGGTATCGACTAACATATGTTAAAGTGAAAAATGTCGATAGGCACATCAGCATAGGTTCAGTTTCTTTTATTTTTTGTTTCAGGCTTCGCCAGACTGGTAGATCTCCAAAAGCTGGTAAATGTAAAAGTAGATCCTATGTCAATAAAGGTTGAGCACCCCTGCTCTAGACCATCATGTCCCCACCTGCGACACGAACTAGTAGTATACTGAAGCTGAACTGAAAATCTCTACTGAGTTTTCTGATGATAGAGTCTAAACTAAAGTCCTTGATGACTGCCCTGCCCACAGGGGTCATTAAGAGATTCTGAGAAGTTAATAAACCCTAAGGAGTTGATGGGTCAAGTTGGGGTCAAAAGTTGATATGTATAAAGAAAAATACAAAACACTTGCCATGGTATCTGGATGTATTCAAATGGATGGGTTATTTCTATTTCACTTCTTGCTTTAAAAATATCGTTCCAACATTTTAGGTTTTTACATCTGCATAAACTATTAATTTAATTTTTTCTTCTTTTTAGCGTGGGAGGAGGCAGTTGTCAATGAAGGCTTAAGAATGCTTTAATGGGATTGACTCTGGCCTGGACTAAGTAATCATTTGCTCCGAACATCTCAGAGGTGTAGAAAACAAGTTGTCTTTCATCAAATACAAAAAACTAAACCATAAGATAAAACATTCATGCAACCACGAATCAAATAATAACTAAATAGTAAGAATTTTTCTTACAAACACAACAGAAATAAATTAATGCACAACAACATCTAAGAGGGTCTGATGGTAGTTCTTACCTGTGCCGTGCCAATCTCATACATTTTTATTGTACTATCATTACTGGCAATGGCGAGGACACCACACGCGGGATCGAAGGCCAGTTTGTTTGCTGGATGTGGTCCCACCTCAAAACTAGCCATGGGTGCCACACTGCGGACATCCCATAATTTCACAACACCGTAGGAGTCACAAGATGCAATGGTGTCACCCTGTTAACCAGAATATCAAAATTGCAGAAAATATAATTATGTAAAATAATGGCTGAAGCAATGACTGATATTGTGAAAAGGATGGGAGAGATGACTGTTTACAGATGATGATAATGTTTGATGGATTAGATAATACTGACAACTGAGTTTTTATTCTGACTGTGTGAGTATTCAGCAGTACCAGTGTTCAACCTGACAGCTGACACCAAATTAGGTAACAAATCATGTAATTTTCATGCCAGCAATTCTTCACTCCATCTCCTCTTGCTTTTCATCAGGTTCTGTCTCTCATCAGTTTCAGTAATTGTATTTCCACTGACTGTTTTCCACCCTACCAATCTTCAGGACTTTACACTAATGTCAGGGAGTCTGTTGGGTAACAATTTTCAGCATGCCATGATGCCATTAACACACATACCCAGCCAGCAGCCCTATGGAAATCCGATGCGCAGGACTGACGTGAATTTTGCACATAGAAATGACATTTCCCCCATGCAGATCCGCTGGTTATGACACAGCGCTGATGTACTTTACCCATAATCTCAATGAAGGGCAAGCAGACAAGGAAGACAACTTGGGTTTGGAAATGAAGATGACCACAGTAACTGTCCTTTTTTATCGGTCCTTGTCTTTCGTACTTTCGAACTGTGAATGTTTTGCAAACTGACAAAATGAAACTCTTTTACTAAACTGCAGGGAACCTGCCCTTATGGTAATCCTACCAACCCTACAGAAATCCTATTTAAATCTTCCTCAGACTGACATAGTGATGCTGGCTGGGGAAATGCTGACTTGTCGAGACATTTTAGTTGATCCAACTGCTGGATGTTCACCAAAACAGCAACCATAACCTACAAAGGTTCCCTGAAAGAATATTCTTCAATGAAACCAAAGGCATGATAAGCATTCAGGCAAACAACGACATTACTCACCCTCAAGTTGAAAGTGGCATGATTCACGGAGTGGAGGTGACCGTAGAATGTTTGGGCACACAAACCCTGAAAACACATGTGCAAGTCATGATTTCCATTAATGTTATACTCACTCTACACGGTTAAGATTAAAGCTTTCATTGTATACACTACATTACGGTAAAGACAAGAGGTTTTAACACTTTTCACATATAAACACAAACCAAAAAACATTTGAGGAGCTAAAGTTTATAGAAAAGAAACTGACATCAGATTAAGTTTCTTTATCTGTGAACATGGACAGATAAACTTCATTTTACATGGGTTAAAATTGCATGCATCTGCTTTGAGAGTAAACTTTAAAAATTCATTCAGTTTCAGGGGCTGTATGCACTTTATGATGTGACCAAAAATTCATCATGAAGTATAAAATGTTTCAATGGTGCATGAACATCAATAACTAGCTAAATATGCCCCATTAAATCTTCAATATTTTAGAATGATTTTATTATTGTAGAGATCATGCGTACAAGAAGCACTGGTTAATGACACAGATGTAAGTATGAGAATGACAAGTATATAAACACTTACAGTTCTGGCATCCCAGAGTGACAAGGTCTTGTCTGCTGAGCTGGACAGAAGAGTGTTACTAAAAGGAAGGAACTCTATAGTATTCACGGAGTCAGCATGGCCTCGCAAGGTGTAGCGACAGCGAAGACTACAAAAATACGAAATAAAAAACAAAACTGACTTAGTATGAATCACAGCTTCTCATTATATTGCAAGTGACCTTGCGTTGTATGACTTATTAAAGCTATCAAATTAACCCTATACATGTCAGTGCCTTAAAATATGAACGGTTCATGTCCTGGTGAAACTTTAATGGCCAAATTACAGCTGGTAATTTCTACATTACAAGCAGGTGCTATATCATTTTAATTCATACATTTTCTGCCTAGGAAATTTGCAGTTATTAGCTCTGCAAGCAACCAAAACTAATGAAAATCAGTTTTACAGCACTGACAAAGAAAGAGTTACTAGCTATTTACAGATTTCACTATACAACTCTGAACTTGTCAAAGGATGGACAATTTGAATACATAAAACTCTCCTTTCATCATCCATCCAGATAACTTATTTCAAAGTGTTCTAAAACTCATGTGAATTATCCAGAAACTATGTTAAAATGTTAAAATTTTTGGCAATCTGTTGAATCAGGGTTGTCACCCTTATAACTGCTCTTAATAATTTTATGTCAAAATATATAACAGCCTCGCTGTGGGAAATTAATGGTTGTTCATTCTAAAGTCATAGTGACCTAAAAAAGAAAACTAACATCTTCTGCTTTAAATCATGTTATTAAATTCCAGTCCTTAAGTTTTACTCATTTGAATTCCCAATTTTTAGGATTTTGTCTGTCCTAATACTAACAATTTTGTAGTTTATTCTTTTAAAAATACATTTCACCTGCTTTTGGTATGTATATTACATTTGGATGTTCTCACCTGTTCAGATCCCACACTTTTGCACTGTTATCCATAGAACTTGTTGCCAGGAAGTCACCACATGTATGCCAGGAACAGCTCCATACTAATAAAAGATTAAGATGGGATGATTGTGATGTTTTGCATTGACAGTATTGGGGTGATATTTATGATACATAATTAACTGGAGTCAAATGATGGTCATACCAAAGATATGTGACAAATTGTTATCCTGGTAGCAAATATTAAATATAAATTCCCTGAGATGAAATCTCTAAAAATCTACATGGTTATTAAAGAAAGGTATCTCTCACCTGCAGCGGTATGGTCAGTAAATGTATGCACACAGGCAGCCTTGGAAAAGTCCCAGATTTTAACGGTTGAATCTCCACTGGTTGTGGCTAAACTCGAGCCCCTGAGTAAGGAGAAGGAGAGACATGAAAATGCTGTGAGTTCAGAGGTTTTTTTTTCACTGTTGCATATTCACTCATTTGTTTATGTACTCATTAGGTAACATGTCGCCCGTGCAGATGCGGGGCTCTCTTGTAGAAGAGGGACAGCAGAGAATACATCTGACGTGATACTGCGTGTCGTAAGAGGCGACTAAAGGTGCAAAGGTCCTGGTCTCCCGAGAAGAGCCAGTTGGCGGTGGGCCAACTACCCACCCTGTAAAAATAAACCAGTTACAGAAACACAAGCAAATACTTCAAATCAGTCTTTTATCTTGGGAGAAGGGGGAGCATCTGCACCTGTAGATTCAATGAAGGACAATGGACAAAGCCGAAAGGACGCCACTGGCCCGACTGCTCCTTCATCAAGCAAGTCACTCCGGATTGCGTCGTGGAATGTCCGCTCCATGTATGAAGCAGGAAAGAGTGCCCAGGTTACAATGGAGATGAGGCGATACAGACTGCACATACTTGGAGTTAGCGAGACCCGCTGGATACAGTCCGGACTGAAACAACTTAATTCTGGGGAAAAGATTTTGTATTCTGGAAGGGAGGACAAAAAGCATACAGAAGGAGTAGCGATCATCTTGAGCAAGCACGCCCAGAGGTCACTGAGGGGATGGGAACCCTATGGAAGGAGAATTATATTGGCATCATTTACTACAAAGAACAAGAACATCAACATGAACATTGTGCAGATATACGCCCCAACAAATGAAGCAACCGATGAGGACAAGGACGATTTCTACAACCAGCTTCAGGAAATAGTTGACACACTGCCAAGAAAAGATGTGAACATTATAATGGGAGACGCCAATGCCAAGATAGGACAGGACAATACTGGGTATGAGGACATTATGGGGTGCAATGGTTTAGGACAAATGAATGAGAATGGAGAGCGGTTTGCAAGTTTCTGCGCATTTAACAGCTATGTGATTGGAGGTTCAGTATTCCCACACAAGAGGATCCATAAGGCCACTTGGATTTCACCGGATGGAGTAACTGAAAACCAGATTGACCACTTTTGCATCACCCGACGATTCAGACGCTCACTGGTCATAGTACAGAGAGGAGCAGATGTTGGATCTGACCATCACATGCTGCTGGCAAGACTCAAACTCCGCCTCAAGAAACAAGGTACCAGAGCAGGAACAAAGAGGAGAAAGTTTCAAGTGAGCCTTCTGGATGGAGACAAGAAGGAAGAGTTCCAGCTGACACTGAGGAATAGATTCAAACCCCTTGTTGACCTCGAAGAGACAGTAGATTTGGAGACTCACTGGGCTAAGGTAAAAGGAGTATTTACATCGACATGTCAGGATGTTATTGGGGAAAAGAAAGTGGAACACAAGGAATGGATCAGTCAAAAATCACTGGACTTGATAAGGATAAGAAGAGACCTAAAAGAACGGGTAAATGCAAGTCGTACAAGAAGCTCAAGAGTTGGTAACCAGGAAGAGTACCGAGCATCAGCTAAAGAGGTCAAAAAATCAATTAAAAAAGACAAAGAGGAGTTCATAGGAATGTTAGCAGAGAAAGCAGAGAAGGCAGCAACAGGAGGACACATGAGGATCCTCTACCAGACTACAAAGACTCTTGCTGGAAAATATGGAAAACCTGAAGTTCCTGTCAAGGATTACAACAGGAAGGCTATTTTTGGAAAGGAAGCTCAGGCAAAAAGATGGATAGAACATTTTAACAGCCTCCTGAACAGACCTCCACCAAGCAACCCACCCGACATTCTACCCGCAAGAAATGATTTACCGATCAGTTGCGACCCCCCGACTAAAGCAGAGATTAATGATGCCATAAAGCAGTTAAATCGAGGCAAGGCAGCTGGACCAGACCAGATCCCACCAGAGGCGCTGAAGGCAGATGCTGCTGGGGCTGCAGAGGGTCTGCACTCACTATTCTCGAGGATTTGGATCGGAGGCAAGTTTCCAAAGGACTGGAAGGAAGGACACCTCGTGAAGCTCCCAAAAAAAGGGGACCTCAGCAATTGTAGTAACTACAGAGGAATCACACTTCTCTCCATCCCAGGAAAGGTTTTCAATCGGATTAATCTCAAGCGAATACAGAATGCAACAGACCAAAAACTTCGCGAGGAGCAAGCTGGTTTCAGGAGTAATCGATCAACCACCGATCAGATCGCCACGCTGAGAATCATAGTAGAGCAGTCGCTAGAGTGGAACTCCCAACTGATAGTGAACTTCCTTGACTACGAGAAGGCCTTTGATAGCATCGATAGAGAAACACTGTGGAGAATATTGAGACATTATGGAATCCCAGAGAAGATGGTTGTCATGATTCGGATATTGTTAAAACTCACGCAGAGAGTGAGTTGTTGTTGTTTACCAGGGCCATGAGAAATTGGCTGGT
This sequence comes from Onchidella celtica, assembly GCA_963931925.1. NCBI lineage: Eukaryota > Metazoa > Mollusca > Gastropoda > Systellommatophora > Onchidiidae > Onchidella > Onchidella celtica. Next base: position 16,859,681 of record OZ007582.1, read on the forward strand.
GGCCTTGAACGGTCCTCGCCAAATTATAGTTGGTGAGTAAATAAATGTAGAGTTAAACTGCTAGATTCACGCTTGTCGGTTTTAATGTTCGTGATTAATAAGTAATGGAGTAGGGGTGAAACAAGGTGGGGACAGTTGACATTGTTAAGTATGACTAGACAAGTTTTGCACGTTAACTGGCTGGTAGAATAGTGCAGACGTATTACTACAGTTAAAATGGTGGGAGGTTTCGACCTATGAGATAGCTGAACTAATTGGGCCAGCGGACTAGCACGCTGGGTAGTTGGTTAGTATATAACATCGTGTAACGTTCAGATTTAGTGAATACAGACGAGAGAAGCATCGTTTCGTGAAGTATCTCCGGTTGGCCAGTACCTGAACTGTGTGGTCTGAAGACTAAGAAGTCCTTGCTAACGGACTGACTGAGCTCTAGAAAGAAAGGTCTGAGTGGGCTGACCTTTGAAAGCCCACGCTGCGCTATTTTGATGTTCGCGCCTCTCAGTAGGCGTGAGCAATGGTAATATATTTTAATTATTCAAGTATAATAGAGATCGGAGATAGAGAGAGAACTACAGCCTCATAGGAAGACTAAGGAAACCCCAGCTGGCACTCGACCACGAGTGTCCTGTATGATAGATCTATTGCCATAGTATGATTGGAATAATATAGCACATTGTTGATGAATTGAATAGTGATTGTGCATAAAATATAGTCTTTTGGCAACTGCTTAAATTACCTACAAGCCGAAGAGTGCTTCTGTAGGCTTTGAACGTACTGGGCTCTCCTAACATTTAAGCCCATATGATTTATGGAGAGTTTGCCTGGCGACTGGCCAGTGGCGACTCAACTGTCACTTTAAATTGATATCCAGTTTCGTATAATATACCTATTTACTATTGATTGCAGTACCTCCATAGTTACATGAATATCATTGGTTAAGTTATTAATTAGAGTTTTTGGTTTGAATATATACCTCTATTGTCTTTTGTTTTGTTATTAATATTTATGTAAACTATGGCCTGACCGGCCTGACATATATACGCTCTAGTTATTTAGTACTTTTCTTGTGTGGTTGTGTCCGAGTGTGAGTTAGCTGCCTCTCGTGCAGTCGTAACATCCCCAAGACCCTAACTCTGCTCGTGACAATGGTGAATCTTATAAAGAGCATGTACGAGGGGACAAGTTGCAGAGTCGTACACGATGGTAAGCTTACTGACAGCTTTGATATCAAGACTGGTGTTAGGCAGGGTTGTTTGCTGTCCCCATTTCTGTTTATCCTGGTGATTGATTGGCTTATGAAAGAAACCACCAGTGGAGGAAGAAATGGCATACAATGGACCCCATGGACACAGCTGGACGATCTAGATTTTGCAGATGACTTGGCACTATTGTCGCACACACACGACCAGATGCAAGCAAAGACTACAGCTCTAAACAAAATTTCAGAATCTATTGGATTGAGGATACATCCCGCGAAGTCGAAGGTCCTAAAAATTGTTGCACCCCTAAGCGAACAAGTCACAGTAGGAGATCAACCACTGGAAGATGTAGAGTCCTTCTGCTATCTTGGTAATATCATTGACAATAAGGGAGGAACAGAGGCAGAAGTCAAAGCACGAATTGGAAAGGCACAGGCAGCTTTCACATCCTTAAGCAAGATTTGGAGAACCAAGGATATATCTCTAAAAACAAAGCTGAGGATATTCAACTCGAACGTGAAGTCAGTCCTGTTGTATGGATGTGAGACCTGGAATGCGTCCCAGGCCTGCATAAAGAGAATCCAAGTTTTCATCAACAGATGTTTGAGGAAGCTACTTAAGATCAGATGGACAGACAAGGTCAGCAATGAAATTGTATGGAAAAGAACAAGACAGAACCCAGTCAGAGAGGAAATTGGTAGGAGGCGATGGAGATGGATCGGCCACACTCTCAGGAGGCCAGGAAACAGCATCACGAAGAAGGTATTGGACTGGAATCCCCAGGGCAAGAGATCAAGAGGAAGGCCGCGCGGAACGTGGAGAAGAGCCAGAGAAAATGATGTGCAACGAAGCGGAAAGACTTGGAATAATGTAAAGAGGCTGGCCCATGATAGAGAGGGATGGAAGGTGTTTGTTGGTGGCCTATACCCTGATCCAGGGTGAGAAAGGCAATGATGATGATGAGGTAACATGTATAAAAAAATCTTCATTCTCCCATTCATCTGCACATCCATTCAGCCATCCACTGATCCATCTATCCCTCCCCCACAGTATTATCCAACTACCCATTCTCTATCAATCCATCTACCCATCCTACAATAAATCAGTCCATCCTTCCATCTATCAATCTGTCCGCCTGCCTGTCCATCCATCCATTCAACATCCATCATCCTGCCAGCATCCATCCATTCATCCAGCCATATCCATCCTTCCTTCTGTCCGTCCAGCCATTCATCCTTCTACCCAGCTATCCATCCATCAGTCCATCCATCCATCCATCCATCCATCCATCCTTTCATCCATGATCTCCCATCAGAACTCATCTATCAGTCTGTTCATTCGTTAGCTCATTATCCAAATATCAAGCCACATTAAACTTCTATCACAAGAACATCAACTCACGCTGGATGGAAATCGCAGTCGGAAACCCAATCAGAGTGACCTTCCCCTGTCATGATGATGTCGCCGCTGGGCACAGCCCACATTTTCCATGTCTGGTCATCACTTGAGGTGGCGAGAATCTGCTTGCGTGGGTGGAGTGCCACCCTAAAAAAGAAAAAAATAAGACCTAACTGTTGGTAAACCAGCAGTCTCCAAACCTGCAATAATTTCACGAAAGTAAATGAAGCGCTACAGTAAGGGCAGTTTCCAAGTGAAACCAAAGAGAGAAAATACTACATTGTTTACACTGTCCACCTATATTTTCTCTCTTCTGCTTCACTTTTAAACTGTCCTTACTGAAGCACTTCCAAAGTAAATATGACCTTTCACCTCTGTGTTTTCATTTTCCTAGTAAATCTCAGGTGAAATAGGTGCAATTTGTTACAATATCAATTTTGACTGGTATAAATTCAATGAATATTCCTGATGGATAAGTTGAGCCCCTAGAAACAAATGTGCAGCAAAGTGAACTATATAAAAGGCTCTTCAAGAATTTTAAACAATATTAGAGCTTAATTTACTCATTCCTTTAATTTTATAGACATGATGACGATATAAATTATTTCAAATTACCACCACCATCCCTCTCTCCTTATAGTTTCACTCTCCAGTGCCCAGTATTCAATATTCAAGCAAGTCAACTTCAGTCCGTTGTCATAAATTGAAACACATTCTTCTTTATCAAATAAATATTTTTTCATGATAAATATTTGTGGGTTTTTTAAATCATTTGACAATTTTAAATTAGTTTAGCTAGTTTAACAAGTTTTGGATGAGGGTATCAATTATCTGGTCAATAGAGGGTTGAATCTAAATGCAATACAGACACCATATTAAATCTAATTTTTCTATCCCACTATATATACACTTTCAGATGAAAAATTTGAACAGAATCAGTGAATCCAAATAATTGTCAGAGTCCCAGGCAATGAGAAAGAATTCTTGTAATTCAGAAAAAATATTATTTTGTGAAAATTTTGATTTCAAAGAAGACTGAAACAGAAACCTGTCAAACTGAGAGGGCCAAATGGGTATTTTGTCAAAACCTGGATGAAACATCTCAATCAATCAGTGGAGTTTATGAACATATTTTCTTGATCCTTTTCAACAGTAAGAAGTACACATTTTGGTTACTGATCAATGTAGTTTCTGAAGAAAACAGATTGATAAATTCTCTGACTTTCAGTCTTCTTTCCTTCTGCACTATGTAAATTTAAAGCAGTGGAAGATTCTGAGAAAGATCACAAGTAACAATTCTGAGAAATCATACCTAATACCATTTCTAGCCCATGTAACCCTACACAGTACATCTAAGCTAAACAGCAAAGTACATCAGAACAACGAAACTTAGAACTTTATTTTGACTACACACCCTGCAATAGCCAGAGAATGGGCTCTAAACATTCCATGACTTTGGAATGACACTGGACGTCTTGGAAAAAAAGGGCACAATAAATAAAGCTACATTTATCAACTGGTGGATGAAATATTATTTTCTTCTTTTCTCTCTCTCTCTCTCTCTCTCTCTCTCTCTGTCTCTGTCTCTCTCTCACTCTCTCTCTCTCACTCTCTCTCTCTCTCTCACCATCTTCCCATGCATAGCTGGTTGCTTTTGTCCTACTACTAATACAACTTAAAGATGTCAAATGCACTGTTACGCACAGACACTGTTGATATGCAACTGTCTGCTTACTTAAAAGCAATGGATAGCTCATTTTAAACCAAACTTGTTCTCGTTCCAGATACTCCACTAACTCTACAAATGATTAAAAAATTTGAAATTAAATTTGAAGTGATATAGATTCAAGGTAGCAGTCTCGGTACATTCATGACACAAGTTCTCTTATCATTTGTTTCATTAATTAATGATTTATAATTATTTGTCCATTTATGACTATAGATAAGCTGTATCTCCCATACTTACACAACAGTGATGGGTCCTAAGCAAACGATTTATTCTCTGCACTTTAATCACAAGTATTTCATCATTACCTTCATGCCTTCAGCATTCATGACTGGCCCTCAAAACTCCCGAGGTCTCAATATCTATCTCCTCTCTACAGAGAGATCTCACTCGTCTTCGTATTACGTTTTTTTAAGGAGTAGTGTAATCTGGCATGCCTAAATTAGTAATAAAAACCATACTGCACAAATGAGAATTCTTATCATTAGAAATTCCAAATGTGGGAAGAAGCCCGGCGCAATAAGAAGTGTAATGAAAAATGTGTGTGCATGCAACAGATGATACCTCAGAAGAGAATAATTAAATCATATTGCCTCCCCCCCCCCCCCCCCCCCCTGTTAACATGCATATTGCCATATTACTTGATGGAGAGAAAAACAGATTGTATATCAAAAAGACTCACCCACTGATAGGATGTGTGTGAGCACTGAAGGTGTTTGACAAGCGGAATCCACCCGTCCTAGTCACATGGCCAGGCGGTCCCTTGACCTGATTAAGATAGGGGTTGACGCCGTTGTCAATGGGAAACTCCGAGTCCTGGAAATTTAAAATGCAAAAATAGCACATTAAAGTAATCTCTTTGTGTGTATATGTTTGTTCCCACATACAATGAAATTTAAAGCATACATAACTGAAAGCTCTTTCTTCATATGGAATATGACACAGCAAAAAGAAAACATCCATTTTAACTCTCCAATCTAACTTTTCTAAGTTCAGTGGCTTTGCTGAAATAAAGTTTTCACACAAAATAAGAAGTGCAGAGACAAATTTCAGTCCAGCATCTTTCTTCGACTCCACCAATTTCCATATTTTATAAACAGCTTTAAAAATGCTCCATAGTGCAGGGGTTAAATAGAATTTGTATCTGTGCCAGGTAGAGGTTCAATGTCACAGATCCCATATATGGTCCCAATGCGACACTGGAAACAACATGCAAAAGACCAAAAAGACTTATAAAGTTCACAGTGTTCCAGATTTCAAGCAAAACCCTGTCCATTTTTTGCACATAGATCTAAATCTTCATGCAGTGTTTTTAGATGAATTGTTTATTTTGCAGGATTTATGTGGGACTTTTCTCAGAAATGGCTGTCCACATTCCATGTATTTGTTTTCATACCATATTCACTGAATGTGTCATTGATTTACCTAGGAGGGATCAGAAATAAAAATGTCAAATCATTCAAATGCCTTCATAAATAATGAAATGACAGTTTACCATAAATAGCAAAATGTAATCTGTCTGAGTTGCCTGCAGAGCAGAAATCAGTTTACTTTACAATCATATTTCACATGGCAGGGAATACAAATTATGACTCAAGACTCATGACATCAACTTACATTCAGATATCTCTTAAAACCAGATGGAAGATTTCCCACATCACCATCTGCTCCAGCTGCTTTCTTCTGTCTCTCCATCAGCAGTTGCCGTTGTGTTGGTCCTTTCTGCGATTTTTCATTCTCCTCAGTTTGTTCTTTTCCTGAACGTCAAAGAAAATTAGTACAGCGAATTACATGGAAGTTGAAGAAAGTGCAGCATTATCAAATGAAAATTATAAATAAAGAAAGACACATTATGTTGAATGTACAAAAGACAAGTAATAACATGAATATTGCATCATTCAGAGAATAAAATGTGTGCGGCTTTGTGAGTTCATGTGACTAGGAGAGATGTATGCAGCATCGTGAAACGAAGCCAGATTCTCTTTTTATTTTTTAATGACCCATGTTGAAACTATTCTTATGATACATTTACCAGAGTAATTGAATTTTAAACTTCATCAACTGGAACTGGCCCTAATTTGGATGATTCAGTGTTCTACACTTTATCCATAATAAGTATAATTTATCACCGTTATGACTTTGCATTATCTTTTGATGTACATTTTCAATGATCAAATTTAAATTCTTAAACAAAAACATGAACATTTTTTTGTTCATTTCTCAAATTAGTACTGCAATTTTCATGACACAAACAATGTGTGCCCACCTACCATGATATCCTTCCATGCTCTTGATGGTACTCTGAAGTCCTTGCATTTGTCCAATGGCTCGGTCTCTCTCCAGATTGGCTAACATCTTCTCTTTCATGGCAGCTTCGTAGCGACTCTTCAAAGACTCCATATTTGGGGCAAATTGAGCATAGTGTCGTTTAAGTCTGTGAAAATTCAATTTTCTCAATATAAAACAGAAGTCAAGAGTCATATTCCAGATCAATGAACTTTTAACTTTTGAAGTAACAAATAAAAATTCAGGCTCATGATGGTTCTAATTAGTATAAATAAATATTCATAACACAATATGTAATGTCTCCACCTCACACATTTCCTCTCTTATTACTGCATTCATATGTTGGATGAACTACGAGTGGCTAATGTGGTTACTGCGTGGGTTCAATAGTAACTCCCTTAAGGATACACAGGATTAACAAACACAGGGTTCTGCTGGCAATCTTATTTATTCAAAAAGCCTAACAACGGTATCACTACCAAACAAAAAAAGCCCAAGAAAAAGAAGCCCAGAAAAAGAAGAGAAACCCAGAAAAGAAGCCCAACCAGCCATAAGCCAAAGTCTCTCCGGGTCCTGCGCTACCGCTACATGCCTTATGGGGCGGGGTGGCGATGGCAAGCGTCGGCAAGCCTCTGAGCTGCTACGGGCCCGGGTTGCTGGGCTGGGTTCACTGTGCTGTCGGCTCTTGTCTCTGCGTCTATGATGGAGTGTGCTGACCACTCGAACTCGCATCTTATTTATGAGCCCGCGCGGACGTCCGGGAGAGCTATTACGTAGCCCGTGTTGGACAAGTGAAATGCTCGGACATGGAGTCCAGCCGAACAACATAACCGGTTAGGGTCCTAACACAATCGAATTTACAGTACGGTTAAAAGGGTGCACACAAAAGTCAATTAGGTATCCCAGTAAACTGTAGAAATTACTCTAACGTCCCCTCCAGCAATAATTGAATAAATTTGACCCAGGTTGGATTTATCGGGGATAACATGCGTCTAACTCGTGGTTTACTTTAAATCCGAGATCCTCTTATTAATTATTTCAATAGGACACGTGCATCAAAGTACAACAAAGTTGGTACCATTATAAAGTAGAAACTTGCTGCTACAATTCTAACTGACTACTTTTACCAGAAACCCGGTAATAGTTTTAATATAAATTTTCAAAATGTCAGGACTAACAACATTCGACAATTTTGTGCGGGATACTTTCGTCCATTAATACGACGTATCTCCATTGATAACAAACGTTATCATGAGTACCTATTTTGTACCGATAGGGTATTGTCTACTCTCAAAAATGAATTCGGGTTCCCGTCTTTCTGTCGGTGGATAACAACGAATGAGCGAGTTGTATGAAACTTAAAGCCATGATATAAGAGTTGGAAGCCCGGTGGTCAACATTTCCAACTGACCAATCAAAATGCGCGCTTTTCACCGTGATGTGAATAACGGGTCCCGCGCTAGTATTACAAGGGAAATAATCCAATTAATGGTACTCGGCCAAGTGTCCATAAACTACTATGAGTGGCCGTCCCTCACTCACGCACCAGAGTTACCATGAAAGCACATATTGAAAATAGAAAATCGTTCATCCTCTCACACATACAAGACAAATTACAACGTTTAATAAGAATTATAATAATAAATAACATCAATGTAGCATTTCATTCCATTAAATGCAAGCTCTAAACACTTAACAGTTATCCTTCAACTCAATTCAATTCGCTAACACAAAGAATATGCTGAACATGGGACAATGGTCAGAAAAATCTGTGGTTACATACATGTAAAAGATGTGTTTTCAGACATTTCTTGAATGATAAAAAAGCCAGTCCTGCCCCAAGCAACAGGCCATTAATTCCTTGCCATAACTGCTTCTTCCTTTATAGGATAAGGTATGGTGCTTTCCTCACACAGCACATTGGCTAGAAATGATCATTTATCTATTCATCAATCCACAAACTGAATTATCAATACAAAAATTGTTCTAGCTCTTGTGTCGAACTGCTTCTGAAAGCCCAAACAATGCAATGTGCACCCATAGAGAAGACCTTTTTTAACATAGCATCTGTACGATTCTGGTTTTCTTCAACTCTTGTTTAATCCTATTTTGTCTTTCCTAGCAGTCAAACTTAATGAGGGCAAAGTGTGTAAAAATATGCTGGCCATAAAGAGTTCAAGAACATCAAATTATTTTTAAGTCTGTTTGTCCATACAGCATGACTACTTTTATTGCTAAACGGACTAAACCTCCTACTTACCTTTTAATATCATCAATCAGCCTATTCTTTTCCTGCACTATACGTTTATGGTGCATACGATGGAAGTCTCTCTCTTTTCTCAACTTTACATATGTCTCTTTTGCTTTTCTGAAAGGAAGAAGGAAAAATTATCTATCACAGTTTAGAAAATTTCAGAACAAACTCTCAAATGGATGGGTGGATTAGCTGAATGAATGGTTAGATGCACGAAAGGATAAGCAGGCAGATTAAATAACGTGAAAAGTTCCTGTTCAGCAGTCGTCACTAATGTAAAACGTATTGAATTGGATTATAACTCACAGTGCTGCATTTCTGAACCTAACAGCTTCTTGTTTCAGAAACTCATTATTCTTTTCCAACACATCATTTGCTGTGTACACATCAGGTACAGATCCGATCTCATCATAGTTGAGAAGGCCTCGCTCTTGAAGCTCATACCTGTAAGAATGAGAATGACTATATCAAACATACTGAATGATTAATATACAAGATAATGATGTTAAATATTGCGATCCAAAATGTATTGAGAAGCATTTCTTAGCTCCAATTTATATATTTAGTTCATGGCAAATGGGTTTTGCCCTGAATTATTTTGTAAGCTACAGAAAATTTCTAGAAGTCACTTCTAGGGACAAATAATATGACTTTTATAATCATAATGAGGTTTTATCCGCAATCAATTTAGACAAAAACAAGATTACCATTCAGTCTGGAAGCAGTCAAGGGTTCTAGACAAGCCCATGCGAATGAGGAAGTTTCTGACAAAATCATCCACCACTTCAGGTTTCTCAATAACTGAAGGTTTGATAATAGTCTCTCGAGTAACCTGAACAAGCAGAACAATTTGACACTGATGAATGACAAACCATTTCACTTTATTTTCCGATGTTATTTCCCACGTCTACAGTGAAAAATTGAAAAATGGGTGGCAAAATGTACACAGTAAATGAACATTTTATTGTAATATAAAAGATTTAAATCATAAACAATGAAGTTGCTTCAATTTTGTTCTAATCAAAATGATGCCAAATGTCTGTTAACTAACAGTTCAAATGTCTATAGTCCCTGTATCACTGGATTTTGTGATGCAAAAAAATTCTGTTTCTTCACTTCTCTTGATGCATTTCTCTTATTAAAGAATTTTTCATCTGACATCCTCTAAGACTAATAGAAGTTGATCAAGTAGAAATACTTTTCACTTAAATGTGCAACTAGGATATTTCTTTCATGAAAGATGTGGTACCCCATATCTGAATTCTTCATGCACAATTAGTTAAAGCACTGACAATATTCATCAGTTTCTCTATAATTGAAATTTACAATAAAGTTATGTGTAATCTTTCATCTACAGGATGAGTTCTTTCCCTTAATAAATTTTCTGGGTCATTCACTTCATTTACCTTAGTCTCATTATCCTCGTTAGCCTCACGGATAGTGCGGACAGCAGCATCAAGATCTTCTTCTAACTCTGGCCAAAATAGAAAATTTATGAGTGTTACCAGACTCATTTCATATTCGATGGCTTTGCTAACATAAAGTTTCCACATGAAATATAATGTGCAGAAACAAATTTCAGTCCAGCATCTTTCTTAAACTCCACGAATCTCAGCATTTTATGAGTATGGACTCATATATCTTTTTCAGATTTTTGACAGCCTGTATGTTTCTTTTCCAATTCTAGCTGGTGGTCAGCTCCATTTAACAAACAAAGCTAACAGTATTATATCATTTCAAATAATTATGAATTAATTAAATTATTTGACTTAATGATCAGAACTAAATTCATTCCGTTTGATAATTTGACATCTTACAAAAGGAAAACCTGAAAGTCTGGCTACTTGCCACAGTTATAAAAGATTTGCAATTTTCAGTTTAGAGTGTGGCAAATATTCAAGAAATTATATATATTATATGTATTTTACCTCGAGTTGCCAAATCATCATCTACTGGAATTTCTTCATATAGAAAATCATCATCTGAGTCAACAGCTACCACCTCCTCTGTTTATTGGTAAAGGAAATTGTTGTAACTTCAAAGATGCACATTAATCCTCCCCTTTCCACAGCATTTCTACATTTTATTGAACAATACTTGGAAATACATCTTAAACATATTTCTATTCAGAGAAACCCAACTGGACCTATTTTGATGTTTAGGCCTATTGTTTTTCCTTTTCAGAATGCAAAACTTCTTAAATCTCTTGTGAAAACGTCTCAACACACGTCCGAGATTAGTCCATCGTATACATTAGCCGATAAATGGAAATGCCATGGTATTCGTCATATTTCTTAGCGCTGCTATAAATTAAGACAAATACTTTAAATGTCGGCGCTTCGCTAGAAGTTACAGTGCACTGACCACCATATTTTCTAACAAATTATTACAGTGTTAGAGAAAGAACTCCGTACAAAACGGGTTTAACTGTCATCTACTGTATTCCTGTTCTCAGCACAAGAATTGCAGAGTTTCTAAACCCATAACTTTATATCGGCAAAGGATACTCTCCACATAATACTTGTCCGTGTCTATGTTGGCCGCCATTTTGTTGTATGGGTTACTATAGACACAGTTTGATAGGCGCGCACTATACGGCTTGAAAAAACAATTTATTTGCAACATGATATGTTTATTGCCCATTATATTATCACATTGAACTGAAACATTCTGTTGTATATATGACACTAAAATTCAAGCCAAATAATGAATATTCCGAAATTATTGGTATATTTGCTCCGCTCTTTCTCTTGACTTTCAAACTGCTAAAAACTATTGCAAACCTCTTCTGTCTAATATTTAGTTTCTTTCTCATTCACGCACGTCCGGGGTGGTCCACCAAAGTCCAAAATCCATCCAGATTCTACATATTTAGATAGCCTGCTGTCGTCGACCCATCCACCCACAATTGTACAGAATGTCTGGCCTATTACATTTATGGGGAATTAAGGCAATCCAGGACATTCAGGGCATATTCCAGGTGATACCATTGTTGTCCTGTTGGCGTTTCTGCCCCCGGTGCTAAACTAGACTCTAGATTCTGTTTGCAAGGACGTTTAGAGAGGAATCTAGATCTGGACGTAGATGATAGATCTAAATGTAGATTGGCTACAAAGCCTTTTCCCTAGTGGTCATTAGTTTCAAAACCTTTTCCTATATTGGTCGTGAAACTGACCTCAATTAAACTTAAAGTAAGGCCACGTTTATTCGCAGAGGTCTGCAAATAAGATCAGTTATCTTATTCGCAGATGGATTTTTGGTTTGTGATTTTTATTTAGGAAGAGCTCCTTATGCGCCACGTGACAACCTCCTCTGCGTAAAATGGCGTTCGGTCGAGCTATCGATGAAACTGTCACCAAAACATTTTTAATGGCGAGAGCTGTCTATGGGGATACAAAATCGCCCAAGTACTATAACAACTTAACCTCACAAGCGCTCACGCCGCACGGGCGGCAAAAGTCGGCAAGGTCAAGCTGACTGCGCCATGCTCAAGCCGTATTTTCACACGTCGGGTCACTTACCTTTTTGAGACGTAACCACCGTCTTATTGTTCACTGTATCTCTTCTAAATCAAACGCATTGTGACATGGACATGTTGACCAGTGAACCACTGGTCGGAATCACAAAGACTAAGCTTTCAAAGGCTCTCCCCACCAATTTCAAAAGATGTAACATCGACATGCCAACTGTTGCTCAACAAATTTGCAATATTATCTCATTTTCTCACAAGCTGACCACCATCTGGAATTGTCTGTATTTAGATTAAGAACCAATCAAAAACAAGCTCTGAAATAATCTTTGCCCCAAATGCCCACACTGGTTTATTAGTATGTGTCAATCATGATGAAATCATATGTGTAGGGCTTGGGAGGGCGTGGCTAGTTATCATGCTTCGCTCTCACGAAAACTACAGCTGTCAGTTTGGAATCATACGTCAGATCATTGGTTAGAGACTGACAGACTCAGGTTTTGCTGGTTAATTCATTATCAAGAGTGATAAGACATAGCAGCGAATGTTTTCATACCGATCAATAAAAACCGAACCACATGGACAGTGTATGTGGTCATCGTCTAGTGGCACGGGTCAGTGACCCCAGATAAGATTCTCCGTGAGTAAGGTCACTGACCGGGCAGCAGACTTTACGGGTATCGCGCAGGGTGAGCGTTAACAAGCAGGCCCTCTGCTAACCAAAGCCCTCTGAATTTTAGCGAGTGATAAAAATCTAGAAAGATCAGATTAACTTCACATACATACATTGAAAAGCTGAAATAAACAATTCCTTCGCTCGACAAGTGAGAGGCCAGCGGCGGCCACCCGAGCATCCATCTCAATCACAAGACCAAAACAAACGATGCGCATCACTTCTCATTCAGAAAACGGACCAGAGTAAACAAACAGCTTGTCGAGGGGGAAATCGGAAAGCAAAAGTCAGAAAGCCAGAAGAGTTTGTCCTCAACTGCTGCTCATTCTTTTTTTCTATTCCAAAAACCCACCAGAAGTAAAACTCGCCTGCCGAGATGGGGGGGGGGGGGGGGGGGGGTGTTCGAGGCTCCGCAAAATCTGACTTTTTTTTGAAGGGGGGGGGGGGATCACTTTTTTTTCTGGGTTTTCCCCCACTGATCATCATTGCTTTGCTCCAGAGTATAAAATTGTGACTAGGATTTCTTTTTATATTTTTTACAAATTTTTTTAGAAGAATTATTATTATTTAATATTAGCCAATTTTGTCGGGTGTGAAATCACAGAGAAAGTCAGACAGAGCAAATAAAAATAAATTAAACTTCCATGGAAACAAAAAAAAGTATAAAACAAAACATGATAAATAGATCCAGGTTACTGTGGAGAGAGATGAGCTGTTCAGTTCACACTGACTAAAAGAAATCATTTACATGTTTAAAATTTGATTTACATTTTTATTTCTGTCCCATTCAGTGAACAGGAATAAAGTAATCTGGAGCACACTAGTTAGTAACATTAATCAATTTCCTCATGATATCAATTTTGCAAAATCCATTTTAAAAAAGAATTGTTTTCCTAAAACTGAGCAATCCTAGATTTTTTTTTTTAAATGCTCTGGCGTGGGATTAATATTGAACCCAAGACGGACCGGACCCATAGTCTCCGACTTACAATTGCAGTTGCTACCCGTTGCGCCATCGCAGACCGCAGAATGCGGGAGAACTTTTCCATAGCCACCTCACCTGTCACCTGTCGGCTTCATCGTCATCGATGTTAGCTGCTACATTGGATGCCACGACAAAAACTCCTCCACTCACTCCTGTCCTGAGCTTTCCTAGTTAGTTCACTTATTTCCAGCTGACTGACGACTTTCTTGATGTTATCGTGATATGTAATGGGTGGTCTTCCTTGTTTTCTCTTTGTTTCTGTCTTTCCTTGCAGGATTGATATCATAAGGGCCGTGCTTTTGTTTCGGGCTGCGTGGCCGATGTATGCGAGCCTTCTTTTGTTTATTTCAGGTGTTATTCTTCTGGTGGTGCCAAGCTGTTCTAAGATGCTTGTATTTGTTCTCCTTTCTGTCCAACTTATTCTGAGTAGCCTTCTGTAAAGCCACATTTCAGCTGCCTCCAATCTGGTTATGTCTGCCTTTTTGAGTGTCCAGGCTTCACAACCGTATAGTAGGACTGGCCAGATCAAGCACTTAAGTATGTTCACTTTGAGGTCCGTTGGTATGCCTCTGTCCTTCCAAATGTTGTTTAGTTGAACCATTTTGTGTTTTGCCATTCCTATCCTTGTTTTTGTGTCCTTTGAGCAGCTTCCATCTTGCGATTTATATGATCCTAGGTATTTGAAATCAGTCACTTTTTCTAGTGCTGTTTTGTTTACTAGTATCTCCTGGTGTTCATGGTGCCCTTTTCCAGTATGCATGACTTTCGTTTTCTTAGCAGTTAGGTGTAGGCCTGTTGTCCTGCCCGCTTCATCCACTCTGTGCAACACTCTTTTCATGCTGGTGATGTTATCTGACATAAGAGCTGTGTCGTCAGCGTAGCGAAGGTTTGTGATGTTTCGGCCTCCGATCTTTATTCCCATATCTTCTATGTCTGCGTTTCTCATGATCTGCTCAGTATAAATATTGAAAAGATGAGGTGAAAGTATGCAACCTTGTCTGACTCCTTTCTCGATGTTAAAATATGGACAGTTCTCATTGTTCCATCTGATCGTTGCCTTTTGGTCGTGGTATAGTGCAGCGATGAGGGTCACAAGGTGTTTCGGGAATCCCATCTTGATCATTATATCGAGCAGGTGGTGGTGCCTAACGCTGTCGAACACTTTGCTGTAGTCTATGAACGTGATGAAGGCTTCGTTTCCATTGCTTCTTATCTGTTCAATCATTATTTGCAGTATGAAGAGCATGTCAGTGGTTCCTCTGTTGGTCCTGTAACCAGCTTGACAGTCTGATAGTTCCTCTTCTACCTTTGATTTCATTCTGTTGAGTATGATGATGAGCAGGATTTTGCTGGTGTGACTGATGAGGGCGATGGTTCTATAATTTCCACAGTCTTTGACATTGCCGCTTTTGTGTAGCATGACGAATTCTTGTAGCTTCCAGTCTGTTGGCCATTCATTTGTCTGCCAAATTTTGCAGTTCAGTTGGTGGAGTGCTTTTATTCCTGATTCGCTGGTATGTTTCAGGAGTTCACCTGGTATGTTGTCTAATCCAGGGGATTTTCCATTCTTTATTTGTTTTATTGCAGCCTGTACTTCCTCCAGGAGAGGTTCTGGTTCTTTATCTATCTGTTGTGGGTCTGGTTGTTGGAGGTCCCTCGGGTCTGGTCTGGTGTTATCCGCAAACAGCATCTTGCCATATTCGTGCCATCTTGAGAGCACATCTTTTGTATTTGTTAGTGTTGTGCCTTCTTTGTTGTTCAGACTCAAGTTCTGTGGTTGGAAATCCCACTTTTTTACTTTTCTTATTTGTTCAAACATTTCTTTTGACTTTCTTTGTGTATTACATTCTGTTATGTTTGCACACTCTCTTTCTAACCATGCATTCTTGTCTCTTCTGATCTTTGTTTGGATTTCCTTCTTCAGTGCATGATATTCATCTTGTTTACTGAGTTTTCTGGCTTTGCTCTTTCTTTTTGCAAGCTCTATCACTTCTGCACTGATGTATGGTTTGGGAGTTTTCCTCGTTCTTTTCCCGAGTTTCGATTCAGCTGTTTCACTCCAAATTCTTTTCATGTCTTCCCACAGTAGACATCACAAAATCAAGAAACCCCCCATCTGCGAATAAGCACTTCGTTAAAGTAATAAATAGATCTAGTAATATAGGATCTAGACCTAGTCTAAATAGGGAAAGAATTCCGTAGGCTACATACTGACCATAAATTATAGTCAAGATACCCTAAACCTGGATCTATCCCAGGACTCTATCCTTAGCCTAGTCCTGTATGTTTTTTTCTGATTGAAAGGGTATGGGACAGGGTTGGCGAAAAGACTAGATTGAGAGTGAGTTAGGCCTATAAGGACAGGGTTAGGGATAGGTTTATAGTGTATTGACCAGGTGGTCAGGGTGCACAGAATTCTTTCCTAGTAATGATGATTCGAAGAAGATATGAAAAAAGTTTTTGAGAAAAAATGGTCGCTCAAACTTAGATATGCAGACGGCACAGTGATTTAATGGCAGAATCGGAACAACAACTTCAGACCATCAACCCGAAATGTGATCTGGTCAGCAAAGGAGAGCAAATCAAACAAGTCACAAAATTTAATTAAAAATCTAGGCTATTTGAAAACATCAGATGAAATAAGGAAAAGAATAATAATTCATTCCAAAATATGAGACCAATATTAATGAATAGAAATATATCAATGACCACTAAAATCAGAGTCTTTAAAATATATGTGTGGTCAGTGCTTTTATACGGATATGAATGTTGGACACTGAACAAAGAAATAGAGAGGAAACCAGAAGCAGCAGAAATGTGGTCTATTAGAAGAATAATGAGAATATCATGGATGGAGAAAAAATGAAATGAGTCAGTCTTGAGAAACTCTATTCTGAAAAGATCATTAAATAAAACAATAAGACAGAGGCAACTGAAATTTCTGGGGCACATTTGTCGCCTCAGGTGCCTCGAACATCTAGCAGTCACAGGGGAGATCGAAGGCAGGAAAAGCAAGGTAGACAGAAAAAAACTTTCACTGAAAGTCTTAATTCATGGACAACAAATAAACGTCACAACAACAACTCCTTCTTGAGGTTGGCTGTGACAGATCTGAGTGGAGAGCCATGATCGCCAATGTCTGTTCCAGACAGGGCAACTGATGATGATGATGATGGTCGCTCAAATCTTACTTAACCAACAGACCTCCTTCTCAGCTTGGTTCTTTATCCTGTGTGCATCAAACTGTACTGCAATCCCTGCACAAGGTGATTTTCTTCTTCACTGTCAAACATGACACTCCTCAACCACATTCGTCAATAGAATTTGCAATGTCTGTATCATATCACTTATTCAACATTTTGCTTCCTGTTTTTTTATTACAGAATTATGAAGGATTTATGGTGTTTCTGTCTAACTTCGGGGACCCAAGATTTGCTTTTACCATCTACTTTCCGGTAGCCTATTTCCTTCATCATTCAGTTGGTAAAAGAGTATTATGGGTCGCACTTTTAGCTGAGTGGCTGAATGCAGTTGCAAAATGGTGAGTTGAGAGGTAGTAAGCTATTTTCACAATTCTTTTATCTGGGTTTGACAGCATGTCAGATCAATAATGGGTATAATTTATGATGTACCCTATACAATCTACTGCTGAGAAATCTTAATTAATGCTAAAATATGAAGAGCATGTACTAGTCTATACTAGAACTGGATAGCCATCTTTATAATAAAAAAAATCAAAAGGTGCAAGCTAACTTGCTACCCTACAGAAATGCAATGCAGGTGCTACTGTTGCCTGAAGATTTTTGTGGATAGTAGATTCCTCTTCATATTGGAAGTATTTAGAAAAAGAGAAAAAAAAAATTAAATATTCATACTGTCAAACACAAACTCAGTGGGAAGAAAAAAGGCAAGAGCTGATGCATAAGCTGTATGCTTTAACAATTCTGTCATCTTTTAACAGATCAATTTGTTGTATCATTTTGCAGTTATCATGATAATTGAACTCTTCATGGTGTCTTCTTTTAACTTTTCATTATTGCAATGTACAAACTGGATACCGCACTGCCCAGGATGAAATACTATTTGCCATTAGTGGTCCATCACCAAACATTCAGTCATTATTATCCATTTGTCAGCTTAACTTGCACTTTGATCAAGTGCAATGCGAAACATTCAGTGGAGGTTATAATAAAGAAGTTCGCATTCCTGTTTAAGTTTTAGTTAAGTGACAAAAGCTGGTCATATTTCATGCTAAGTTTATACGTAGGAAGATACTGGACAGGATTATGCAATCAGTTTCTGTATTTATTCTGAATAAAGTGCATTATACATTTGCCATGCTTGGTCAAACAAGGAGGAGATAAACGTTAAATCAAAAGGAAGCTGCTACAATTTTCCCTGAGAAATCTGTCAAATTTCAAGGCTGTTAATAAGTTGTTAATCATTGTGGATTATGTATACATCATAAAGTTTCTCTTTAGTTAACATTTATATATATATATGTTTTGTCAGGTTGTTGCATGGTGAGAGACCTTATTGGTGGATTCATGAGAGTGGGCTGTATAAGGAGGAAGAAATACCACAGCTTCGTCAGTTCAACATCACCTGTGAGACTGGGCCAGGTCAGTGGTGGGAATAGCCAATCATTATTTCTTTCTTTTATTGTGTTTTCTCATCAGTCTGCCATTTCAGTATTACATTTTGCCCCTTTGACTTTTCTTTCTCTTTTTAGGATATGAAGGACTTTGAGGTGTAAAGTTTCATCACTGAGCCTTTTCAGGTTTAAAAATCTATTCAGACAAATAACTTGCATTGCCTGTGACTGTTTGACTGAGATCTCTCTTCATGCAGGTTCTTTAATCTTTTGCCCATACTGATATTCATGATGTTCATATTGCATGTATTAATAGAGTGTCTAGAAATTTCTGACATTTGATTTTACTTTTTACTGTGTACAATGCTGATATAGTTAGATTTATTTTTGGATCGAAGAATAAGGAATTTTTGAGTAGGTAGGTGGGGGCGGTTAAAATTTGTTACAATGGGAACAATTGATTCTCACATTACATTGATGACCTGCCTGTATAATATTCATGTTTATTGTTATTGGAATTTAAGCAGCATCCAGATGTATCTGGCGAGTTTTGTAACAAATACAGTAGTCATAGTTTCTGAGGACATCTAGGCTGAAGGGCTCAAGCTCAGATGGTCACTGGATTGAAAACTTGAAAGTAAAGTGAGACTTCTAAAAGTGCCTGTATTTTCCACACAAAAAAATCAGGAAAAAAAAGTGCGGTATTTTCTTGTATTTTGTGTATATCTTTCTGTACATTCCAGGTAGTCCATCAGGTCATGCCATGATTACATCAGCTGTTTGGTACATCCTTCTGTCTGACTTCTTGTATTATAAGCAAATCTCCAGGTGAGAGACAAATACCAGGGTTGGTTTTCAGCACAACAGTTAATGCATTTGTCGTTTTCAAGGTTTGTCAAGAGTTAAAGTACAAGAATTTTACTTTTTACTTGCTGGCATTATCTCAGCATTGTCTTATCTAGGCTTGCCATTCACGTTCATTTCTTCATTGTATCCACAGCCCTTTCATTCGAGTGATATGTTGGGCTTTTTACCTGTCTGTGATGTGTGCTGTGTGTGTATCACGTTTATTTATTGCTACACACTTCCCGCATCAGGTCGTTGCAGGTATTCTCGTGGGTAAGTTGACCAGTAGGTTCACAGTACAGAAGGCAAACCACTAGCTAACTTTAGAAGTAACTGCACACCAGTGGTTTCTCACATTCTGCATTTCAAGTTTTATGTAAGAATTTATATTATAAAAATACGAGAAAACCCTTTTGTATTGAATAGACTCAAAAACTAGCAAACAGATCATCCTGAAATTTGTTATGACGTAGTAAAATATTGTCACAAATGTTCATGGCTATACAAGAGCATGCAGGCAGGTGCAACTGAGGAATAATCTGCAAAATATGCAAATGATGAACAATTAGCTTGCGAGAAGGTTTGGACAATATCTTATGAACACTATTGTCGCGATGTGGGTTAGATGGGGATAATTCAACTGACACTCTTTCGAGGTCCGCTCCCACAATCGACGAACACACAAAAAAAAATACTTGCACTCTAAAAACTAAATAAATCAATTGCTTTGATTTTTAGCAGAACTGTAGGGCAGTTTAATTACAGGAATTAATGTAACAAATATAATTATAAATATAAATATCAATTCAAGGCAACTGAATCTAACTAATGAAACTACAGCTTTCTATAAAGACTAACTTATTCACTCTAACTACTTGCAGGTCATATGAGTTAGATGCCAAATAGAATCCGCGCACGTGGCGACGGATATAACAGTTTAAATTCTATTAATTCAATGAGACATGTTATGATATGGACATTTCCTCTAGACACGCCATGGAGAATGCTTGTACAACCATGCGTTGTCTGGCGGTAGCTTTGAAACTGTCTTCAAAAGTAAGTAGAACGGTTCACTTTCATCATTACAAATTAGTATGAACTCTCACCATTAGGCCCTCACTGGGAGTGAGAGCGCTGGATGTAAACGCTGTGGGTTAATATCAAACCAAGTAGCTTAGGCTCTGGAGCTTTAAATCATGGTGCTCCTCACAATATGGACTGCTCAACTGCGTCTCTGTGTCTCTCATCTGGCTGAGGACTATCGCCGTCCACCTCGTAAATGGATTGTCTACATGTGGCCTCTATCTAAGCTCTGCACGGGTTTAAATACTAAAGCTATGTCTCGACCTTCCGTCCAGATTCATACATTTGATTGGTGCAGTCGCTTCCGCGCAGCCTGCAATATTAATTTATGCTTGTCATGGCCTTGCGCCAAAATCAAGGTCAATTTTGCGGTCTAGACAAAATTTAAAATGCGAAACATTAACTACTAAAATCTTCAAACCCCGTGCTTTCTACTCCTATGCACGAATTTCCGAACGCCAACTAAGCGTCTAAATAAACTACCTTTACTCGCCCCTTATCTATGTTAATCAAAATCACGGGGTCGAGAACTGCTCTGTCATTCCTAGCTATACATTTATTCTGTCTCGCCCCTCCTTCTCTCCATCCATCAGAAAAAAGGTGTTTCAAAACAAACTGTTCACGAGAACAGCTCAAGGACAAATTACGCTGGTTATAATCAACAAGATCGTAAAAATTAACTCACTGACGTCGTGACCTAGCACGGCATTTATGATCCTAATGTGATCATGACAACTATATTGGCATCCATTTAGGCATACAACATCCTCTTCTGGCTAGAAGAGCAGTTCAGACTTGGAAGAAACAAGGGTCTTCTATTCAGTCTCACTGCCATGTAGCTGTTGACGTTGGAATTACTGCAAGAATGATTTTATCCATAGGTTTCACACTAGTAATACATGTATTTCGAAATTTTTGCAGTTCATCACAAAAACTGTATGTGCACATGATAAGATCACCGGCAATGATGAACCTTGTCATATGAATAAAAAAAATTTTTGAAAAACACATTTCAAAGGTTTAATGCAGTCTCATCTATAGTTACTCCTATTGTACACAAGTTATTTTTTTAGTCTCAGGTTTTAGCAGAACTCATGAAAACATTGAAAGGTTTTTTGTAGCATGTTTTGGCTGTGGCACAGGACAAAATTTGAATACTTGACAGGCTCACTGGCCAGATCTACTCCTGATGCTTTAACCCTTTACATCCCTACCACTGGCCCGCACTAACTGACCATCATTGTCCCTTCACTAGTTGTACTTGAGTGACAAATTTTACTTTATATCAATTTTAGTACATTACAATGTAATTTTGAATCAGCTTCTACTTTGATCTTTAACGGATTGATGTTAAGTGTTGATAGGTGCCATTGTGGGATTTAAGATCTGCAAAATCTGTTTCTCTTGAATTTTTCCCACAGGTATTATACTTGCTCGAATTCTAAACTCAATCTCAACCTCCAGTTTGACCTTCCGTCATCATGCCATCATGGCTGCAGTTCTGTCAGCCTGTGCAACTGTTGTGTATCTTCTAATCAGTGGACTCGGGTTTGACCCATTATGGTCAGTGGTGGTAGCAGAAAAGTGGTGTGCACTGAAAGAATGGGTAATGCTTGACACGACACTGTACTTCTCCCTGGTACGAGATGTTTCATGTCTCTTAGGTAAGCAAGTGTTGGCTTTGCTGACTGGTCTGCAGACTTGCCAACTCTCCCTTATTTGACAGGAGTGAAGTATTTGGGGTGAAGGAAAGAATATGAAAAACTGATTTTTTGCAAACAGAGAAATTCCTGCTATGATAAAAGCCAGTCCAGTAAAGTACAAGACAGTTATGCACACTATACTAAAATTCACAAATTAGGGTTAGGTGATCTGTGAAGTGTTGGACATTTTGTTTTGTATATTTGTGTTCTTTTTCTCTGTGGAAATCATAATTAATTGGCACTTTCGGTTTGCCTTTAAAAGACATGGGTATACGTACGTGTCCTTGGTGGGTGTCCCTTAGAGAAGTGTTGGCAGGTCCAAGCCTAGTTTGTCATCATGCTGTTCATGCTGTATACACAGACAGAATTTCTGTCATGTAAAGCATGTGTGTTGGTGGTGGTGGTGGTAACTCTGGCTGGGAGGAGCAAAATAAAATGTAAGCAAAAGCTGTCGAAACCTCCAGGGTTACATATCTTATTTGGCGGCTCAGTTGTTTTGATAATATTGCCCAGTGTTGAAAGTAAAAAATGTGACTTTCATGATTTCGGCTCATTTGGTCACCTCAGTGCTGCTTTATTCGATCTCCACTTTTTACAAAGCATGAGATAAGACCATAATGTGGGATAGTAAAAAGCATTCTATCATTCCTATAAAAACTGTGGATGTAATTGACATCTAGGGGGACATTTTAAAGGACCCACAAGTTTTTCTGACACTCTATAAAGTTTGACTACATGTTTAAAACTTTATAAGCGAATTTTTCAAAAGACACTGATGTAGAGCTGAACTAGAATAAGGCATTACTGAGACAGTGATTTGTTTTCAGTGTATGTGCTCAGATGTACATGATATTCTTGCGTGCATCCAGGTTTGGGTCTGGGCGTGTGGTTGAATCCATCACAAGAGAAACAACAAGATGGCCTGGGCAAGAAAGTGCTCCAGATACTGTTGGCACTGGCTGTTACTATGATGGCAGACAAATTCAAGCCAGCCCACAACAATCCACTGCTGTTTTATGCCTTGGCTTTCATCAAGTACTCAGTGACCATCTCTTTTGTGGTTTCTGGGGTACCAGCATTGTTCCGAGTGGTAAACTAACTAAATATATACACTAGAGTAGAAATTTTACAGGTGACATGAATTTGTTAGTGTTTTAGACATTTTATGGGACTGTGCATGTTAAATAAAGGGATTATGAGAGCTGTTTAAGAATTTGGAAATCAAATTTTAGTTCCAATGTTTCAAATTACCACGCATTAAATAAAATTAATGTATCAGTTGTTGTTATTTCCAGGAGATCGGTGAGCTTTATAACTCACAGCTTATCTGGAGTTACCCTTTACTTTAAGACTTCATGTATTTCATGTGGGTTTTTAATGTGTCATTGTATTTCCCATTTTACCCAGGAGTACAGGTGTTATTTCAGTGTATATCAGGAAATGTAAATGACTAATGACGTATTTTGAAATCTGAGGCTTCTCAGTAGTTTAGAGAGGGCCTCTGCATTTGGCATAAAATTACCCCAGAGATTCTGTGTAATTGTAGGTAAATAATGTTCAGAGATTTCCCTCAGTAAGAGCCAATGGGAAGTGCTCTTTGCCTAAGGATGAAAAAAAGATAGCATTTTTTATGTTGTGCCCTACTTTGTAGAGGAACAAGAATTTATAAGCTTATTAACTTTCTGACAAAACATAACGCACGTAGTAGGACAAAGCAAGGAAATGCTTTGGTAGGGACAATTATCCCTCCTGTAGCATACATTATAATATATTGGGACAGATATTTGGTTGTAACAGTTTATTGGTTGTCGAGGAAAACTATGGAAGTCCGTTGTGTGTGCCACTCAGGTTTTGTTGTTTTTTTTCTAATTTTGTCCTTTACAGTGACATGATTAGTGTAAATGCATTAGATTGCTTTTTATATTGCCTGTCAAGAAAAATACTCTTTCCTCTCTCAAAACCACAAAACAATATTACATAAATAATGACAGCTGTCCCTATTAACTCTTTGTATGCCATGAATTTATCCACGTTTGCTGATACAGGAAGAACATAGTGGGGGAGGTGAATGAAGACTAACTACAGCAACATTTATTAATAGATAGTCAACTTTCTTTCTTCCTAGAACAAAATAGCCTGACATTCTTGTGCTCCGATACATCAATGATTGGCACAAACATGACCAGCGGAAGAACCGATATATCGGTGACTGGCACGCAAAGACTTAAAATACTTCTATAACACAATTTTCAATTTTAGTTGTGTGATCTGTATTATAAGAGGGCTTTAAGCAGCACATAAGAGAAAAGCAAATGCTGAAACAGCAAAGAAAAACAAAGAGTCCAGTCAGAAGTATTGTGGTGCTTTTCTTCAGTCTTATTTCTATTACATCTGTCTGCTCACGGGGCTTGTCAAGACCCCGACCCCCGATTCAGCGTATCTAAAAACCGGGTCTGACATGCCCCACGTGATGTAAATCAGTGTGTCTAGTAGTTTTTTTTACTGTTTTTTTTCTCCTCTGTTTGAGAAGTCTGGGTGTGATAGATTTCATAGGGAGGAACGGTTGTGTTTTTATACTTTTTTCTATTTGAAAATCTGGATCTGACAGGCACCTTGAGGTATGAATTGAAAAAGAGGAACTGAAAAGATTAAAACATTGAAATGTTTTATTATTACTTTTTTTTTTCTTTTGGTTCCATTTGAAGCCATCTAGCAATTGAACCAATTCCTCTTTAAGCTGAAGAATCAGCCGGTTGATAATGATACATTAAATGGTTTTGTATCAACAGTACATAGCAGCTTATTATGTAGTAAAGTGGAATGATGCAAGTTGTGTCCCTTGAGTGCTCAGTAAATACCGCTAGAAAATACATTTTCATAAAATTTTTAAATTCTGGATGTCCATGTTACATCACATTGCATTAACATAGGAATAATTGGAAATACCCATAAGTTATTAGGCCTACATGTATTTCAAACATTTGTAAGTAACAGTCCTGCACTGTGAAATATTGGATCAGCATGATTCTTTCCACTTTCATTGAGTCATGGATTTTATTGTTCCTGACATCTTATTTAAATGATCTTCTGACTGAATATGTGCCATCACGACATCTTAGATCATTGTTTACCTCTGAAAAGTTTAAAATTCCAAAAATACCTTAGAGGACCATAGGTGAAAAATGTTTTTTCCAGGGACATGAGATTTGGAATTCTCTACCTCAGACTTTGGGAGAAATTGAAAATTTTATGACTTTTAAAAGTCAACTAAAGAGTCATTTTTTGACAATCTGAATATCCATGAATGTTTTTGTTTTTTGTTTTTAGCGAAACTTATTTGTATGCGTGTGTATGAGTCAATACAAGTAAGAAGTGAATTTTTCAAAATGGTTACAGCTTTCATTTTATTGCAGTGTAGTGATATATAAATGAGATATTTATCATTACTGTTATCAAGTGCAACATCTGACAGGGTTTACTTAGAGTGTAAAGGGTTGACATAGGGACTATTGTTTTGTTTCAGAATAGGAGTGAAGGGACAATGTTGACAAAGCACGAAGTGGCAGTCATAAGATAGCCTTAGCTAGTCATGCGTGGAGTGTGAAAATGCTAAAAGCAATTCAGACTTGCTAGAGATATGTGACCTATGCAAATATGTTTCAGGAGAGGAAATTCCTCAGAAATTTCCTGATTTCTGAATTTTAAAATTTTTTTTGGTCAAAAGTGTATAATTGTCAAAGTATTACTGCTAAGCCGCATAAGTCTTGCTACAAACTTTTAAATAGCTGTAACTTTCGAATCACTGAAGATAACTGAATGAAATAAAAAGCCCTGTCATCTTCAATTAAGTTCTACTGATCCTATAAATGAACTGGATCTAAATAAGCATTTCAGGCAAGATAGAAACAGTCAAAATATTTGATCTGACAGGCTGAAAAACCATATAGTTATGAACCTTGTTTGGTTGTCCGAGACAAGACATCAAGTCATTTTTTTTAAAATGGAAGATTTTTGTTTCATGGGAACTATCTTCATTTATTTATTGCATATTTTAAACATTTTTGAATTAACCGAATTCGTTCAAAATTTGCAGCCATTTAAAGTTTGTTGCAAGACTTCTGCGGCTTAGTATACAACTATAGTATTATGAGTGATCACAGTTTTATGTGTTATCCTGTATGTATGTAAAGGTCTATGTATGTGTGTCATGGTTGGCGGTGATATGCTGAGTCTGAAATTCAGGAAATTGTCTGTCAGTTGTTCCCATCCCTGGGTGATTGTTTAGTTATTTCCTAACAGAAGCCAAATTTTAGCAACATTCCAGACGCTGAGGGTGAAAAGAGGAACAATTTTCATCATTGTTATGACTTTACTTGAGCACTATCTCCCTCTCACCCCTTCATGTGGTCTTTATGGGAAATCACATACATGCGCCAAGCCTTCCAGAATGGCATTATGTCTTCTATCCAGATGTTTAGCATCTGCCTTGAAAAATTTTACGCCATCATTTCGATCACATTGAAATCTTCAGAATGAACAAATGTCTTTTGATCACATTAAATCTACAGTATAAACATATAGATTTCGATTCTGGAAATGTTCCATCCAACCATTGCCCAACAATTACAAGGAACAAGTCTTGGTGCAAATGGACAGAATGTTTGTGGGAAGTGAGTTACGGTTTTTATAGCATGTATTATGATATATACACCCTCCAACTTATTGAAATATTTCCAGCCTATTGAAATGCTTCCAATGAAATGCATTGCAAAAAATTTCAAAAATGTTAATGACCATTGTAATGCATTTTTTCATGAGGATTCCATTTCTGTAGTCCTAATTTTACATAGTATATGTCTACAATATTGTAAACACAATATTTCACAGAAAATGATAGTCAGAATCTGCTGATCTTTAATATCCATCAGACTACTTTGTGATTTTAAATTAGAATGAGACACTGCAATATCCAAGAAGTCTGAAATGTGGTGGTGGTGAAAAATGACTGCACTTGCATTTCAAACAAATTATTGAATCAATTGCTTCAAAAACTTGTAAATTTTGATGAGATACCAATGCTGTCGCAGAATGCCAATCATTCATTGGTACACACATTCTTTTCGTCCTCTCATAGCCCAAATACTTTGGCTGCTGTTCTTATAAACCTGTTGGCTGCATTCTCTTTCTTTCTGCAGAAGCTTGTGTACACTCTAGTGTTGACATCCGTCCCAAGTCTTTCATAGCTACCATCATTTAGCAAATCTTTCTTGAAAGCTCTTAGTTTCCTAGCAAAGAGCTTCATGGTAGCAGCCCCGTCCATCATGACATATTTTCATTTTGTCAAGGATTTCCCTGAAAATGCTTTCTCTTTTATCTAAATTTTCTCCCTCACACTAGATGTCTGCAAGCTCTTCAAACTTGGCTATAGTTTCTCAGAGCAAAGTGTTAGCATTATCTGTTACTATTTCAGTAAAGCCTACACTCATGATGCGTCCATTGTTCAAAGAAATGTGACACTCAATATAATGTTTCCTTTGCCTCCTGGAACCATCCGTTGCAGCAGTGTAGTGGTCGCTTTTCCTCATACTCTCTATAACATGATGCTTCGCAAAATGGTGAGCTTAATCTGCCATACTCAGTGCTGTTGATGTGCTTTGAAGTCTTCGCTGAAGATATATTTGCTCACAATTTCAACTACCTTTGAACATTTTGTGGCAAGAGCACCTTGCCTGTACTTGTTGTCTTTCACTTCTCTCACTTGCAATTCTCTTTCTTCTTGTTCTTCAGCCTGTGGTGCTGAAAGGGATACTGAGATGGATTTTTCTTCTTCCACCTGCTTCTAAGTGTCTGTCTGTCTTCAGTTTAACTTTGAGCTCTAAAACATTTCTTTCCATAGCCATTTTGTCACTGCGTCATTCAGAAATTTCTTCATTCAGTGTCATATTCTTTTTCTTGGCTTCTTCAAGATCCTTCTCTAGCTTAAGATTCTTTTTGTTCACTGTGCTTGCTCTCAGATAATTGCAATTCTCATCCAGTTTTTTGTTCAAGACAGCCAGTTCTTTAACCTTTTCTCTAGCGCTGATGTCTTCTCTCAGCTGTTGCTTACCTTTCCAATCGGTATTGTTTTTGTGAGTAATGTTGAGGATTCAGGCTTTGTTGATGATGTCCTGCTAATTCATTACTGTTTTTATTGTATTATGGTAATTGAGGTTGTCTTTGTGAGTAATGTTTAGGGTTTGGGTTTTGTTGATGATTTCCTTAATAATTCATAACTGTTTTGCTGAATGGTAATTGATATAAATATTGTCTTTGTGAGTAATGTTGAGGGTTCAGGCTTTTGTTGGTGATATCCTGCCAATTCATAACTGTTTTATTATTTGTTTATTGTAGTTGATATTATCATTGTAGGTAATTGAAAGGGTTGTGGGTTTGTTGATGATGCTCTTGCTGATAACTTCATTGTTTGGATCATCTGACTTCCTGTGTTTGATGCATGTCATATGAAATGAATTACTAGATGCTGAGGGAAAAGCTAGGTGACAACAAATTTCTAAGAGATTCTAGGAGTCTCTAGAATGATACTGGCCCTGAAATAAACTCCTTTCTTTCTCATCATGTCTCATCCTCTAATATAACAAAATGGATTAAAAATAATATTAAAATTTCAACCTGCTGCTATTTCTACTCACATTTCGCAAAAATACTTAGCTATGTTTGTGTTTTGCTCCCACGCAATGACTTAATGGAATGGAAATGCAAGTGTTTGGTAGTGGGATATTTAGTGGCAAGTTTTAAAAAAGTAAGTGAAAAAACTCTTTCGAAATATTTCATTATTTTAAGAAAACATTGCCATGAGTTGCATTTGGAAGTCCTTCCAAAATCTCAGTAATGAAAACCCTTAAAGCAATTTGAAAATGCTCTAGATAAATCACATTTCAGTTTTAGCATGTTGGTTTGGGTACAAACCACCTGCCCTTGTTCTATATTGTTTCCCCCTTCAGTATTATGATTGTTTACATGGTGTTGTTATTGTGTATGATCTCCAATTTCCTCATGTGCCATAGATTTTAAGAAAATATGTTATATGTGAGCAGTTGTTGACTTCTTCATTTTTCACTTGATAATTGAGGCTTTTCTTGGCATGGAAATGTAAATCCTGGCAAATTTTGATCTCCGCTGTTTTTGTGGATCATTGTTTTTCACCTCAGAAAAGAGATACAAACTGCAGTTGCTGTGAAGGCCTCATCATTAAAATCGACAAAATTCATTAGAAATGTAGTAAAAGTTAGAAATGCTCGTGTTCCCCTTTGAGGTCTTTTATCAGTCACAGTGGCAATACATCTTTATTGCTTCATTCATTAGTAGCATTTTGAATACACGGTTCATCCATTCCAGTAGCGTTGCAAGCTGCATACAAACATTTCTTAGTGCCTTCCAAAAATATATTATTGCAGATACATGTAACGTCACCAATGAATCTAGCTCAGATCGTGGAGAAACCATTTAGCCCATAAATAGACAGTACATCACCAAAGCTTTGATATATTTCAAACAGTATTAGAAATTTGAATTGTGGCAATTTCAATCACTTAGTCCATATCCTGGAAGTTAAATTCTTTCAAGCAAACCTGCAATCATTTTCTTGTGCCTCCTGTGACAATTTCAAAATTGATGGTAGATGAATGGAAATGTACAGTAATCATATACATGTACACAATCAGTGACTGTCTTTTAAAGCTACAATAAAATAACACAGTTTGTATTCAAAGCAAGTCCCACTGACTGCAGAGAGGCAAATCTGCTTTTACAAGGCTGCAGAGATACCGGTTCTCTGAATATTTAGGGAGCCCTTTTGAAGGCTAAGAAAGCCAAGAGGACGACAGAAACACAATAACCACAAGAATAAGAAAATAGAAACAAGAAAAAGAGAGGTGTGAATGCCTAGGGTAGAGATCCTCCAAAAATAAAGATGTCAACACATTCTCTGAATATCTATGGGATATACTTGGGAGTGTTATGTATTTGATTAAAGACAATGGAGCTCCATGGAATAAAAATAACATTTGAGGCCACCTGAGAAATAGAACCAGTCACAAAAATATGCATCTGAGAAAATCAATATTTTGAAAGTCCACAGCTTCCCTCCTGCAGCTGAAAAGGTGATTTCTAATATGTGTGCTCTGTGATTGCAGTTCTTTTTTATTTGATTTTGCTGAGATAAGGTTGATAAATCAAGTTTGTACATCAGGGCATAATGGCAAAGATAATTTCTTAGTGACTATTGCTGTATTTCCCCTGTGGTCTTTATTTATTAAGTCATGTTACTTTGTGAACTATAACTATGCATGGGTAATGAATTTAGTGTTGTCATTGAAATTTTATTTCAAATGCAGAAACTTTCACAGTCAGCATGACTCCCCAGGTCATATTACTATTTACCTTCTTGTTCTGCAAACATCCATAGTAAATCATTCACGCATGAACAGACAGATGTGTGTGGTTCTCATGCCTTTTCTTTTATTTTACATCTTCTACAAATATAAGTGGTACACTGTACCCAACAAAAGGCTCAGATTAAAAATGACAAAGTTCTCTTTGCTTAGCAATAGAGCAAACAGCACACCATTAAAAATTCAGCATTGTGCCGAAATAAACATTTTTTATTTTTTTTTTGGAATGCTTTTTAACAATTCAAAGGCACTGTCTTGCATCAACTGTCAAAATTCATGCAGACTAAAAGCAAATCAAACAATGCAAAGCCCATAGGCAAAAATCTGAAATGTAACAAAAGACTGATGACAATGGGAAACAGTTCTGTACCTTTCAAACAAGTCATGGTCTAGTAACGCCATTATTATCTGAAATGCCTTTGTTGAAATTAATGGTTTCAGATCTCTCGTGACAGAGATATCTCCTCCCAAAGACAACACAACTGAAAATCACATGGCAGAAACAAATGAGGAAACATTTTTACATTTTGAAAATCCACCACTTTTCTCTGGCAATTGAAAGGTTGATTTTTAATATTTTGTGATTGCAGCTAGTTCCTTTCTCAAACTGTGGTTTTGCGGACAGGAGGCTGGTGAACCACACTTGCACAATAGGGGGGGGCATTTTTTTGTGATTACAATTGTTTTTCGTGTGGTCTTCAATTCTGTTGAAAGTAACTGTTACAGAAGTGGACCACAGACATTTTTGTCAAATAACAGACATCCACAAGGGTATCTTGCCATTTTTTTTAAGCTATTATCCAGTCCGCCTATAAATCTCAGCCCATTCCACTCTAAGATCACCCCGACACAGCTCTCCCCCTCCTACCTCACTGATTTTAAAAAATAAAGAAAAAAACAATGGATGGGGAAGCCTGTGAACAGCAGGAGAAAATTGCAACTGTATGTACACAGATTATTTTGTTCAGCCAATCCACCCATGATTTGTTCAATGTGTTATTAACATAGTAAGTAACAGTCGTACATGGAAGATAACAACAACATGAAACCTTCACAATTTCTAATATGTGGACGAGTTTTATGTACCAAGGCATTGGCATGGTCACAAAGATTTTCAGTGAGAAATGGATCAAATTTGAAGGCTTACACATTTGCTGTTAACTACAGAGTAGGAAATTGTCCCCTTGGAATGACAAGGTTCTATCTCCACTTTTTGGCTGAACTGAGTTACACACTACACACTACTTCTAAGGGCCTTTTCCGTCGTGTGTCAAAGTGTCAAGCAGATTCGATGCATAATTGTAAGTATGACTAAAAAGAAAAAAAAACCATATCTGTAAAAGCCATGAGCACATGAAACTTCAATCATCAATTTCTCAAAAGTTCATAGAAGGGAGTTTGAACCGTGTCATTCTAAAGGGATGAAATGGAATGCTGCAATGTCATAAAGTCTCTCTTTGTCTAGTACAGCTCTGTGACATTACACCAGTCATAAAAATAAAATACCATTGCACAGCACGAGGTTCTCACTTGAGAATTTTTTAAAGTACTTACCAACTAAGTGCATGTATATAATAACTAGCCAACCCCGGCAAGATAAATCTTGCAAAACTTCCTTGTATCACATCCAGCGGTATATATAGATCTAGGTCACATTCATAACGGCACCTAAATTTGATGCAAAGACTCATAGATCATTTTGTTACACCAAAATTCTTGCAGAATACACAGATGTGATAAGTTGACTTTCGGCCGGCAATGAGTAAATGGTGACGTTGAGTGCAATTTCCTCAATGAAACCTTAAAATGGTGAACCATGACTCGAAATAGATCTAAAGATGCCGAAACAATGAAAAATGAAACGTAGAAGCCTGACCATTTCATAATTTCTAATATAGCCCATGTTAATTTCACATTGATAATAACATGCTGTTGTGCAAAGTTTGAAACCTGAGTGTGATGCGGTTCCTCAGCCTTAGGTGACCAAAGTTTCCAGTTACCAAAATATATATATATAGATGATGTAAGTTCTGGTCCATTGAATTTAACACTTCAGTCACTCAACTTTAACCATTTTTGTAGATTGTAGGTGAAATAAAAAATGTACAATATGACATGCAACCACAACTTCACACTGGGAACCAAGTTTTACCAAAACCTGGCATCCACAAGAAACAAAATCACACCTTTACGCTTTTCTTTTTTCAATGAAAATGAATTACTGTGGAATGACTTTATAAAATATATTCCACTTCCCTGTTTTCCATGTCTCTATGGAAAAGGAAGAAAAACGGAATTTAATTATGTTTTCTCTAGAATATATTGGATCAATATGCTGCTACTGAAGATTTACTGGTATTGTTAATCAAAATATATGGCACTGCAGGACCAAATAGTGTTGTTTTTTTTCACAGTATTAGTATCAAAATATGTGAACTGATCCTGTAGTGTAGATATAATGAATAACACACACCTTTTCACTGCCTTTTCTATTTGCTGCTGTTTTTTTTTTTTCTTTACGTAATACTGAATCAGTGTGGAATGACTTAACATAAAATTTTACACTTCCTCGTTTTCCATTTTTCTGTGCTTAATGAAAGAAAATCGGAATTTAATTATGTATGCAATGTACATTTACATATCCTCATGCTCAGTTTGCATTCTTGGCTCTATGGGACATATTTACTCAGAAACTCATATCTCAGATTCTGTTTATAATTCAGTTCACTTTTCAGCATCCAAAAGCCCATTTATGATAAATGTTTGACGAAATGTAAGGTAAAAACATAGACAAATACAAAAAAAAATGCACCATATATATCATACTTCCATTCTGAGCACCATGACAAAAATGTTTTCACGTCCCTCAATTAAGTAACCATTTTACATGAAAGTGACAAAAAACTATGTATATAATTTTATCTGAGCTTAAATTATGCAAAGACAGCATTCTGTCTACACAAAGATGATGAGATCTTACCAATCTATCAATAATAGTTTAAAAAGAAAAAAAAAAAGGAACTGTGTATATTTACACAGTTATTGACTTAATCGGCTGCAAAAAGGAAGGAAAAAACCTAAATGAAAATTATTTCAGATTATGGCTGTAAATCATACAGGTAAATATATTTAAACTAACTAGACAAGGTACCCAGCATTATCCAGGATAAACTGTGAACCCACCGATCTCTCTCTCTCTCTCTCTCCCTCTTTGGTCTAGAAAACTTCCCATATTCTACAGCCTTACTACAGATTTCATACCCACCAGAGCACTACGTACTCGTTTCCAATGCATATATCGTTTCCAATGCATATATCGTTTCCCATATGGTGGACTTCCTATAGGAAGCCAAAACAATGATCATTGTATTTTACATTTCTACAACTTTTTATTTAAAAATAGCCAAAACTTGAATTAACACAGTCAGTCGATACAAAAAGAGCTGAATTAGTTGACACTTAAGAAAATTAACTTTCTAGTTTTTGAAACTGTCATTTAGGCTGTAATGTCGAGAAAACAAAGGGCCAAAATTGCACCACAATGAATCAATCTTGCAGCAATTTTTTTTTTATGATAAGATTCAAAAGGGGCCTGACACCTTGATGTACCAAGTAGAAAAGCTTAGAAGCCTGAAACCAATTCTTCGCTTGACTGGCTGAGATTTATTGACTTCCTTGTTTCTTTCAGATATGGCCCGGTGTGGTTTTTATGTTTGTTCTAGGGTGGGTGGATACAAATAATCTTTATCAACAGTATTTCTGTCCTTGATATGTGGATTAGTGAATCAAAATCCTGGTTTGCCAACACGGAAGGAATAAGAATGGGGTCCCAGTAAAGAAAGAAGCAAATATGAATAGCCAAAAATGTAACTGCCTATACAATTTTTCTCTGCCTGACTGCCTCCATTGATATCATAATATTTCCATCTTCCTCCTTGGCTGGTAACATGAACTTTGCTCAGTCCTGTTTCCTCTGCATGTGGCCAGACTTGAGTAAAGATAAGAGTTCACTCATGTCAAACTTCAGATGTTTGGCCAGCTGCAAGATATGACTGAAATGTTAAGCTGCAATACTTTCCTCTCTGATCCACTTACATCCTGTCCTCATGCACTTCCTTCTTTTTTTTTGTTTTTTTTTGTTTATGTTTTTCTTTTCCCAAAAAAGGAGGAGAAAGCTCTGTAAAACTTTATATTTTACATATTTATTCGTTTAGTCTTTTTTCATCACAGTAGTCTTCCTTCTTGGAGTAATAGTAGGACAGAGTAGTATATACTTGTAATCTCTCTAGTTAGAGAAGACATTGGTTGTGAAGCTATCTATGGGTATAGTAATGGTTCCCAGATCTGGACTTGAAGAAATCCCTGAAAATCAGTTTGTGTTGCTGGGATGGACTCCACTCTATGATGCTGTTCTCCTTTGACCTGCATGTGGATGTGGCACACCGTTTACAGGGATGTCGATGCCCTACTTATGACAGCATGACACTGCTGTCTGTTCTGGGCTGTTTCCACGATACCGAATCGAATAGTGCCGCACCACTTTACATTTTCTTTCAAGGTATTTTGGAACCACTTGAATGAATGACCCTCGTTTCAATGGTAATAACATAAGGTCAATCAGTTTCCAGATTTATTTTCTCATTTCTAAAAATGTCTAAATCTGATTTTCCTTTGAACTATTCAAACATTCTGCAGTCACAACAACTCTGTGTCTTATCAGCCTTATCAACAGGTCTTATCAGACATTTGCACTCTGACTTTCAAACTGTATTCAGCAAGATTGAGATCCTTACAAAGTAACACCGATCTGTCAGGCTAAAAATATTGCCATACTTCGTGTCTCACCTCAAAATAAGTGACTTTGAAACAGCAACCATTATCAACTATCATTTGGATAATTTTTTTTACAATAACTTCAGCAAGGCAGAAACTAATTATGAAATCCTGTGAAAACTAGACTACTATAATATATTGCATATTTCAGATAAAATACATTATCTTGACTATGAGTTGGCAGTAAAATCCAAGAGTTGTTTTCATCTAATTACATAAAATAGCTCAGTCACTAGCTTCAGATGAAACCAACCAACCTGTTTATCGGTCTTACAGTAACTAGATTTAAATAAAACCACCCAGCATGTTTATCAGTCATACAGTAACTAGCTTCAAACAAGAACCAATCAACCATTTGCATCAGCCTCAAAAACCAGGTCAAATACAGCCAAAGGTCCTCAAATTTCAAATTTTTTGCTTAAGTTTCCAACATGAACATTTTTTTGATATTGTCCAGACATGAACATTTTTTCTATTACTGCTACACAGGAACATTTTTCTATCACTGCCAGACAGGAACATTTTTCTACCACTGCCAAACATGAACATATTTCTATCACTGCCACACACGAACACTTTTCCATTACCATCCAATATGAACCTTTCTACAAAATTATCTGGCATAAATATTTTTCTTTGTCACTAGGTGGGACTTTTCTACTTCCCAAACCTTTGTCATCACCCTAAAATTCTGGTTTACCAACTTGCCTTTTGCACTATAATTAACATTCAGTCATAGCAAATTTTTCCTTGTCTTTCTTTTTATTTCCGCCTGGTGTCATGCGATCAGCTAAACGCTTGAGAGGACCAGTGAATCCAGAAGATTTTTTTCCAGTTTTAGCAACAGGAAATGTCTGAGAGGATACCGCTGCTGGGACAGGTTCGTCATTTCTAGCAAATGGGATTGTGTGGCTGGTGATATTGGGTGAGTCTTCTGTTTCCATGGGACTTCCAGGATCTTTCTCTGTAAAGTTAAACACACAAAATACAAGGAAACTTACAATTATGTAGCAGTAAGTAACCCAGGCTTAAAAATATGTTTCCTTTTGTTTTTGACTTCTAAGAACTTAGGTTTGCACAGGTGAGCTATCAGGCTGAAAAATACGTCCTCATTTGTTTATGACCCCCGATGCCAGCATAATAACTGACTTGCTGAAAGCATAGTTATACATCTGTATCTCTGACCTTTCTCTCAAGCTGGCAATTTCTCCAGCCTCAAAGACATAGGCAATTCACTTCCAATGTCTTTGATCTGAGTATCACATCAATTACGACGACAAACTCTGCATCAACCAGATTTTTGTTTGGTGTTTTTTTTTGTGTCTTCTTTTGTTTTCAGTCTTTGCAAAATCTTACTGAAACCAAACTACAGTGTACATTCGCTAAATCGCTAGAAGTGCAGTTGACCTATCTCATCCCAATGTTTCCATACAAAAATATGCTCAAAATGAAATTTATCTATGCACTGATACTAGCTTCCGCAATAAGTGATGTTTCACCTATTTGGAGTTATAGAACATTAT
Organism: Onchidella celtica; assembly: GCA_963931925.1. Taxonomy (NCBI): domain Eukaryota; kingdom Metazoa; phylum Mollusca; class Gastropoda; order Systellommatophora; family Onchidiidae; genus Onchidella; species Onchidella celtica. Next base: position 16,896,703 of record OZ007582.1, read on the forward strand.
TTCTATGATAGCACGAGTAACTGCTCATCCACTAAATCCACACAATTTCTTTATGAAATTTGATTTAAATCATTCTGATTAAGAGAAAAACCAATGAAGCTATTCACAAACAGTGTCTATTACATTACTTATAACATATGAGTTCTTCTATGTTTGTTGTGAGCTAAGCTGAAAATATTTTACTCAGCCTTATGGCACCAGTGAAAGAAGGCAGTTCCGACTTCACACCTACCTGGCATAGCATAAGCAACAGGAGCTGTCATATTTCTCCTGGCACTTCCTGAAGGGCTGCCGGATCTGTTACTGCCATTGATCTGAGCTGTTGCGGAGGGCTGTAGAGATATAAATGACCAAGTTAAACACACCAATTACATTGATGAGAAGTGACAAAAATTAAAGTCAAACTGTACAGAGTGAAACTGAATCTGGAAAACATAAGAAGGGAATTTGTTATACTACATAAAACATGTATCAACCTGTTACAATACTGAAACTGTCCTGCCTAAACTGTCATGAAAAATATCTACATGTACTTTCCATGTGAAGAAAATATTAAAAGCTGAATCTCCTCTAAATCCTTCAACTCTGGGTCTGTATTTCATTTGCTGAACCTTACATTGTGATCAAGTGTGTTCAGAAGCCTGTGAATTCTACATTTTTTAAAGCCACAGAACAGCGGTCTTACATAAACAAAAAAGAAAATAGAAAAGAAACAGTTTCGAGAAATAATGAGCTCTGCCAACAAGCTGACTTACTGTTAAACTGCTAAATCCTGACTCAAAACTACTGGATCTTTGGTCTCTGCTACCTTGTGAAGACAATGATGATGTAGAGGAGGATGTTCTCAAATGAAAGGCATCTGGTCGTATAAACCCATCCATTGAAGCACTGGGGCTTTCCATCTATGCCAGAAAATGAAACTAATTAAATCTAGTTGTTAATTGTTAATGCCGTAATGACATTTCATCTCCAAAAAAAAAAACTTTTGAAGTTGCAAAAACTAGAGTCCCATAAAATGTCAATATAGAAAATAGCAGAGAAAAAAACACAATCAAATTTACATCAAACATATGTTCAAAATAGTAGGCTTATTCTCATTATTGTAATCTCTGTGACTTATCACTTGACAGTAAAGTTACTTCCTTGTGGCCTGAGACACAATTTAAAGAAACTTGCTGGAGAAATGAAAAATTCAGGACCTTATTCTCCGATGCAGATTATTTACATGAATTCAAACAGTCGACTCCAAGGATACTCAAAAGAATGTTGGTAGTTATCAAAGATTCACATACCAAATAATCTTGGTCACTGAGTGGAATCATGATCGACTTGGCCAGCCGATCCCACGACCAATCCCACAAGTCTCTCTTTGTAAAGTCACAGCAGGCCATGATGCGTAGAATGTTGGGGGTCGGGCAGTCTTCAATCTTGATAGGGACCAACCTTTTATTTCTGGCCCCTGAGCAAATAAAACTATATGATTCATGAAACAGTCAACAGATGGGAATGAAAAAAATATACATCGGCTGTCAAGTTGCAGTACAGCTGTGTACAAGGTCGGGATGTGGCAAAAATAAAAAGTTAAACATAAAAAAAAATTCTAGGGCTTATTTTCTTTTAGTTTAGAATAATTGCTCTTCGAGAAGTTTTTTGCATAGATTTTAGGTTATCTGTTACAAACACAGGCCTTCACAAAATAAAACTTTTTATCTCTTTTCTGACTTGCAAAAATGATGAAAGAAGAAAGAAATGTACCTAAAACAAAAAAATACAACTAAACAAACAACAACAAAACAAGATGAAATTTTTCATGAAAAAAAGATAAGAAGAGGTGGGTAACTCACTGGGTCCTAATTTTTCAAATTTGACATGCCTAAAGTCTTAATTGATTCTTAAATCTGAAATGAAACTTCTTATCCTTATACCTAATTTGAAATTATTTTTTTTTATAACTAATTTTAATTTTTAATTAAAGTCTGAAATTCACTAAAGTAAACATTTCATGTGGAATTGCCCTAATAAACATAATAGATCATAACTATTTACCTGGTGAGAGAGCATGAGCAAAAGTGCTCTGGAAATCACAGGCTGGACTTTTGAGGAAATTCTGACTAAGCACAACAATCATATGTCGGCATCTGCAATATGTTATCCGGTGTTACACAGGTACAACAATGTACAATCGACAATTATCAGCAATCAAAGCTGAGAGATGACTACACAAGTATAAAGTTTGAATGCAGCTACAGAATACCACACAATGATCTTTTAGCGCCCAGAACTAAGGCTGTTATTCTATCTGAAGCAAAAATGGGCAAAGTATGGTCCTGAAGCACTGGAGACATGTACATGACAATTTCAACTAACTTAACAACTTTTCCAATTTCGTGTTCACTTTTTTTTTGCGTCACTAATATATTCCTCACACCTGGCAGACATTCTGTCGTTTTCCCGTCATGATTACTAGTCAGCCTACAGGAATTCACATTTCCCAAAAACTGTTCTAAACTGGGGCTGCTTGTTGCAAAATTTAACTTCTTATACGAACTTTTTTTTACAACTGCGCACATCTCCCATAGCAATCAAAGCAAACCTCAATACTATTTTACTGTGGCTGACTAACAATCATTATTTGTTAGAAAGTTTCCTTCATAATGCCTGGGGGGTGGGGGTGTCGCACATGCAACTGACACCATCCAATTGAATGTTTATATGTTCTCAATTTGGTATATCATGAGTGGAAGTCGTCCAAAAAAAAAAAAAATGAGATAAAGAGTAAGACCTACACACAAGTGCATGATAGTGTTATTCATCACAAATGAATTTCAGTCTGCAAGGCATAAAAGAAATCAACCATAAAATAGAAAACAAAAAGTTTTCCAAGTCTAACCTTTGTGAAATTATCGTAGCACTGATAGAGTGAGTATTCAGGCCTGCCAGGTCATCTCTCCATGGAACAAACAACTTGAAATTGTAACTTGGACCTTCTAGTCTAGCAATTAGTTGTCTGACAAACTCCAAATCTTTCTGGGACTCTCCAATTGGATTATAACACACAAAAGCATCATAAATGACTTGCTGGCCTTGCTCAACTGAAAACAGGATAAAGAGAATGGGTTTCAAGAGTTGAAAAGTTGATTGGTGGAAAGCTAAAATGGTTTCCTGGAACAAACATTTTTTAACATTCCCTTCCCCTCCCGTAGGTAACAGCTTTCCATGGCAAAGCACACTTATTTCCACACACCTCTTATTATATTATACAAATGGGTGTTTGTCTGTTTCACAAATATTTAGACCAACAACAATGAAGATAATGAAAATGAAACTGAAACTGTGGACAGGATAACATTTATTAATTTCATCTTGTGGAAATAAATTTTGTAAAAGTCAAAAAGAATCTGCCCAAAAACTATCAAAGTTCGTGTTATCAAACAGATCACAGAGCTATTTGAAACAATAAATCCATTAACATCTGAGGCATCTTACCATCTTGTCTGGTGAGAAAAGGAGGTAGCTCATCTACACCCGGGCCTTGTGACACTGACAAAATACGCAAAAGAAAAAAAGAATACAACTCAACCATTCCTCACACTATGGGTTTAGTACATAAACATACTAGTCTCTGGTATAAAATATGCACAGTTCACAGACAACCGTCAGGCAGGAACAAAACTGCGGTGTCTCCATACACTGAAAGTGTACACAGAAGTGACGAAACAGCACGGTTTCAACACTAGCAGTCAAGTCTTCTTAACATGCAAATATTATTATGTAGAAAATAAGAATAACATTGAACTTCTTTTGCTCCCACTTTGACCTTTTGATATGATATGCATCTATTTCAGAATGAAAACAGCCTAAAGAATCCAATTTTCTTGCATGAAGTGCAAGTCAACACTGGACTTTGAACATAAACAAAATACAACACTTGATTTGGGCTATCCCACATTTTTCATGCATGTCTGCCAATTTCCAAACAAATCTGTAATTGCTCAATGGAAATTTACTTTCTTTATACACATTATTGACATATAATTATACAAGATGCAATTTTCAAGTACATATTTGACATGCTACAAATCCTCATGGTGTAAAATTCTGTGTGTTTCGTTTGAAATAAAAAAAAAAAAACATGTAAAATCTCACATATTTTATTACATTTGTGCAGACTTCCTGAGTATCCATTTCAGCATTCCTTGAGAATTTGGGGTAGAAATCTTCTGTCAGTAGCAAATACAGCAAAGTGCCAATATGCACTAATAGATATATAATGATGACTTGCTCATGGGAAATGGCCATTTGTATCTGAATAACATTTACAAACTGAAATGACTAAGTTTGTTGGCATAATTGCACTCACCTGTCTCATCCTGTATAGGAGCTTGCATTTTGTCGAACTTTTGAGGTTTGTCAAGGTAAGCTTGTATGTCTGACTCTGTGGAAATCACATGGAGTTTCAAATCATTAACATCATCATCAAAATAATCATGACAATAAAATTTTATTGGATAGAAATAATTTTATTTAAAAAGTCTGGTGTAAAACCTATCTTGTTCCCAACCACTTGTATACTGAACAAAAGAATTTTGTACTGTAACATACTGTCAGTCACTGTCAAATTTTATAAAAGCTTCCTGCATAAGTGAATGTGCAGAGGTAATTTTAAAAATTTGAGAGAAAGCTGTAAACATATTCATCTTTCTATTCCACCGGTCATCTTAAGTTTTTTGACTGCAGCTGATATGACAGGTCTCTATAACATCAAAATGAGTGTATGCCGTGACTTGTACAGACGCATCTAAAATTACAACGGTGACTTCAGAGGTAACATATATGCCACCACTGGTTCATGACATCTTTTCTATAAATTTTGTAGTTTTGCCCAGAAATATAATGTCCATAGTTCATCAATGCTCATTGTGTTCTGAGTACTGGCATACTATAAAACATATCAACCTTCGTTTGGAATTAACATAATGGACAAGTTTATTGGGTTTCTTTTCACGTACTACATAATTTGTGACTGTTATATCAAAATGAAACCAGACTTACCCATACTCAGCCTTTATCAAAGCCTTGAACACATAGTACTTTGGCTGTTTTAATCCTGATAGGCAATGCTTTTTGTATACTGCCCATACAATTTACATTTATTAACTGTATATGGGATGAATGACATCTTCCACTTACTTATCAACTGAACACACTCTGCGAGGACATCATCCCTCTCCAGCTCTGTAAGAAACTCAATCAATCTACCCATGACTGGCTTCAGATCTGGCCTGTTCTTCCATTCATTAAGTAAATGTTTCGTGGGACTCTCAGCTCTCTCCATTGCCTGTCACAGAAACAAGATCAAGGTAAGTGATTTAAAACACAAGTTCATAAGAAACAGTTTAGACCTGATACTGTTCTTATCATAGATTTGGTTTATTTCACTTGACGCCAAAGAAACTGTGCCCCTCCGAAATTCTGAATTCTATTTTGTCTTTCGTTGTCAAGAATAAGACCCAAAGCCATGTGTTTTGATCTCCCCCTAAGAGTTTCAATTCTTCCTCATTACAGTTAACGTCTGCAAGTACGCATACTCGGCCACCATGCCAAGAAACAAATCTTTGCATGTGCGCATGCTCAGTTGCCATGCACTAAGGAGGGCGCAGGCACTGTGTGTTCAACCTTGCAATTTTGGGTGGTGACGTAACATCGTTAAGTAAGTGAAACAAACTGATGCATCTCCATCAAATTCAGGATCAGAATGGTATCAGGATAGATATATCACACTGAGAGCTCTCCATATCAATTAAATGTATGCACATCATTCTCACACTTTAAATTGGTTTCATGGTAAAAATCAAATAAAATATTTAAATAATATAAAGTACCAAAAAAATTCAGCCATAGCAATGTATACATTTACAAAATTGTATATTTTATTTCTAGGTGCTTCTGCTCATGTCTGTGAAGAATATAATGTTATATTTACAAAAAAAGATCAAAAGAAAAATAAAACAAATAAAAACATACAAAAAAAACAGAAATAATAATGAGCAGTGATTTCATCTGACAGACTGAGCTGTGTACAGTATAATAGTTATACTCACATCAATTTCCAAGCCATCAAACTGAATGAGCTCTGCTAGACCCGCAAAATTTGGTATCAAATCACCATGAACTAACTGATCTCCATCTAAGCAGAGTGCCAATCTCTTGGTAGCACTTGGTCTCAATGCATGGAGTGGCACATTGTAATGTTCTGAAGACAAATACTCCTGCCATTTTGGTGCCTCAGCACCCATCTCATTCTCTCCCATCATCTATACAATTTGCTGTCCCTGCTCTAACACAGAATGTTACCTGTGGACACAAAGTGTTGCTTGCTCATGTACAAGATGAATAATGTGTGCCATTCAGTTCAAAACTTAGTAAAGAAATTTACAGCAGACAAATAACTGGGTAGTTTCTTAGAAAAAAACACAGAATTAAATGTTTATTTGGTTCACAATTAATATTGTCAGGGTGTAACATCAGCCATTTGGATGTGCAAACAAACTCCTCTGGTCTTCATCTTCATTCTTATATTATTATCATAATACCCATTTCCACCCTTCCCGTAATCCCGCTCCTCCCTTTTTCACAAGAGTTCATATTACACTACAAAAATTAAAAATCTTTCAGCAAATTTATACAGCTTATATACTGTATTCTGATGCGTTCAGAAGTTCATAATTTCTGATCAAGTATTTAATTTATTTTCTGATCTTTTTCACGCTGTCCCTGTCAAGGAACTCATATCCTTCTTGCGTTGATGCCAAAACTATCTTGCCCTCTTTGCAACAGTGCATAATTTCATTCAATTTCATTTTATATTTCATCATGGTGGCCCAAGAAAATATGAATGCTGCCTTTAATGCCAACAAGCATTTAAATACTCTAACCCAATGGACACTCTTTACAACTTTATGTACATCTCACGCCTTATACTTTTGACATTCATGATTTTTGACATGAGGAATGCCAGTCAATATTTGAGACAGTTTTACTAAACTTCCACAGAACTGTAAATTCTATATGTTGAAATGCACACCCCATGGTAGGCTATCCCATTCACAACATGTGGCCTACACCTCTTGTGAGCTAAGAGTAAGGGTTCAATTATTTGTACATTTTGTGGATTATTTCTCGGTCACAGCTAATTTTATGCTCTTAATATAGCTTATCTGTCTGCAACTATATTTCACTTCTTCATGCCAAATTTCAGAGAAAGATCCCTAGAGTTATAATTTTTTAGTGCATTAGTAACAGGCTTTTCTTTTGCATTTTTATAGGTTAAATAATAGAAGCTGGTGTACTGTTGGTAATTCCTCCACCCATCACACATTTAACAGGCTGGTTGTTTTGTTGTTGTTTTTAATGGCCTAGATCTACTTCCCACATGAAGAATGAAATTATATTTAAGATAAAAACTTAATCATTGTCACAATTTAGATCTAGATCTAGATCTAGTCTTTATTACCAGATCTAGACTTCATTACCAGATCTAGATTCTAGATCTAGAGCTGGATCTAGTCTTTATTACCACTTAGATCTACAGAATTGTTGACGTATTGTTATTAATTATTATTATCATCCTTATTTGTATGTGTTAAATTGCTAATTCTACTTGTCACTTCTATCTGAAATACGACCTTTTTTTCTTTCTTTTTTTTCAACAAGCTGTTTTACTCAAAAATCAACAGTTGGTTGTTTGTCACACGACACAGTAATCAGTATTACCGAGCCTACCGTTTTTCAAAGTGCGTACATCCTCTGCTACACAATGTAGGCTAGTCACTGAATCTTGAAAATCTCCCGATACGTGAAAGACAGTTGTATACAACCTTCGAACGCTGCACTGGCATCTATTCAATCGCTTGAATGATTCAACGTGTAAATTCACCACTGCGACAAATCTTTCAGCTCCAACTTCCTGGTTGTTAGTCACGAAATCCAACCCCCTCATGTCACTCTTGTCAGATTTTCCTGGGGTTTTCCTGCCTCAACCAGAGATGGCCTCAACGGACTGAGCTATTTTTAGACATAATCCTGGGGACAAGCGGCGGGACAAACCAAAGTACAATCTTTACAAACCTAAAACTCAGATTTGCTCCCTTCGTTCACGTAGTTAAAGTCGGTTGTGTCCCTTCGCGATAATCTGGACCCTTTGCTTCATAATTTGTTATTAAAATTTTCTTTATACATCGCGACCACTCCTCGGAGATATCAAAATGCATGTACCGTACCAATATCCGCATTAATGCGCTCGTTTAGAACTCATTGCTTTTGCTAACAGTGAGGGTTATGATGAGAGGTATGACCTTTGTTTCTCGGGCGTCCCAACCGAAAGTTAAGCTGATTCTGACCCGAGACAAGTAGAATTACACTATAAAGTATTGAGCATAGGCATACACTACTAAACGGTGTTGAGAATATTGTTTCGTCACTTCTTTCATGGTGGGGGATAGCCTATTGTTCCAATGGACAGCACGAGTTTATTGATGGTATTGTTTCATCTCTGCTCTCATGATTGGGCAACAATGTTCCAATGGACATTCGATAAGTATTAAAGCTCTTTGGATAAGAATTAAATACGACATAAATCAAAATTTTCACAGCTGCGCCTTTGTGATCACTTTGTCACTCCTACTAGTCCTAGGACAGAGCCACCTCGGCATTGCTTTTGAATCATGATTTGTTTCAGAGAGGAACTGCAATGTGCATTAATTTTGAAAGAATATCAACTTCTTGGAAAATAAAGTGGGAGTGGTGAGGCTACATGGGTTTTCCAACAACACATCCGTCAGTGGGTTACCTCTGTCCACAAGTCACTGCCTGTGCCAGTCACTGCCAGTGTTACCTCGGCTCCGCTTTACCAATCTTCATCATGTCATTATTACATGGTTTGTTATACTATATAGGCCTACAGTGCCCGCCCCCGTGACAGTTTGTCGTTTTAAATCTTGGCGCGGGGGAGTTGGAGTGAAGGCTAACATTATGATGAAGATCTTGCCAACTTTGTGTTTCTTTCCAGATTTCGACTCAAGTCAAAGACAATAACCAGGCCACCACACAGACTAATAAAATACCCAGACTGGATGATCCCATTGTGTGACGTCACAAAACAGCGAAAGGTCATGAACCATCCGCCACTTTAGGTTTAAGGTAGCGACCGACGCTTCAGCATAACTACAATTTTGAATGATACCATTCTGACGCGCCTACTGAACGCGGAAGTTTGGTTCCGCACCAAGAAATTAATACATCATGTACAACCGATCTTGACGAATAAAAAGACATTTCTACTGCAGATAGAACTAGAATCGGAATTTCCCGAGCGGCGGCCATGTTGGTTATACAGTCGCCGCTGGGGAAATTCCGTAAAAAACGACACAGCCCGAAGCTCGTGTTTCCAGTCTGGTTAATTTATTAGTCTGTGGGCCACCATTGTTTTTGACTGGATAATGCACGTATAGAATTAATTTAAAAAAAAAAAAAAAAGTGGTCCAAATATCAACAAAGTATGGCCTACATATATTTACTGTACCCACCCCCACTTTCCTCAACTTAAATTTCACCGCCCCCCCACTCTTCTTATTCTTCTTCTTATGTACATGTAGTTGATTCGTATATATGTAAAAAGACGATCCCTCAACTGCACCACATGCGACTCGACGTCATTCCTCTAAAAATAGGGTAAAAACCTTGTACACTGTATATATATATTAGGACCATCTGTTTCACTCAATTTCTCAATATCTAAAATATATTCGTTGTGTAAATTCTTTTGTATATATATCTCTGGTATAAATAACACACACACAAAAACTCAAGACATGATTCCTCTAAGAATTTCTAAAAGAGGAACATGGTCAACACATGTTGAAGTTTATGTTTGTTATTTTTATTTAAAACAGCCCTGATTGCTTCCATGTCTACGGTGACTGGAGTTTTGTTATCATTGGTTGTCCCACCTCCCTAGCATCTCATACTCTTATTATATACTACCTTTTGATTAAGGCAATCAAAGAAGCTGTTTGCCACTTCTACGTACACCCCCACCCCCCCCCCCAGGCGTTTTGTGCTAGGGGCGCACACGTATATATATACCCGTACCTATCTCCAACCCCGTCCTTACCCTCAATCCTTATCTTACCCTCTCAACCAAAAATATAGGTGGAAAACAAAAAGAAAATCTGAAAGAATGATTAATTAAGGCTGTTGTCAGGAGTATTTCAGGGGGAGCTCTCTAGCTCTTGGGGTCACAAAGGCTTTAAAATACATATCCCTGGCGCAAAAACGTGGGGTACGTACGCAGGAGTTAACTAAAAGCAATCATCAAAGAAAATTGACTCCTCTTTAGTCCAGTGGTCATTCCATTTCCAAAGTTTCTCCATTATACACATACAGTACCCTGGTCTGTGTGCCCGATCTCCAGCAGCACAGGGAAGGTATGTGAAATTTTCTGTATGTTACATATAGTATATATATAACCCGAGACGAACCATTCCCCTTTTCACCATATCGAAAACTTGCTTGCGTATAAACACGGTGAGTGCTACTCACAGAGCTCTATGGTGCTCCTCTTCTTGGTTCAATTATGAAGGGGGGGGGGGGTGGTGCAAATTGTTGCTTTGTTGACATGGACGATACACGCACAAGTCGACGGTCGGAAAATGATGAATTGATCCGTCTCAATATCCTGTGTCTCGGATATAACCATAAAAGGTACCCGGCATTAACCGGTGTTCCCACATTCTCTTTCCCTCTGTCTCATCTAGACAATTTCCCACAATAATCCAGTCTTGTCTCAGAATTCATGCACGGCAGAATACTACCCGCCAACTGACGGGCGTGTCAGATTAATAGTAATACTGTCTCCCTGTTCGATAGACTTACGGAAGGGAGCACAAAAACAGATCATTGTAGTTTACATTTTTACAACTTTAAAAAAAATTTGCCTGAAACTTGAAACAAGTCAACACAAAGGCTATGATTGTGTGAAGATTAGCTGACACTCTGGGGAAATTAATTTAATAATTTTTTAGTTATTTAGGCTGTAGAGTTGGGCAAAAAAAATGGCAAAAATTGCACAACAAAATATCCAGGCGCTGATTTTTTCTATTACAAAATACATGTATATGTGAACTTTTCTGTAGCTGAGTTAAAAAAAAAGAAAAACAGTAAAATGATAAAGGGGTTGTGTAATGCAGAAAGAACAGTAAGATGGGGAAGGAGTTACACAAAAGCATTAAATTCAACCTATCACTATCATGTTGTGTTTGATAAAGAACTTGTGTTTCACCCTTTTGAATGATGCGTATATTTCTTAGTTTCAAGTGAATACTAGACTTAATTACAAAATACACCAATTTACACATACATGTACTGTACAGAAGAAAACAACCCCAACAACATCCATAACAAAACATTATATTTTATTTTCACAACTTTCACACTGACCCAACAAAAAAATGAAGAAAAAAAAATGTTACTGTTGGTGTCATTCATCTCAATCTACCAATTACCAACTACATGTATAAAATAAACATATAAGCACAATGTGTAGACAATATTTATGATGACAAGAAAATTATATTACATAAAGAAATCAAAAGGACTGCATAAACCTGGCGTTTCATAAGATGCAAACAAAGCAGAGCCAAAAAAAAAAAAAAAAAAGCAGTCTGTTCTGTCATTAATTAATCCAGTGTCATTTATTTCCACGTATCAATGTTCAATGAGAAAAATACACTCATTGAAACAAGAGAAACTGTCCATTCCTAGTTCTACTTGTGAAAACAAAAGTGTCCTTCCTTAGCACCATTTGCTGGATACATAGACTTGTACCAATCTTCAGAATACTATTATGAATACCATGGCATTGGTTCTGCAAAATATCATGTCTCATTCTTTGTCTTTTCACTTTCTAATGCAATGGAATGCCAGAGAATCAAAGGCCCACTACATGGGCTTCACAGAAAAAAAGTTGAAAAATCAGCTTGCTGTGAAGATTATAAATAATACACCTTTCAAAGGAAAGTATCCTCCAAAGGATAAAATGCAAATTTTTGGTAAAGTGTAACATTGAACTGTTTCAGTTTCACACATTTTCATATGGTGCATGGGCATGGCAAAGGTCATATTTATAATATTGCAGCCTGCATGTTGTTTTTTTTCCCCCCCGAGATGACAAAATGCCATATATGATAGATAAGTGTGGCAACGCTGTCAAGAAAAACTATGAGTATAATCAGACTGTCAGGCAGTCGAAACTGCAAATGACAGGCACCTTAACCTGACACACTGTGAGAAACTGTTGATGCTTTCAAATTCACAGACAAAACAAAATTTATGGCATCCCCTAGACCTGAAGCTGAGTGTATTTTGTGTAGTTTAATGGGATCCTGGACATCTACCACTGCTTGTAAGTGGTATTTTGTGCTGAACTTTAAAAAAAATGGTAAAATATGTTGTACATCAAAAAAGTCAAAAATACATGTGTCTTCACTCAGAACTGTGGATGCTCAAAACTTGTGGAAACATGTACATGATGAATGAAATGACAGCAAAAGAAAAACATACAATCTCAACAATCTGACATCAGTTTCATTATCTCTTAAATTCACTGATAACTGCAATTAGGATTCTCCAGCATTTTCCCTCTATAAAATCTAAGTTTTTTTTTAAAAACAAATAAAAAATTTACAATACTTGTGTCACAAGCTGTAAATTAAAAAAAAAAAAAACCACCTGAAGCGCATTTACTTTTTGAAAGAACAGGCAGCTGGCAATTATTAGTAATTAATATCCATACAATGATTGGCAATAATTTGTTCCCCTGCAAAGATCACAGTCTTTAACTATTTAGCATTACAGGTAACCAAAATTCTTCACACAGAAATTCTGTTCTGTCAATTGCCTGAAATATGCCTTCATGAAATCTTAGGATCTCAAGTATGTTTGCATTACACAAATCTAAAGAGCCCACATTTTAAAGGTATTAGATCTGCTCACAAGGCAGCATCGTTCGCAAGGCCCTCAAGCATAGCGTACTAGAGTACAGGCCGCTTCACACGCGTTTTGCCAGGGACGGGTTAAGGCCATCGTGTTATTGGCCACGACTGGTACTATCCGAACATGGGCGGTATCGAGTGCACTTTCGGCTAAAAATATCAGAAGCATGTACCTGATACGACCCTGACTCTACACAGAGCATAGCGAATGCGAACGAATACTTTGGTTGTCAAATCGTATCGCTCTGCCGATCGAAGTCGATACTATCCGTTATGGTGGGAAAGATGAACCGTGTTTGAGATTGTTTTCATTAGACCTGTCATTTCGAACGGATTACACACTCTGCTAACGAATTATTCAGTGTGCCATTTACATTGTGTTTTGGTTTGGCAATTGTGACTTATTTATACTAGACCTAGACCTATATTTCGCTCTAGTCTAGTTCAAGAATCTTGTGTTATTTTGTAATCATGGGGAAGAAGTGCAGCACTTATGGTTGCAGGAGTGGTTATGCTGGTGTAGCGGATAAAATTCCAGTGTAGGCCTATAGTTTTCCCTTGGATCCTTCGGAAAAATTGAAATGGGTGCAAGCTATGCCTGATAAGCTTTCTGTGGAACAAGTGACAAAGTATATGGGATTGTGTGCTAAACATTTTCCAGATGCTAGGATGAAGAAAGCAGGAAAATTTATGGTGCCAGCTGACCCTCCAACTTATTTCCCTGACGCTCCATCATCATGTGTTGGCACTCCCCATCCAAGGAGCAGAACAACAACAAAAAGTACAGCTGCTGCCAGGGTTCCCGATGAAGATCAACAGATGAAAGAATTTATTGAAATGGACAAATTTCAATTGAACACATTTATTGCTAAGTTGAATAAAACTGTCGCCAAGTATCCAGGAACTCTAGTATGGGGTAAAGACACAAACTTCAGCTTCTTCAGTTTGAGATAAAGTTTGCCTGCTGGGGGCATATACAGGAATTACAAAAACATGAGGCCTCTGCGATGGTTAAGATGTCGAAGTTGACAGAAGCAACAGTGAACCCATCCAACCTAGAGAAACAAAAGGTCAGCCTTGTTCTAAACGTTTTCTGTGACCAAACTGTGACAGCACTCAGAATGTCACAACACACATCTCCATCGTGGCAGTCGACAGCATCTTTCATTGCACTCGTTGTACAGTTGTGGAAATTGCTTAACTGCAAGAGCAGATTCCAGGCCAAACGATTCAAAGACCCAGACAGAGGAATAATAGATGGATTGCACGGCGAAATTAAACGTTATGATCTTCTCCTTCACTGGGCTGCAAGTAAGGTCCTTTCAAAACCAGGAAAAGCAGCAAGAGTCAATACATTGACCAAAGACACAGCCAACGCATTCTCATGGACATGCCATGCCCTTGCAGACCTGTTAAAGTACCTACTAGAAACTGATGCTCCATTCAGGCACAGCTATGTTTGTTTGGGATTTTACCAGCAGGACGACCTAGAGCGTCATTTTGGGCACTTTAGGATGTCAGCTGGTGGAAATTTCTTCCTCACAACACAAGAGGTGTTTACTACACACAACATCGACAAAGCAAGGTTCATGCTACAGTATTGTGAAACCCATGACATTGATGTCAGTGCCTCTCGTCATCAGTGTGAGCATTGTGCGAAGCCCTTGACTGACTGTGAGTACATTCTCATAGATGACATGTTAGACCTAAAGTATCCAGTTAGCCATGATGAGAGACTCAGTTTACTATACATTGGTGGATATATCGCATTCAAGCATGAAGATTAGAGGAGAGGCCAGTGAGTTCAGCGAAAATGTCAGAACATACCTTGAAGGTCTCAACAGAGATGGACTTCAGTATCCTTCTGCATCATTTTTTGACTTCATAAGTCTTGCTTACATCTTCTTCACTAAATCACCAGAGAGCATGTGCAAGAACAGACTTGTGAAGGTCTGGAAACAGTTCCCTGAAATCTTTGGACTCAGTATTGTCCTAGCAGAACGACTCTTGATGCGTTTGGCAAACATTTTCTTCAAAAGGTACTGTCTCACCATTACACCCAAAACTGATGGGAAAACTGCAAGAAAAGTTGCCAAGTTGTCATCCTCATCCACATGTTAAGTAATTTATATCCACCTCTACTATGCGAGACTGCCAAGATACTAAGGTAAGAAAAAAAGTAACCATATTTTGATGGACATCTATTGGTCTGTTCTGTCTTTATCTTGTGTTTATGTTACTGTTGACCAGTAGATCTAAATGTTTTTCATCAAATTTCATTAATGAAACGTTTACAATTCGTCTTTTATTTATTCTTCAGTTTCTCTTTCATTCCTTTCTCTCTGCCTCTCTTGCTCTCTTACGTTGCCATTTTTTTTAAATGAATGTTGGGATTATGTTGTTTTGATTTTATTTGTTATTTTCAGGCGAAGGATTGAATTTACTATTAATATTATTATCCACGAGTGAGAAATTTGAGTCTTTTGTATCAGTCTCTGATGGTAACTAAAATATAGATTTCATGTTTTTCTAGGAAATTGTGTTGACTTTGTGAAGAATGAAATTGTTTGGAATGCGCCCCCACCCCCCTCTCTGTCTCACTGCTCTGTTCTCTTGCTTTGTGATCCGTACGCAAGCATGCTCATACATAATTATCATTTATGAATGCGTAAACCTACATTATATAAATGCTTTTCTATGTAAACAAAAACAAGTTTCATTGCTTAGCGTTAGCAGACGATACCTAGACTAGATCTAGTCTGAAAACGAAAGCAGCACATTGTAAGACACTGGTAGCGCCAGTATCACCCGCTGTGGCATTTCGTCACGCGGCGAGACGCGAGGCACCGATGGCCTTAACCAAAATCCTCGTTTTCTGCTTGCTGTGGCCTGTACTCTAGTACGCTATGCCCTCAAGGGAAACGAAACCGCGGGTGTCCCAAGACAACATGGCAAAGATCAACTACAAGTGAGGCAAAAATGCTGGGACTCTCGTGGGGCCAGATTGAAGCCGCAGCCCAAAACAGAGCAAGGTGGAGGACCTTGGTAGATGACCTATGCCCCACTTGGGGTTCAAGGGTTTAAGTCAGGTAAGTCAAGATCTGCTCAGTTTTCTTTCCTATTTAATGCCAACTCAGCTCAAGTAAATGCAGATAATTCATGACTAATTTTATCTACCAATGTAGTGACTAAACTTGTACACTTTACTGCCTAGGATCCAGGCATTGGCTAAAAAAGGCTGGGTAAAATGCACTACCAGAACACAAGTGTAACATAAATATATTTCTGCCAGGCAAGAGGAATTTCAAGTCTTTTTACATTGCACAAAGTTCAGTCAATTTCTTACACAGTGAAATCCTCTTATGTTGTTTCTGTTTGCATTCCTACTCTCCCTTTTTGCAATATATTTTTCCATTTTTGCAAATTTGCAGTTTCACAACATGACCACAACATGGCCTGAAGACCATCGGAAGGCCCAACAATCAAATACAAAAGCCTAATTTACAAAATCTGAACCAGAATGTGTTCATATATATATATATATTTCACAACAGTACAACCAATCCAAGGTTTTGACGAAACCTGGGGTTTCAAGCTGCCAGACCATTTCTCATAGCAAAACCAGCCCCCTTAAAAGTGTACTAATGTCTTTATGTTTCTATAAATTGCAGCTTTTCCCATTAGTAAGAGTAAACTTGACTTCCAGAAAGAATGAAATTGTCAATGGTCAGATCTGTCATAAAAAGCACATGTGCTTACCAAACATAGCCTAATACATTGTATTAAACATACAAATAACTTATGTACATCTTTATGCCACTTGTTGGAATTTTGGTGCCATGATGCTGCATGTCTCTCTGTAAATGCTGTCTACTTGCCTGAACCAGCAGAAGAAGGGGAGGTCATCATCTGTTCTTGAGGATCACTTTGGCTACCAGTGCCTGTGACATAGAATAAATTAAAAACTTGATTTTCCAGGGTGTGTGAGTTGAAAACTGCTATAAATCTGTCAAAAACATGATGCTGGACTGAATTTTGTGGTTTTCGCCAACCTTTACATTACTCAAATGATAAGTATCATGGCAATGCCCCCAAAGAAATGCCACGTCCAATAGGGAAAAAAAAACAATCAGGAAGGGGCTCTTTCCCTATTTGCTGTTGTAAACTTTTAAATAGGGACATGTACGTTACCAAAAAAAGACGGTTGCAACCCCAAACTTCAAGAAAGATGCCAACCTGTTAAATGTTTCCAATATTTGGGTTCACAACGACACTTACAAAATGGTGGTGGTGGTGGGAGGGGGGTGTTTGAAGGCCAATTTCAAAGGTTAGTAAATTGACTTTTTTTTTTTTCCAATCCAGCAATCAAGAAATTTCTCAGATCTCCTTCATGCTTAATCTACAAAAATCTATAAAACAGTTTCAGTCAATCAATAAATAACTAATGAAAGCTGAACCTCACACTAGGGTATATCAATAATATTATCACAGTTATGGGAGGGAGGAGAACACATGGCAAAACTGTCACTCCAGACCTTGTTGGAGAGGGAATCAAATGCAACAATTGTAAACTATGTGACTATTTGACTCTTCAAATATGTTCTCCTCCTACTTTCTGTACAGTACTCCTTTTTTAATATATTCTCAAGGCTCTGAAAACACAGAAAGCAATGGCTAGGACAAATCGGGAACTGGCTTTTTGCAAAGGTGAAACTGAATAATTATTGCAAAGCAACACAGACATGTAATACATAGAGCTATTGCATGTAAATAGTTTTAGGCAGTTTCAGAAGTAATACTAGTAAACTCTGACTGAGGATCTCCATAGTGAACCTATATTTAGATATCACTGCATCCTGATTCCACAAACAGCCTACCATACCAGGTAAACGATTTTGATTTGTACCATGAAAGTGTGCAAGTAACATACTGTGAACCTAAGAGTTGCGATAAAACAACTCATGAGATACTTTATTACTTGTGCTGCCTCTGGGCTTTCAGCAACTGCCTAACTGTGCGTGGGAAATGAACACTGTGCAGAACATTTGGCCCCTAAGATAAAAATGAGTGCTTCCATTTTCTCCCAATTTTTTTTTTTTCGCTTGACAGGACTCTCTGTTTGAACTGATATGAATGCCCTAGTAGTTTTGGGTTAATTTGTTGCTTTTAGATCACAGGCAGAGAAGTGACTCTTAATGTTCCACAGACAATGAATTAGAAAAAACTAAAGTGAACATTTAGCCACTGCATTTACTTACATTTACTTACACGAGATAACGATACGGTTAATGAAATTTGGCTTTGTACATGTAGCTGCTTTTAAACACGGGTGAAAATCATTGATTCAGTGCAAGAAATGATTATCTCCTCATTTTATAGCATTAAGATAAAACATCTTGCACTGCACCTATTAAATGGCAATGAAAATTTTTAGTCTACATTTTGAGGTGTGACCAGTATTGGATGGGAGCCTGGAGTTAAGACTTACTTGCAGCATTTCCTGCTGGCAGTGGGGGTCTCTGAGCTGCTGGCAAAGGGGTACTCTGTGGGGGCTGGGCCCCTGGAGCCCCCTGCTGCTGGGGAAATTGACCTGGATACTGCTGCATGGGTTGGTTAGGGTAATGGGGACCAGCTGGGCCAGAGGGTGGGGCACCACTATAAGGTGGGTAACCTTGCTGGTTCATGCCTGGGTGGGGAGGTCCTGCATACTGACCCTGTGGAGCCCCAGAATGAGGTGGATATTGATTGGGCTGATTCATGTAACCTGGGTAAGGACCTGATTGTTGCTGAGGGTACTGCTGGGGTGGGGTTCCACTCTGATTCATGCCCATGGGGTGGTGAGGAAAACCCTGGGGCCCTCCTGACTGATATGGGGGCATGCCCTGAGGATGCTGAGCTGTTGTTTGAGGATACTGTTGCCCCTGAGGTGGGGTAGGGCCTTGGTTGGGGTATTGGCTTGTTGGGGGCAGCGCCTGGCCCATGGGACTTTGCTGCTGCTGTTGTTGTTGTTGTGGGGGGAGCATTGGTTGCTGTGTGACTGTTGATGGCTGCATCCCCTGTTGCTGTTGAGGTGTGGGTGTACCACTTGGGGTAAGGGTGGGGGGTGGGGTCTGTGACTGTGGAGAAGCTGACGACTGAAGAGCCTGGGCTAGAGCTGCATTAGAGGTGGGGCCAGCAGAGGTTGCTGTTGTTGGGGTTGGAGTTGGTGTGGTGGAGGGAGTAGGCTGGCTGGTGGTAAAAGTAGTGGAGGAGGTGACTGAGGAGGCTGATGGAGTAGTGGATGGGGCTGGTGCAGACAATGGTGCAGATGACACAACAGTGGATGATGATGGTGGAGGTGGTGGTGGTGCAACGGACGACGGAACGGAAGGAGTGGTTGTGAGGGTAGGGGAACCTTGAGGCACCTGGGTGGCTTGCACCTGTGAATAAAACAAGGTCTTGTGGTAATGAAAGGGAGATGCAGGTTGTGCAGGTGATTACATCAAACACACAGTGATAGCAACACACCAACGACTCTTTCAACCAAACTTAGTCTCAGCAACAGGACACATTCAGAAACCACCTAGCATATTAAAAAAAAAATTAATAAACCACCAGTTCATGTAAAAGGATTGAAAAGTGGCTGCGAGGTAAGCATGAATGTTTGCATGGCATACTGGCCAAACAACAATAGTTTTTTGTTGTTGTTGTTTTTTTAAGCCCAACATTGAGAGGATGTACAAGTGAAACAAAAAAGAGCTATCATTTCTCAGTACTCTGCCCTTTTCCCCCAAGCGGTTCTCATAACATATAGAAATTATACTTAAATCTCTAGCCACTGAATGTTGAGTCAATAGTATTACTATAAATACTTGAAGGATCCAGATCCATTGCGACAGTAGATACCCAATACTCAATGGTGTGTCAGTATCTATTTAGTAACTGGCACAGAAAAAAACACTGGTCTCCACTTAGTTTCCAGTGCCCCAAGAATCAAGTGAAATCCACTGGATCTGGGTCTATTTTCATACCCAAACCCACACCCGCTAAAGTTTTGCAAGTTTTTGTGGATGGTGATTTGTTTCATTTTAAAAACAAACAAAAAATTTTGGAAGTGCCAAAATTGGCAAACCCAAGGAAAGCAGCACCCTGTTATGTAATCACCAGTTTGTAGTATTAATGCAGAAATCAGTCTTCACAATTAATCAGAACATAACTTATGCTAGCTCTGTATTTTCCTTAGATAAATTGTTGGGAGCAATGCTACATTTTATCAGAAAACCAATACCACTTCCAGCCTGCACATTTAATAAAAAACACACAAGCCAAACATAAGGGCTAAGGGAGGGTGATTAGAGCAATGTAGCAGCGAGACATGTACTGTGAAATACACCAAGCACTGACAGGACAAGATAGAAAAATGCATTTCACAGGATTTTAAATTCTCTTCACTTGGTGGCCTAACATAAACCCAGATCTGTGTTGTAAACTTCTAAACCATAAGAAAGAAAGACCTTGTAAAGTTGTAATGTTCTCGTGTGATTTTTGTAAAGAATACAAAAATATATTGTTACTGCCTGATATGTTAATGGTGTTCATGAACACAACAAAAGTTAACAAAAAAGAAAAAAAACCTGTTGTTGGTGGATTTTCTTTTGCTAATGTGAGTCAATAGCTTCAATGAAAAAATGCTCTTAATTTCCTACTTTTGTCTTTATTGCATTTGCTATTCTTGTTAAGCAAAAAGTAGTACTACTGAATTTCCACCCCCCATTTAATTTTCACCCCAATTGCAGCTGCATTTCACAATAATGTCTATGGATCAGTGGTTGTAACAAAATACTGGGTAAGTAAAGAACTAGAAGAAATATATAAAAATTGTTTTGATTTAGTCTTCCAAAAGTTAATACAAATTTCCTTACAAATATTTCATTTGCGTGGGTGAAAGTGAAATCCAATTACTCTTCCTGACTGCAGTTTCCACGAAAACAAATATCCTGCAAATACTACATCCAACATAAACATGTACTGGATCTGATGGTCTCTAGCCGAATAAACTTAAACATCACATGAGGCTACATTTGGATTTAGTTGCTGGCGGACATTGTCAAAGCGACTTCAGACCTATGATTGTCATATTTCAATACAGCTAGCTACCAGCAGATGAAGCAGATTACTGATGGTACATGAGGATTGCTGTTAAAATTCCGTCTGCTGCCTGATATTTCCGGCCAACTTTCACCCAAGCAAATTTGTTGATGTCAATACTGAATAAGTGATAACCAACCTGTGGTCCTTGAGGAGGCATGGGTGAACCATGCATGGCATAGCTTGTATTCTGAACAGCAGCCGCAATGGCAGGATTCTGGATTGTTGCTGAGCTGGAAATAGCTGGATGAGTTCCTTCCCCTGGTGGTTGTGGAGTGGCTGCTTTGTTTTCGGCCAGCTGTTGATTAGCAAACTGACGAGCTCTGTATTCAGCTGCCCGAATTTGTTCCATGTGAAATTGTTGCCTCTCTTGAAGCAATTGCTGACGTTGATATTCAAGCTAATGAAATGACACAGAATGTTAGTGTGATGTGAAGGGATCTATTGCATCTTTCGCAAAAGTTAACTATTGACTTTGAGGCAAATTTCAAAGTTATTTACCTGCACTAAGTAAATCCACATGCCTCACAATGTCAACCAGAGCATCTTCTTGTGAAAAGTTAACAGTAATAAGTAAACACTCCGTTTTTCTGTTGTGACAGCAGTGGCAATTAAGACTATATAAACCAATTTCTCATCAGTCACCTCCACCTTGCCAATCCAACATGTTTCACCGATGAGACCACCACTTTTGAAGTTGTTTCAGCTCTGTATTAACAATTATTTTTTAAACCAACTAGATGAAGTTCCCGGCATTACCGGGATAAACCTGTGAACCCACCGTTCCCCCTCTCTCTCTCTCTTTTTGGTCTAGAAAGCTTCCCATAATTATTCTACAGTCTTACTACAGATTTCATGCACACTAGAGCGCACTCATTTCTGGTAGGGAAATTGCTCGCACCGAACTGAACACATATTAATACATCGTTTCCGGTGCGATGGGTTTACTATAGGGAGCCAAAAGAAAGGTCATTGTATTTTACATTTTTACAACTTTTTATTTAAAAATACTTGAAACTTGAATCAACACAATCGGTCGATACAAAAGTGATTGAACTGGATTAGTTGACACTTAAGAAAATTAGTTTTGTAATTTTTGAAACTGTCATTTAGGCTGTAGAGTCGAGCAAAAAATGGGGCAAAATTGCACTACAATGAATTACTCCCACCACTATTTTTTTTTATAATAAGATATTCAGTAGCAAATGGACACTCTGGGATACATAAAGTGACAAAACACTAAATTCAAGGTTTCACAATTTCTACACTTTAGGTGCTGCACACATAACACAGCCACAATTTTCTTCAAATTGCAGCACAGCCACTTTACTTTTGCTCCCCTCAATTTGACTACTTTGTGTTTGTCTGTATTTGTTTCTCAAATATGCAAGGGCATCTTGATTCGTACCACTCTAAAGACACTCTTATGGTCATGAAGGTTGGTAACCTCAAACCTGACAATTTGGATTATCTGTAACATAGAAATACAATGGTTCTTGTTCACTCATTCATTATGGTAACTTTGGTGGGTGTGGACAGGTATGTAAACAAAGTGAGAAAAATGTGTATTCTTTTCATAAATCCGGATAGGATTCAATATTTTTTTTATATTTTCAATATTTATATTCGAAAAGTTCAATAATTAGATATTTATTATTAACCCTCACGCTGCGCGGGGGCGGCAAAAGTCGGTATTGATTTGCAAGCGCTCACGCCGCACGGGCGGCAAAAGTCGCCCAGGTCAAGCTGACCTCGCCACGCGCAAGCCGTATTTTCACGCATCAGGTCACTGACCTTTTTGAGACGTAACCACCGTGTTATTGTTCACCGTATCTCTTCTAAATCAAAGGCATTGTGACATGGACATGTTAACCAGTGAACCACTGGTCGCAATCACAAAGACTAAGCTTTCAAAGGCTCTCCCCACACTTTCAAAAGATGTAACATCGACATGCGAACTGTTGCTCAACAAATTTGCAATATTATCTCATTTTCTCACAAGCTGACCACCATCTGGAGTTGTCTGTATCTAAGAACCAATCAGAAACAAGCTCTGAAATAATCTTTGCCCCAAATGCCCACATTGGTTTATTAGTATGTGTCAATCAGGATGAAACCATTTTGTGTAGGGCTCGGGAAGGCGTGGCTAGTTATCATGCTTCGTTCTCACGAAAACTACAGCTGTCAGTTTGGAATCATAAGTCAGATCATTGGTTAGAGGCTGACAGACTAAGGTTTTGCTGGTTAATTCATTATCAAGCGTGATAAGGCATAGCAGCGAATGTTTTCATACCGATCAATAAAAAAAGACAGCGTGGACAGCGTTTGTGGTCATCGCATAGCGGCACGGGTCAGTGACCCAAGATAAGATTCTCCGTGAGTAAGGTCACTGACCGTGCAGCGGGCTTTACGGGTAGCGCGCAGGGTGAGAGTTGGAAAATCACTGTCCAATTCAGCCAGATAGTTGGCCTTCTGCAGCAAGTCAAATATTTGGTTTACTGTATAGAATGAGTTATCTCACTGACTCCCCACCTTCACCCGATATTGGTTAGATTAAGGTAAGTGGTCCCACAGGTATGCAACAGCCAAAACTGATCTGACTTACAGATTCTCTTTCTTTGTCCATGATGGTCTCTAACTCCTCAAAATGTCTCAGTTTGATCTCCAACTTTTTCATCTGTGTTTCCACCAACAAAGCCACTAAACCTTTGATCTTCCTCTCCTCTACAGCTGCAAGATGCTGGAAAAACAATCACACAAATCACAATAAACAACCTAGTTTCTTGTGATAAACCATTCTGTTTAAACACAAGAAAACTATAAAATTTAGGGGCATAAGAAAGACATACAACTGTTAAACTCACAACAAAGCAGTTAAATAATTCAATTAACTGATAACAATGAATATTATCACTATTTCAAAACGCCAGACTCTAAGCATATTGGACAGGAATCCTCCAGAAACTACCTGATTTCATTTTTAAAAGGTCAAGTATTACTACTAATAATAAACACTGTTTTGTGTGTTGTCTAAATATATATGGGCCTATATGTGTGTGTAGTGGTTGGCAGTGATGTGTTAAGTCAAATATTCAGCAAAATTTTCTGTCAGTAGTTCCAGCCCTGAATTTATATGTAGATTGTAACAATCATGGATATTTGCTGATGGATCATGAATCTGACCCCATGCACTGTGTGTGGAGGCCCATTAAAATATCATCAACATATGGATAACAAAATTACACCCAATAATCAACCTAATGCATTGGCTTCATGTCAAGATACAAAAAGGGTAACTTGGGTACCATGCTGAATCGCTTAACAACCAGTGTTAATTTTACCTTAGCTTTCACTGCTGCAGAAGCCAATGCAGCTGCTGCTGCAGTTGATATCACCGATGTTGCATCATCATCTTTAGGTTTATCGTCAGCAGCTGTTTTTTCTTTGTCCTCTGCTTTCTTTGTGCTTGCATCCTCTGAGGTGGCTTCTTTCTCACTAGTCTTTTCTTTATCATCCTCTTTCTCTTCCGATTCCTTGAACAAAAAACGATTTTACATCATGCAAGACACTGGACACTTCTCGCTATGTTACCAAAGAATTACAATAAAATACTGCCCAATACTTTTGAATCCATGGAAGCATCATTTGGAGGATAGTTTAGCTGTGATTCTCGCAGTGAGTGCATTTTAAATCACAAAATGAATAAAACTGAAATTGCCATGCTGTCATACTCACCTTTCCCTCACTCTCTATTGATTTCTCTTTGTCTTCTACTTTTTCTTCATCCTTCTTTTCTTCTTTCTCCTCTGCTGACTTATCTTCCTCCTTCTTGGATTCCTTTTCCTTACTGTCTGTCTCCATTGGTTCTTCCTCCTGTTGTGACAATACACACAGAATATTTATTGGACCATTTCAATGCTTATTATGGAGTTCTGAATGGCTCTCCAGGAACTGAAGTTTTACTGGCTTAAGAGCCTAGACACAGCATACCAAGACAGTGCAGTCCATCATTAAATACAAAATCGAAGAGTATCGAGTCCCGTGACACGGTTTGGGTAATAGAGATTTAAAAGCGGCTTGCAGTAAACCCTGATATTTTCATCATTTTTAGGTTCGGGGTGACGAGATGGGGTTAAGAGGCTCTACCACAACTGCCAAGAACTACGCAAATGTAGCATCTCCAAGTCAATTAATAATTAAAGTGAATGAAATAGTAGAAAGTGCAAACTTTGAATGAAGTTCTCAAAGACATCGAGCCAAATAGGAAATTTACATTTAGCCTATGAAAAGTGCAGAGATTGCCAAAATCGCTGTTGTCATAAATATATATACACAGCTTCAGACCCCTACCCCCTGCTTTTAATAATGACTCAGCTTTAACAACTTAATGATGAACAGATACACAGCGTTAATGTTCATTTTTGGTAAGGCTGGATGTAGTCTCAACAGCCGAGTCATAGAGCTGGCCAGCTAGAGTAAAGAGACATTCCATTATAATAATATTCATTCTATTCCCAACCTGGTATTATCTAAGAAGGCAAGCTTTTCGCAAATACCAACTATCAGGGCCAACAGTCAAGGACCCCCGAGAAACAAAAGATTTTCAACTCATCTACCGACCATGATACTTCGACGTCAGTACAAGTTCATTCATGCACTACTCTCTCTTTCTCTCTTTCTGTGCAGGCACATTCCATTTTAGCTGGTTGTCAACACTATTGCATCGGTCTTTGCGACCTGCTTTTTGTCGTAGTAGCACAACCTATTCGTCATTAATTTAATTTAAATGTGCCTTTCTTTCTTTCCCACTCAAACAATTGATTCTTAATTCTTGAAACACATGTATCTTTTTCTTCATCCCATGGAAATACAAGGCCTGGACTATTTTATCCCCCATTCATGCGTTGATTGCTGAACACCATCAACATCTATGCTCTTTCTTTTTGGCTGAATGAATATATTCGAAAAATATCGATGTCTATGAATAACTATGATCTATATCACTTGAAGTTCAGCAACAAATACTGTTTGAAACTCAAAACCAGCTATAAATGCATCGGTCCCCTTGATCAACACGATGGCAGCGTGCTTTTGTTTATGTTGATGCTCGCCTGACTATTTTTAGAATCCTGTGCTCGGCAGATGAAGTACCTGAATTGCACCGTCTTGGTTTACTGGTTAAGAGTATTAATGGCAGTGGGAAGATCAAGTAAAATGTAATTCAGTGAAAAAAACAAAATTTCCACCTAGACCACTGAATCTGTCAATGGCCCGGAATCCTTTTGTTTTGTTTGGGGTTTTTTCCTCCCCCTTCTGTCCAGTGATTCCCTTGTGAATTAGTTACATAATGATTAAATGACTTTGTGACATTACTTACCTTCTTTGTTTCTTCATCTTTCCCTTTATCTTCCTTCTTTACATCACTTGAATCTTCCCTGATACTTTCTGCAACAAGAGGAACTTGATGAGACGTCATGTACGATAACAAAAAAACTACACTGCCGCAAAACTGAAATAAAATGTCTTCCTGCGTTGCTATCGGGCACAATATGTACATGCTGCAATCCTGCTTTAAAACAACTGCCAGGTAAGCTGACAGACAATGATAACAGCTGGAACAAATTTTGTACAAAAGTCCTATGTTCTGATGTTAAATCTCACACATTAACTTCCCAAATGATGTTCAAAACTCCCTTCTTGGTTTGTTGAATTTCCAACACAGCTGGAGGAGTTAACAGAGACAAGGTAACTTCTAGCACCATCAGCTGTTACTCAGTTTAGACTGTCTCGTTACGACCATCTTACCTGTTCCAGCAATACCACTTTTCTCCAGTCCAAAGGTTGGTTCAACTGTCTTCCCCTCTTTGCTAGCACCAAGAACTGTCTTAGTGTGGGCATCTACAATTGCGGGGGGAACCTCATCTTTCATCTTTGAAAACTCCTCTGAAAGAAACAGTTGTATACATTGACCCCCTTGCACTCAGCATGCCTCATAAATAAAAAAGTCTCAAGTGATATAAAATAGTCAAATGAATGCAAAAAAACTAATTAATAAACAAATGCAAATTACATTTTGACCATGAAAATTATTTGCTGATAAATCAGGAAGTGCTTAGATGTGGAACACCAGGCACCAGATGACATTGAATACTGGGCTTGAGAAGGTTAACACAACCATTACCCATCATCAAAAGTTTTTTTTTTTTTTTTTTTTGAATCCATAGTTTTCAAATATGAGCACTAAAAAAACCATTTGGTTAGACATTCCAAACAAGTGAAAAAAGAGGGACTGAGATCATGCAATCATTTTTCTCCCCCTCCAAAAATTACAATAACAAGAAACATCGATGCTTAAGACAGACTCTTTTTATCAGTGTTAATCCTATTCCCAGAATTAAAATGTCTCAAAATTCAATGAAATTAAAACATGTTTGGGAAGAAAGATAAGAATGAACTGAACAAAACTGAAAAAAAAAAAAAAAGATTAAACCAGGCCCCACCCCAGATTTCTAAGACCCCTTTCACATGTTGCGGACGCTGCGCAGGTGCACTTGCACATGTACACCCGCGTCCGCATACCCAATCACACAGGGTGGGCGAAAATATAGACAGTGATCGGCTTCTCCTCCTTTATCTTGTATTTGCAACAGGAGAGGACGCATGGATGTACATTATCAATGTATCCTCTGATTGACAAAAGAACTTAATCTACAGAGCAAACATTTCACCTCCACACCGTGTGAAAGGCTCCACTGAAAACCTCAGCCCCAAGTTTGCACAGACCTGCACATAAGTGCCGCCACGGGTCACCTGCCCCACGTGAAAGGGGTCTAAGCCATAATGAAAAGGCATGACAATAACATGGGTGCCAGCAACGGAACCATCTGAAACCTGAAAATCACTTTGACGAAATCAGCCAAACCTGAAGTCAGGGATACTGAGCAACGCAGTGATAAAACAACAGACCTGCCAACTAAATGACACCTAAATCGCATACACCAATAATATATATACAAAGACAATTTTCAAATAATTATATGTATCAGAGAACAAAATACTTTACTAAGTATTTGTGCACACCTTGTTCATGTAAAATGTGCGTGACTGTAGCAGTTTTTGTTCTATAAGATGAATATTATTTCCCACTTAATTTTGAATGTGAGAAAAATTCTCAAATAAGTTTGTAAATCCTATAACAAACACACAACGGATCCTACATGTAACTACTGCTTTGTGCATGTTTATTACTACATGCATTATTTGCGTCTCTTGAGCCAATAAAATAGATCCTGTTGTCTCCCTTTCAATTCAACACCGCTAAGCTGGGTTTTCCTTTGTACGGAAATAGAAACAGCAAAGGAAACGTCAAAAACTCATCAAGTAGTAAAACAGAACTACATACATACTGGTACTTAATGGAGGTTTGATGTTTTCGTTTCTGTACATATAATTAAAAACAAGGCTTTAACAGTATGCCGTTGCTTGACTCGCACTGCTTATGGCCCCCGTGGTTATAATAGAAGCGTCAGACCTATAGGCCACACTCACGCTTGCTATAATAAGCAGCGTTTATTGGACTGAATGAAGTGAAATCCAGCTAGGCCTATGCCAATGATATTGATGCCGGAAAACTAAAAAAAATAGAACAATCTGAGGCCTTTGTAAACTAAACCCTCTGTTATCGGGTTGATCTAGTACAATGAGTATGAGTGGGCTAACCGTACAACGTGTATCGGTACAGATCTAGGAGGCATGCTCGACCTTGATCTAGATTCTAGGTTTTTGCGTAACAGTAGTAAAACGTCAAATCAGTCCGCACCACACATTCACAGTACACACAGAACCAAGCAACTGGGTATTCCAAACGAAAGCATCCATCGTCAATCGATAATAAACGTTCGTAGATCTACCACTGCATGCGTCTAATGCATTAATTCTGGCGTAGGCCTGACACACAGGACGAAGACAGCGCAACACATGACAGACAACAACCACTCAAACGATACGCGGAACATACAAGCGGGTCTTGACCAGACACATTACGTGACCCTTTGAGATTGACCCTTCGCTCACGTTCAAGTTCGCATTATTGTCAGCGCGATGAAGAGCTGCTGGTGCATGTGAAGCACCTGATCTAAAACTGCGAATCAGCCAGAACACCATGGTAGCCCTGTGCTGACGATACGCCTTCGAACAATGTAGATGCTAAAAATAAACGCAAATTTGGCCGATATCTCAAACGCATGCTTACGCGTTTTAACCAGGTTTTTGTTCTTTTTTGTTTTTCAGTTCTTCACATTGCGAAACTGGATTTTTTTTTTTGGGATACATAGCGAAACTGGAAATCTGGTATATACCGGAGGTCTGGCACCCATGCAATAACAACAATACTGAGCTTACAGTTCAACTGCACAAAGAACCCACTTTAAAACAATCTGGTTTGACAATTGTTAAAAAATTAGAATGGTAGAAAAACTCACCTAAAGCTGCTTTGGCTGCAGCACTGGCCACTCTTGGATCCACCACAGATGCCAAGAAAGCAACAGTTGACATGATAGGGTTGCCACTCTTGGAGAATGGTATGGGTTGATACACCAGAGGACCTGTGGAAGACAGACTCCCTTGAATCAAGACTCAAGCAGTGTGCCCTGAGCATACATATAATCATCAACTTACTGTCAATATGCAATTATGGCGTGAAAAATCCTAAATGCCTTAAAAGGTACAAGCTTTCAAATGATAAAATTAGAAGCCTCTTACCTTTACTTTTCAGCTTTAAGCAAAGCAACCAAGAGAAAATAATTAAGGAAAAACAAGACAATAATGACAGACTTGACGTCACATTCTAAAAAGACAGAATCACAATACTTTGTGAAATTTCTGACAAGTTATTCACGAAGAAACAAAAATTTTACTTGGGCAATCCAATATACCATCAGCCTTTTTTCATTTTTAAAATCTTGAGTGGGTCAATGTATTTTTCTTCATTTCCTTTCATGCAACAGCCCCTGATTGTGACATTGAAAAAGATTCCTTGATCAGTACATGATACATTTAGTAGGTAATAAATACTGTACTAACCAAGGTGGCCATCATCTTCCTCCAGGAAAGGATCTTCAATGGGTAGACGAAGAAAGTGCAGGATGCACTCATCTTGCGTGCGGCTCCCAACATGTTCACATACTTTGTTCCAGTCATCTTTGTACAATTCTAGGGCCTCCAACAGCAGCAGTGTCTCCTGATCGTTCCACTCACGGCTGCGCATAGATGGGTTCTTGTCCTAAAACGAAATAGTAACAAACTTATTAATCGACCTTTTCTGGATTACACAAGGCTTCTCAATAGTAATATACAACATAAAACATCCATTACTCCGAGAGATAGAGACAAAGGGAAAATTATGTATTTCTCTGAGTATTGAAAAGGCCTTTTCTTCTGTTTAAAAAAAAAACATGCAAAACTGGTAATGAGGAAGAATTCCCAGAGAAAAGCAGTTAAAGGTGAAAGCAATGGAAACCTCTAGCACTCGTCATAAATATGTCACTGGTGTAAATGGTAAGTGATTAAATAATTGATACTAAAGAGCTGCACCAAGCCTTTAATGAAACTTTGACGTGCGTTTTTCTTTTCTGCCTACCTGATAAAAAATGACCCCTAGAACTCAAGTTTTTTCCTTGAATTCACTTCAATATCATTAACTTTGTCAGTCCAGTCAAGGAACAAACATTCACATTCAATTTTACAATGGTAAAAAATAAAAGGGTGAAAATAGGGCCCGATATTGAACCAGACATCTCCTCCATGAAGAGGTACTATCTGCCCATCTCACCAGATGTCAGGTTTACCCAATATGAAGACAAAACACAGCTGCCGAAAATGTGCAAATTCTTTGCCATGTCAACAGGCCGAAGGGCTCAAGATCAGATGGCCGCTGGATCAAAAAAGTGAATGCTAAAATGAAAAGTAATGACAATAGGGAAACAAAAAACACACAACAGCACAGAAGAACTTCCTGATAGACTAAAGGAAGAGATCTCTTGCCAACGATACCTTTAGAGCTTTCTTGGTGTAAATATCTGTCTTGAGTCCAACACTTGAAATTTCTCTTTTCTCTTCCCCTTCTTTTTCCTTGTCTTTTTTGTCACTAAATTCACAGATCTCTTGAGCTGCAGATGGCTGAAAAATACAGACAGACATTAATATCTTTTTTTCCTCCTAAGCATCAAGTTCCAAACAATCCGGCTTCATGAAGAAACAAAGCAGTAAGTTAATTTGAAACGGTACTATGGTGCACATGTGGTCAATTAACATAATGAAGAGAACTCTGGCCAAATGATGATGAAAGGTTGACCTTTCCCCCATTAATCATATAACATTCTCAAACTTTCAAGAAAAAAAAGTACGTTCTTAAATGATTCAAAATTTAGCTTCTACCATTTGTAGTTTGTTTATCAGTGACTACACTCTGAAATAGTTAATACTCGTGTATTATTTAAGAAAAAGCAGCTTATCCCCCTGGAATTTGAACATCAGAAAGTTACTCAACATCTACTTAACCTGCCAGCATCTTTACACAATCTTAACATGGAAGCATGTGCTGCCAAAGTTTATTTTTTCTAAAGTTTCCATTATACTCCCACATGACGTTGCATCAGTCAATACCCAGAAAAAGGCTGGTTCAATAGATAACAATGTAACTGAAGTGAAGGTTGCAAACTTGTAGTAAAAGTGACTGAAGTGCCCTCATCCAAATAAAATCTGGCTGGACTTTCACATCCCATGTGTCAATATTAATCTAACTACCTGGTTCACTCTTGGAGGATTAATAGAAGCAATGCCTGATGGCGTGTCCGCCAGTATATGGAAATGAGAGGTAGAGGGAGGTCCCATGGCAGTGGGATGGCTGTCCGCATCGACCTGGTAGTTGATAAGACCCCACTGCTCAAGAAAAGCATGGACCCTGAAATACATCCAAGGAACCCATGAATGTCATTATCTTAAAAACAAATAGCACTGAATTATTGGGTCTGATGGCTGTTTTTTTACACAGAATTTAACTTTGTTAAAATTTTACATTTGAAAACTAAAATCTAATCTCACAAACTAGATATACAGTGGAACACACTTAAACCAAAAGCGG
The DNA here is from genome assembly GCA_963931925.1 of Onchidella celtica. Lineage (NCBI taxonomy): Eukaryota > Metazoa > Mollusca > Gastropoda > Systellommatophora > Onchidiidae > Onchidella > Onchidella celtica. The sequence continues at coordinate 16,929,019 of OZ007582.1, forward strand.
CTGAACCGAAAACACGGCTGAACCAAAAGAAAAATTAATCCCTGTTTTTTTTCTCTTTACTCCTTGTTAATGGATTAGCGATAAACCAAAGACAACATTCATGGGAACACGGCTGAACCGAAAACAATGACCTTGATTTTAGTGGAAGCCAGCGACCTATTCTTAATCAAGCACACTTAGTTCTCTCATCGTCAGGCCTGAGGCCACCAGCAGGTGTAGAAGACGGAGAGAGGTAGGGGTGTCACGAGCGAGTGGGCGAGGATCAATAGTTACGTGGAGAAGGGGGTAGAGTAAGATTAACTCACGGCCCACAATTAATGGAAAGCATGGAATGTTGTGAGTTGGGGGGGGGGGGGGGGGGGGTTTGGAGGAGGCGAGATCGGTGTACTACAAGTCACTGCAAGTTAAGAAGTCCAAGGGGACAGACGTGAAGAAAGCAGTCGGGAGATTGTGTGTTTTCCAGTGATGACTGGTAGGTTGAACTATGATTGATAAGTATGATGATTCATGTACTATATTCTCCTATAACCATGATGTAAATAAGTTATATGTGAGGAATGTGAAAGTCATTGATTACTGTGTATAGAGATGTGCGCAATGAGCGATAGATGTAAGTTCGGATCATGGATTCGTAGCGAGTCTGATTACTGTGTAATACGGTGGAGGTGTGTCACCGTAGAGAGAGTGCAGATGTGTGGTGAGTGAAATGTGGACTGTTGTGTGCACGCTTAATGGTTCGTAATGAGTGGTGAAGTGGATAGTAATTGTATGGTGTTATAGAGATGTAATGTTATTCTTATAGGTGCCGGGGTCGGGCCGTGAGGCTACCCGTGGTGGAGAGACTAAGGCAGGGGATAGGCCAGCATAAGGAGATGCTTGGGTTGGGCAGAAGGCTACCCACAGGCCAGCCTGAGTGAAGCTGTCGCGCAGGACAGCGAGGGCACATTATTCGTGGCAGTCTGGCCACAGACAGGGACGTTATGAATTGAGATATTAATGTGATATTAAGCTATTGAGGTGATATTACGATATTAATGTGCTATTAAGATATTGAGGGGAGATTGAGATACTGAGATTAGGTTGAGCAGGAGCCAGTAAGATAGGCCCGCAAGTAGTACATACATTGAGGTGAGGCTGAGGCCGGAGTATATTTTAGAAAGTTATTATCGGGTTGTGGACCCAGAGATAGAATGAATGTTGGGAATAACGACCATTGGATGGTATTTGAATTGAATAATGTACTGTATGTAATTGCACGTATATCTTTATCTTTATGTATAATAAATGTGTGAGTCTGTTTGGTTGTTCTGTTAAGTGTTATACTTGTTCGTTCGTGACTGTTGTCCTGTCATAATCATTACATCTCCCAGTCTGGGATTTGTTACAAGGGGACTGGGGAATTGCATCAGTGAAGCGAGTGCACATTGTCTGTAGAATCTAAATTATGCGTGTGTAGCAAACAGCAAGCGGTGTGCTGATGAGGCGAAGCAGGCAACATGTCATCGAAGCATCATGATGCGCGCTGTCTGATGCGGCGTATGTTACGGCACTGTGTACCCAGATGACCCACATGGTTATTTACACTGCTACGCACCTGGAAGTAACTCATTTTATCAGTGAAATTTGACCATACAGAGTTTGTTCCCCTCTTCTGATAACTTCCACCATACCCAGTTTGGATAAACCAAAATATGTTTAAACCAAAGTACTACACCCGATCCCTAAAATTTTTGGTTTACGCGTGTTCCACTGTAATTAGTGTACAGTGGATACCATGAACCCCTGCACAAGATCAAGTGAATATTTTGCTGTCACAAGTTTAGAGTTCTAAAATTATTTACTGATGAAACATTTTAAGATTTAAAGGTGTCAACAATGTAACAAAACACTCATGATTTTTGAAAGTCTATCAAGTAAAAGTGTAACAGAATTCTGCAAAAGTGATGCAACTGTTTTACTGTGAAGTACATGCTTTTGATGATCCACCAACATATCAATAGCGAGCACTGTGCAAATATGCTAAACAAGTTATGGAATGGTTTCTTAATTAGATGTGAAGTTTTATTTTTGAATTTCTTTCAAGAATACTTCCTTGCCTCATAATACAGCAAACATCTCCTGCCAGATTGCGTCTTACAGCAGTTGATGTCAGATACTCTGTTGGGTTGAGTCGATAGGTGTCAATCATGAAGTTGCGGTATGCCACGTAGCTGGAAAGACATTTGCAATAATACAGCTTTCCTGAAAACTTTTAACCAAGCAATACATTAATGTACACAAGAAAAATAACATGAAAACATTCAGAACTTCAAAGTTGTTCGGCAAACGTTTAAAGTCTATATAAATGCACAAATTTCTATCAGAGAGAGAACTGTGATTTAGTTTTCACTGGAAAAATATTGGACTGGAATAGCTGCACACATTCCATGATGCCAGGATTACATTCCTCACACACCAGAAATAAGTAAAATATGCTTCAAAGCATTAAGATTCTAGATATATTTCACACATTTACACCTTTGGTAATTAAAAGTGGACATTTTCAATGACATGGTCACATTTTATCCCTGTGAACACCCAAAATCAGAGAACTGTGAATGGAAAAATGAATGACAAACTCACATTTCTGGTGTCTTTGACTTATTTTTGCCATTGAAGAACTCTGGCAAGGCCCGTCTCTCAATAGCATGTACAGAGTTGTAGTCAAACCAAGCAGAATAGCTGGGGACAATGATATGATGCGTCTGTTCTGTCAATGTGTCATCTCCTGTCTCATGGGTATCTTTCTTCTCCGTATCCTCGTTAGTGGTTGCTGTAGCTGTTTCAGATTTCTCTTGTTCTGGCTGCTAGGATAAAAAATGAATATCACATTCATTCAAGTTCTGGGATTATCAAATCCTTTACTGTCCGGCACATACTAGACACATAAGTTCTTTCATCATATTAGACCCTTGACATACTCCCACCCTCTGAGCTTTACAAAAAATAAGAGAAATCTGGTAGCATATTTTGATAAAATAGGGACATGCAATCCAGAACTTAAGCAGATTTGTACTTATAATTTATTAAAATGTTTCAGCTCCATTTATGAAACTGGAAATTGATCTTTTGCAATCAAAACTCCAAATGCTAATGAAAATTAGAAAACTGGATGTTCATTGTTTTGTTTTCTAATTAAAACCTCCGCCAAGAAGTTGAAAAATCAAATCCCACATGGTATCAAATAGCAATTCAAAGCATGAAGAGATTTCCCTGGCAAGGAGTTAACAAACTGATTTCAGCTCTCCACTTCAATGAGAATGCACTGCTTAAATCTAATTCTCTTTCACTGATGATCTGCAAGCAGTTATCAACTAAGCAGATGACGATGAATTATGGAAAGGTGGGTTTCAAGAGATCTATATAAAAAGGTTAATTGAAAAAAAAAAAAAGAGTGCAAGAGAGAAACCTTGTCTGTCTGTTCCTCATCCAAGTCCATGATAGTTCCACCTTTGATAGGTGTGAATTCATCTTTCCCACTTCTTGATGATGAACCTGATGAAAGAGAAGAGAATACTGTCAGCCTATACACCACTTGTGGCCCAAAGGACTGAACTAAATATTTGGTAATTGGATGAAATATGTAAAAATGTCATTCCAACATGACGGCACTTCAAACATCTTTCTACAATCATTAGATCTATATTACTGAACGGCAAATGAATAATGCAAACATATTCTCGTTTTCTAATAATTGTCTAAAACATTACTGCAAGTTGTTGTACAACACCAGATATAGCACTATAGTTTACGAATGCCATTTCCTTATCAGCAGAAGCTGATATGGTTTCAGAAGCAAACCCATCACCCAGGCAAAAAACAGAAACTTATTCTCAAAACAGGTAAAGCATTTTAAACAATGATGCCGTACACAGTTAGTCCCAACAAACAAGCATCAATGAAAACAGAACTGCCTGAACTCGTATGACCTATTTCAAATTTTGTTATCCTTTACCATTACCACGTGGTGTCTATGAAAGACCAAGGAAAGCAACAAGTTCAAATTGAGTAAAAAAATTATTGACAGAGCCTCGTGAGAGTGGAAATGTTCCAGTAAAACTGAATGTTAATCTCAAAGGAAAACCATGACAAACATGGGAAAATTTTTACATCTGACCTGTTTTAGGATTATGCACCTCCTGGATGTTTGTTTCAGGCGCTGGATCGTCCATGTCTTTCGTACTGTCTTCTTCATCTTCTTCCCATTTCCTCTTCTTGCTGGCACCAATAGCTGCCGCCCTAGAACTGAATAGAACAGGGAAAAAGTTAACACACACACACACAGACATGGAAATGCTCTGTGGGAAATCTGATTGGTCAAAAGTTTTCAAATCCTGTTCCACTATTTATAGCCAACGCAGCTCCACGATTAACTGCTAGTATGTCAAAAGTTGCAATCTGGCATGAGACACATCCAGAAGTCATTATTATAAAGTATCAATATGAAGGAAACACCTATGATGCCAAAACCAAACATGGTCACTATCACTATGACATGGCAAACAATAATTTATGACATTGCAAATTGTCAAATGGATTCGTTGATAAAATTTGTGCTACTTTGCGAGAGTGCTACTTTGAGTCACACAATAAGGATATTACAAGGATGCAACTTTAGGAGCGTCCATGAGTGGAGATTGCCCCCCGGCGACTTGGTCCTCAAGATGGATGTTTTTATTGTAAATGCACAACTCTGTGATTAACTCTCAGAACCAGAAATATGTGCCTGACTAAAGTTGTGTAACTCATATATAATACTCTTTCCCGGGAGGTCCTCCGCCCGTCCGCGCCAGTCAAGAAAACACACTAAAGAGGGGACTTTTGAGCTGGCTTATCAAAAGGTTGGGTTTAGTATTTGTATGGGACAAAGAAAGAAGAAAGAAAGAACGAAAGTGCGGGGTAGGGGAGGTCTTCATCATATTATGTTTGTTAACTTTTTGGTAAGTGGCGCGGACGCGGGGAAGACCTTCCCCTTTCCCTACTTTGCTACATTATAGAATGGGCAAACATTCAATGAACAAACAAGAATGAACAAGTGAACAAACAAACAATCAATTAAATGAACAAATAAATATTCCCCCTCCCTCTTCTGATGCTTAATACATGCTACTAATGATCAACTATTTGTGAAAAGTTCACACTTACGGTAATTTGCAGAGGACTAATGTACCCGGGGATAGAACATTTTAACAGCCTCTTGAACAGACCTCCACCAAGCAACCCACCTGACATTCTACCCGCAAGAAATGATTTACCGATCAGTTGCGACCCTCCGACTAAAGCAGAGATTAATGATGCCATAAAGCAGTTAAATCGAGGCAAGGCAGCTGGACCAGATCAGATCCCACCAGAGGCGCTGAAGGCAGATGCTGCTGGGGCTGCAGAGGGTCTGCACTCACTATTCTCGAGGATTTGGATCGGAGGCAAGTTTCCAAAGGACTGGAAGGAAGGACACCTCGTGAAGCTTCCAAAAAAAGGGGACCTCAGCAATTGTAGTAACTACAGAGGAATCACACTTCTCTCCATCCCAGGAAAGGTTTTCAACCGGATTATTCTCAAGCGAATACAGAATGCAACAGACCCAAAACTTCGTGAGGAGCAAGCTGGTTTCAGGAGTAATCGATCAACCACCGACCAGATCGCCACGTTGAGAATCATGGTAGAGCAGTCGCTAGAATGGAACTCCCAACTGATAGCGAACTTCCTTGACTACGAGAAGGCCTTTGATAGCATCGATAGAGAAACACTGTGGAGAATATTGAGACATTATGGAATCCCAGAGAAGATGGTGAACCTTATCAAGAGCATGTACGAGGGGACAAGTTGCAGAGTCGTACACGATGGCGAGCTTACTGACAGCTTTGATATCAAGACTGGTGTTAGGCAGGGTTGTTTGCTGTCCCCATTTCTGTTTGTCCTGGTGATTGATTGGCTTATGAAAGAAACCACCAGTGGAGGAAGAAATGGCATACAATGGACCCCATGGACACAGCTGGACGATCTAGATTTTGCAGATGACTTGGCACTATTGTCGCACACACACGACCAGATGCAAGCAAAGACTACAGCTCTAAACAAAATTTCAGAATCTATTGGATTGAGGATACATCCTGCGAAATCGAAGGTCCTAAAAATTGTTGCAGCCCCAAGCGCACAAGTCAGAGTAGGAGATCAACCACTGGAAGATGTAGAGTCCTTCTGCTATCTTGGTAGTATCATTAACAATAAGGGAGGAACAGAGGCAGAAGTCAAAGCACGAATTGGAAAGGCACAGGCAGCTTTCACGTCCTTAAGCAAGATTTGGAGAACCAAGGATATATCTCTAAAAACAAAGCTGAGGATATTCAACTCGAACGTGAAGTCAGTCCTGTTGTATGGATGTGAGACTTGGAATGCGTCCCAGGCCTGCATAAAGAGAATCCAAGTTTTCATCAACAGATGTTTGAGGAAGCTACTTAAGATCAGATGGACAGACAAGGTGAGCAATGAAATTGTATGGAAAAGAACAAGACAGAGCCCAGTCAGAGAGGAAATTGGTAGGAGGCGATGGAGATGGATCGGCCACACTCTCAGGAGGCCAGGAAACAGCATCACGAAGAAGGTATTGGATTGGAATCCCCAGGGCAAGAGATCAAGAGGAAGGCCGCGCGGAACGTGGAGAAGAGCCAGAGAAAATGATGTGCAACGAAGCGGAAAGACTTGGAATAATGTAAAGAGGCTGGCCCATGATAGAGAGGGATGGAAAGTGTTTGTTGGTGGCCTATACCCTGATCCAGGGTGAGAAAGGCAATGATGATGAAGGTACCTGGAGTGGTAAAAATGGCCTCTACCTGGAGTGGTAAAAATGGCTTCCATTGCTAACACTTGCTATCAATTTCACAACAAACTGTGTTAAAATATGAGTCCTACGTCCTCTTTTCAGAAAGTAAATTTTCCTAGCTGCAAGTTAAAAGTCTTGAACTTCACATTACTACACAGAAAATAAAATGCAATATAAAAACATATAAACAGACAAACAAAAAAGAACAAGTCTTGGGTGGATCCACACACAATCCAAACACTAATCCACACACAATCCAAATACTAAAAACAAAAGAAAGAAAAAAGGTGAACAATGTTTACAATCTTTCCATGCGTTCCATTAGTCTGAGTGAACTGAAAATCAGGAGCATAAATAATTTGCATCAGACAAATTTGATATTAAAACAAAGTAGGATTATTCAATAGATAGTTTATCACAAAGATGTAGTGGATACCACTGTTGATCCTCTTGTAAGATGATGTTCTGCTGTTTCAACTAACAATATGCACGATTTACAACCCCACAAATGGCATCCACAATGATTAAAATTCTACACACCGCTACAAAAGCGCACAATGTAAATATCAATTTTGTAAAAAAAACATTCATCATTTCTCAGTTCGTGATACTGAACAAGTAAATTTCTCATCACCTTCTCACTAAATGTCAAGTAAGAGAGCAGTCTGGCAAGTTAATCCTCTACCATCTTGTTTTTATTTTTAATTTTGACAAGAATACCTTGCATGTATCAGTAATACTGTACGTAATTCCATTTTTGGTGTACCAACCTTTCTGTCAAACACACACATACACACGGACAGAGACAACCACTTTTTTTACAACAGCCATTTGGATGCAAATGCTAGGGACAGTGACCTCCCTAAAACAAAGACCAATTGAGCACTTAAAAAAAAATTTAAAAGTCAATCCAGGGTTCATACAAAGTCTTGAAAACTAATTTTAAGGACTTTTTAAGGACTTCCTAAGGACTCACAGTAAAAAAATTAAGGACCTGTGTGCCTGTGACCAAGAAATATTACAACTATACAAGTCGTATGCGGCAGTCATCGATACGGAATGTTTCTGTATCCAGAGTTCGGACATAGTAAATTCACCCTGAAAAGTTCAGTTATTTCAAAGTACCAATTATCCAGTGTGCAATTGGAAGATTTGAATCTCAAATGTTTCAACTGAAGCACAAATTTTAAGGACTTTTTAAGGACATTGGCATAATTTTCAGATTTTAAGGACTTTTTGAGTACTTATTGCGAGAGTCCATGTCTTTCGTACTGTCTTCTTCATCTTCTTCCCATTTCCTCTTCTTGCTGGCACCAATAGCTCTTATGAAAATTGAGGACTTTAAGGACTTTTAAGGACCTGTGTGAACCCTGTCAATCTTTGAATGCCCAAGATTTTCAGTCTAATCAGTGGTCTAAAAGTCCAAACTTCAATTCTCTCTTTATGCCTCCTCACCTTTTCCTCTTTATTTTCTCTTGTGGCGGAGAGGGAGATCTTTTCCTCTTGCTGCTGCCCTTTTTCTGCCTCCTACTTTTGTCAGCATCTGGACTGTCTCGAATCTGTTACATAAATAAATCATTATGAATTTATTAATGCATCAAGAAATAAATTATCACCAATTTCCACCTTCCATTCAGGGACTGTTATTAATGCATCAAGAAATAAATTATCACCAATTTCCCACCTTCCATTCAGGGACTTATAATTCTGATTCTGCTTTTTGTCCACATACTTAATCCCACAAAATGCTCAACAGAAAACTTAGCACAAATGCGTTCATCGTCAGATTATAGCTGTGCAGCAGTCGAGCAACTGCAGAATTGCTTTTCAATCCTTAAACAAAAATTCATACTCTACATTTACAAATAATTGTATTTCCATTAATGACGAAATTTGCACCTTACTTCTTCAAACTAAATCAACACCTTTGGAATGACATTGAAGTAAAAAAAAACATATCTAATTATGTTTATTATCTTTGATAGAGAGAACTAACTGACTCGCACTCACATCATCCACAGTCAAGCGGACTTTGCCTGATTTCTTTGACCTTTTACCATCACCCTGGGGAAAACAAAGAATAAGAAACTGTAGTCCACAAATGATAATTCCCAGCTGTTTTACATATTATATGTTATGCAATGATTTCATTTCTGAAAAGCAGAATAAAGGAGCTTTGCACAGCGTGGAAGAATATTTGACTCCTGATTCCAGACTACTCCAGACTACTCCAGAAAACAGAAAAAAATATTAAATTTTAACCCTCGTCCCGCGTTGAGTGAACTCGTCCACGTAACGTCCCGTGCGGGGATAGCCAGCCAATCGTTCGCGTGTTGCCGATAACCTCGGCGGTCGGGTCAATCGGGTCGTTGTGAACACGTGTATCGCGTATACTTCAGGACGCAATAACAACAATGGTGGTGGATAAATCGTATGGGACCCCTATGATATTTGGATAAAGTACTTGTGATGATATGCGGTAGGTTTTATTGTGAAATGGAAGGCCCCAATCAAGAATTTTCTGCATTTACATGCCGTTTAACACACCTTTTATCATTCTACCAAGACCCCTGCGCTTTTTCTGTCCCTAAGTCAGGCCATTCAGGTGAACAAATTATTTTTCAAGCCATTCGCTTCATTTACTAACCACATGTATCGTGACATTGCCTTCCCCCTCCTCTACTATGTATAGCTTCCACGTACTATGATGCTAGTTTTAGCGAGAGTTTTGATTTCCAGTTCTAGGTCGTAGAGCACAGTCATACATGTACTGAAAAGCGGTTTAACCAAAGGAACACAATATCTCTCTAGTTACCACATCAAATAAAGACAACGACCAACAACAAAGTCGGTCATTTTCTCCCAGTTTTCCCTGATGAAAAACCTACTGACAGACGCCCTTATACAGCATGTCCTAATATTACATCGGAATTCATAATTACAGACGTAGAACGGCGTCTCAAATACGCATATGGCCCCTTTCTCCTCATTTCACATGTAGACGACAACCAGCATCAAAGTAAAAGTTTCCCCAAGATTTTCCCCAGTTCAAACTTCAGACCGTCAGTACTATTACACGAGTATGACGAATAGTTGCGAATAGTTGCATTGTAATAAAGGTAATCAGACGATACCATTTTGTTAGAATAGTAGGGGTGACAGGATAGATAAACACGCGAAAATAGTGTGGGAAAAAAAAAAACGTGAAAAAAAAACAAAAAAACCACAGCCTTGGCAACCGAATACACAAAGCGCGAGGCGCACCGTTGCTATACAAAAATGTGGCCTCCCGCAGGACCTGCGGTTAAGCATGTCGGACAAAATAATGGCCTCCCGTGTCTCGCGCGTTGCGCGGGGAGGCCAATATAGTGGTTAAGAGTTTCTTCGTTTTAATTGGTACGAGAGAAATAACTGAATTTAAAAGACGTGCCCAAGAATGCTCACAAATATGACAGACTCCAACACAAATATGGAAAGTATCAGATACTGAATTAAAATTAAAGCACAGACACTGGATAATAATATGAAGTGTCACGGTAAGATGTAACAGACAAAATTATAAGATAGATGAATGCAATTTACATTGCTAAACTCATCCTCAATGAGGTAATCTTCCTCATTCATCCACTCATTAAACTCCTCCAGATCGAGCAACCACCGAGCACTGACCTGAAACATATGCAAGATTTATTTCATGTAAGTAAAATGTTGACAAAACATTTTCATATTCATAGTACTGATGCAGGATCTTTAAAAACAAATAAAACAAAAAAATATTCAATTCCTTCTGGCCCAGACAAAAATCAAACAACGGAGGCATAATATATATTCTTAGTTGACAAAATGAAAACTGTTTATCTGAAAGTATGTCGGCCATTAACTTTTGATTTGTTTACATTTTCACTTTCATGCTTGCATTATATTTTTTGCCCCCCCCCCCTCAGATGGTTTTCCAAGATTTGGTTGGTGCCTACCTCAAACAAGTAATGACTATTTTGAGATTTAATATGAAATTCACAACAGAATGATAGGCTTGGAATGAAGATCTGCCTTACTAAGCTCATCATGATGCAACTAATGTGACATACCTAAATGAATCAGTTACGTTCCAAGTCTGAAACAAAAGCTGCTAAATTAAACAAGATGAAGAGGCTCTCAATAATTTTTCTTCATTGCTACGTCAGTGTAACCCAACCTATTTCATGCATGAAGAGAATACAGAAAACCCATCCCTGAAAGAGCACTGCACAAATCTTACCTCCCAAACCTCTGGTGGAGATTGATTCTGATCAAAATCATACTCAATGTTCACATCAGATACCCATGAGTCATAGCTGTGGGAATGAGACAAACAAATTAGGTACTGGGTAATTCAATATGACATGCCTGCACCCTCATGCCTCACTGTCTATATTTGAATAAGGCACAGAATGTATTTAAATGAATTATTCAAAAGGCCATCAAATCAAGCCCTCACTGCTTTGCGCTCTGATTCCTTTGATTCTCTTTCATACATATAGCTTATGGTTTTGCAATTCTTACATGCTAGTCCCAATGACCAATCAATCCTCAACTTTCATTCTCACTGACGAATAACTACACGTGTAAAACACTAGTGAGAAACAACATTCAATCCTATTACAAAGCCCTGAGACAATAGGAATTTTGAGTATCGTTCCTGTATACATTTGGCATAAATGTTGGATTGACAACCGCCCTGTGCACAGGCCTCACACTATCATACATGTACTTCAAACTCACATCACAGTATCTTGGTAATGGAAAAAAATCGTAAAAGTTAGCAAAATGAACCTGAATTCTTTGGCAAAATCTCGCACACAAATTTTCATCTTTCTGACCTATGGACTCAAAAAGAAAATCTATGTGTGACAAAAACTTCTAGCAAGAAAAGTTTACCACAACAAAAGTTTCCACCACAGCTAAAACCCCATAAAATCTCACTCACCTGTCAGGGAAATACCACCAATGAATGCCATAGCTTTTGTCTCGCTTAAATGTAGGCCTGAAAAACTCTTCAGCTGGAATGAAAGTGATAACCAAGCGCTCAAACATTCATGACAATATAAGAATGAGGTCTATGATATCTCAAGTTATGATGTTCTATAGCACATATGCCTAAAATATATGAGAGATTTAATGCTAACAGTCAGATGATGCTTAGACTGCTAATATAAAAATGTAATGATACATCGCAGGCCTTTATGGTAGTGCAAAAATCTAAAGCTTGTGATCAACATTACATAAGAATATTACACCCCCCCCCCCCCCGTGGGGGGGGGGGGGGGGGGGCACCGTTATCTTGACAATAAGTCGTGCAGCCAGGTGAAATGAGTCGGATGTGAGCTTTTGGAGATATTGAGGTATATAAACAAATTCCTTTGACAGGCATTTCATGAGCGAGTAAACATCAAAACAAAAAGTTGAGTTGATGCATAAAACCATTTTATGATGTATGTTTCTGTGAACAACAAAAATTCAATATATTTCGATCCACTACCACTAAAGTCTGATTTCCTCAATAAAACATCATTTGACATCCAACTCACTTCACGTTGCCGCCCGACATATAGTAATTTCAGATACAACGTAAGTTCACCGTTCACTCAAAAAAAAAAAACAATTTTACTGAATGTTTAATGATTCTGTCTTCCATTTAGAATGGTTAATTTAATGTCTTTTTCAGAATACTATATTTTGAAGGCATGCTTCTGATTCTGTTCAACATTTGTGAAGAAAAAGTAGCCATGTAATAATTTTCTCTCAACGAACTGAAAGCATGTCACATCATCTCTTGTTCGGACTACAACAAAATCAAGACAGTGGAAATGGCTAAATCAATTCAAATCTTAGAATATTTTTAATTTCAAAGGTAACTGATACACTTATTGATATGGTGTTAGTACAGCATAATTTTGTACATTCATCATTTCTTAGTGCATGCATTTCTCTTTTCCAGAGTATTAAATGGAATTTGATAAAATAAAAAGTTATGATGTCTGAGAGAGGACAAGGAAAAATTAGGAAATGGTCCACTAACATTCACCTTCCTGAGGGGGTGGGTTTTGAGGATTTGTATGCACAATATGTGTAGCAGCCTCCATCTCTTCCACCTGCACCCCCTGGTGTCTCTTGATAATATCTCGCAGCTTCGGGGCTAGAGCTTTGTCTACATCTGGCCGGATGTAGATTTGTGGGAGCACCAAGCACTTGGAGGAAACCAAGGCCTTTTCAACTTGTAGAAACATCTCTACATTTCGATCCATACGAGATGGAGATTGAAAGTCAAAGCGCCTCCTGAGGAGAAGTAAAATCAACACCTTGACTAATTCGAATGTAATACCACATGGCTATCATTTTCTAAAACACAGTTGCTATAACCTCAGATCCGAATGGCGATATTTTATTGCGGCTGTTGTAGTATATCATCTGTCCGTAACTTCAGCGTGTACACCCTACTCACTAGGCAGAAATAAGTTTTACAAAATTCTTTTCATGGCATTTAAGATGACACAGTACAAATATCGAAGACTATGGCTCACAGCCGAAATAAACAGTTAAAAAATGCAGAGCTCAAGATCAGCCATGCAACACAGCATCATATGTTGATAATAGTATCAAAAATAGTGAAGCGAATTTAATTACAAATCTACCTCTTGCACTTGGATAAAAGTATAATGTGCTCAGAGGAAAGTTGCTTCAAGATACAGTTACGGATGCAGGAATATTTTTGTTTTGTTCCTCATACAAGGATAAATTGGGCAAAATAAGCAGTTTCACGAACCAGCCTTGTTCACTTTTGAACTTGAAAACAGCCTGGAAAATCTGGCACAGGGTGGAGCCTGGCTTGAAATCCAGAAAGCATTTCATCTGTAGGAGAAAGCAACAATAATATTAAACACATATATCAGGGCGAAGGACTCTTACAAATCTGAGAGTATGCCAATAAATCATCTTCATAATTTTAGGCCTGTTGTTGCTGCAAAGATTATCAATACCTTATGTCAATTATCCTGCCAGAGATCAGCGAGTTCGTGTTTGAGACAAAACCCAGCATAGTATCATGACACTAGTTACCTGTTTTTAGCTAGCTAATATTATGCAATGGATGCTTTCAGTCCACCACAGACAATCATTTCACAAAAGTATTAAAAAAAGAAAAAAAGAAAAATGTCCACATAAAGTAACGATAAGCAGAACCACCTAGTTCTAAAATTTTCTTTCAATCCTACATGACAATACAGCATGGCAGCAAACGAATAACACTGCACAATGGAGTCATAGATGATTACTATGGGATCCTCATGATTTATGAAATTAATTATTTCCAGCTGAATGTCAGTAAAGTGAAAATTGTGCCTCTTGCATCAAAAGCTAAGGTCTGAAGTTGAAGCACAATTAAACACTGCTCACCCTATTCTCCAATTAACATCTTCCCATGTGGCATTTTGGATACTATAAGGATTACTGCCATTTCTATCATGTGGACATAGCAGTGTTCACTAGTGCTAGTGATAGAGTGTGGAACTGGCACAAAACATACAAACTTACAGGCAGCTTTGTGAGGGCTGGATTGGTGACATGTCTCCCAAATGCCTCCTCTTGAAACTGCAACAACTGCACCAAAAGCGTGGCCAAATTTTTGTTGGTTGGTGGGTCAGCTTGAACATACTGTGCAGATTAAAAGCAAAGACCATTAAAAACATTTACTAAGAAATCACATATATATATTAACTCATTTCTCCCCAAGTAAATCTGGCCAAGTTGCTCCAGCTGGCCCAAGTAAATTTTGCAGTTTTCATGCTTTTATAGGATGCATTAGAAAAGATTCATTACTCGCTTATTTTTTAATATTTTTCAATTCTATTTGGTGAAAGTGTTTATAATAAATGAATGCTTTATGATATTCTGCAGTTGTTTTTATTATTGTGTGGGTATAAAGTATTTAATTTGCAAATTAGAATTGAAAAAAAAAAAAAACAATTTTTTTTTAAACCGCAACAAAAACGTGGATTCCCCGTTCGTGGTACAGCTCGGCATGAAAGGCGAAACGGGGATTCCCCATTCGCGGGGAGAAATGAGTAAAAACATCAATTCACAATAATGATAATTAATTTGTTCTTAAGAAAATAATAGCTGTCAGTGTGAGTTTGGAATCATTGATCAGTCGGTTCATTGGTCAGTCTAGTTAGAGACGTAGGTTTCATTGTTTAATTCATAATCAAGCATGATAAGGCATAAAACAGAAATGCTTTCATGCCTACCTACCAAAAGAAATCATTGTCATGTGCACCGCTGCGATGTCACTGACCTGGTCAGGGGGCTTCACCAATTTGCACAAGGACTTGGCTTAGACCAAGTCTAATATAGCCTACTGATCCCTTCTATGACCGTTCACTTTCAGTTTCAGTCAGCTTCTAGGGAAAACAGGTCTCTTTTCAAATCAAAGCTAGATCTATGTCAGGCTATGTCATAGAAATCATGAAATGCAACCCAAACTGCTGACACTACTAGAGTTTGAGGTAACAAGTTACATTAAAGAAATTCAAATTCAGTGATACAGCCTTTACATGGTGTGCTGCGAAACAGACATTGGCCCGACAAGTTTTCCAGCATTCAGTCCAGAGATCTAGATCTAGAGTCTAGAGGCAGAGCGATGTGGGCAAGATCTAGACCAGACTCTACGCTATATAGCCTAGATCTAGATCTACACGACATTTCCCCCCCCCCCCCAAGTATAATTTTCACATGACTTTTTCTTTTCTTGTTTCCTCCCCGGGATTCAGCTAATCTAGATCTAGACTCTAGTTTTGTTTTGCCTCTGGATTCTAAAACCAAGCTTTACGAGCTCAAGACATTCACTGTCGTCAGTGTGCGCAGCCGGCCCTGTCAACATGAGAAGTAGATCCCTACAAATAAGACAGGAGGTAAGTTGAGAGAATGTTTGGTGAATTCAAATCAATTTACCTTCTTGCAATTTTTTAGCAGCCAGGTACGCACTGGATCAAACTGCGCGACAGTTTCCTGTGTTTCAAAATATTTCACGTTTGGGACACCGTCTTTCTTTCTCTGCAGCGCCATTTTGATTTTCAGGGCGTGGGCAGTCCCGCACTAACGGTCAAGTTTCTTTTTGTTGTTCTTTAAATGAGAAATAAGAATTCAAACAATTTTTTTCAGATGATTTTATTCCATGCTATTGTATTGCAGGGCGTTTGCCGATTTATCGTCGACTAGATTTCCCACATCCAAGAAAACAACGGGCCAATTTCATGGTACTGTAAGTCTTAAATTTGAATGGCGCCTCTAACCCCCAAGCTACTCACAATGCACTCTGTTCCAGTTCAGGAATTTAGAGTGCATCGGATTGAAAGCCTGGGCCAAAGAATGTAGATCATCTACGGACGAGCCTTGGGGTGGGGGGGGGGGCGTCAAGGGTTCTATATCCCTAGATGTCGTCACAGTAGTTCTGAATGTCGAAAAGAAGAAAAAGCGGGTGAGTATGTCCGTGGAGGGGGGGGGGGTGGGTGGGTATTGAGACCTGCAAAGTGGAAAATTTAGCGACGCCCATATAAGCGAAAGCATGTTGTGAAAGAAACCTTCTTCTTTAATTTAGGTACAGTAAAGAGGCTGGCCCATGATAGAGAGGGATGGAAAGTGTTTGTTGGTGGCCTATACCCTGATCCAGGGTGAGAAAGGCAATGATGATGATGATGATGATCGTCCTGTAGGACTAAAAAAAAGGCCAACATGATTAAGGGTGCATTATAAATTAGATTAGTTATTATTAACATTTTAAGAACTATTTCTGTTATGAATATGAAAGTGGTGCATCAGTGAATCACAAACAATTCCTGAAAGCGGTAAAGGCAAAATTTTCAGCTCCACGGCCACCGTAGGCTACCCATGCGCCCCCCCCCCCCACCCCCAAATCTAAAATTGCTTACACCGTGCCTGATCTACCGGTAGCGATCAAAAGCAAACAAGTGAATACCTGACTTGTAAATGGTGAAGCAAACAGGTTTTTAAAAATGCTTCCTGACTACGTATATCGATGAAATGTTCAAAAGGCAGACCGAAACGATCCCCTGCAAACAAACAAACAAAACAAAAAAAAGAATTATTGGATAATATAAAAGGTGCAGTGACGGCCTTGAGTTGTAAATGCCAAGGGCAGCGGTCCTCATTAAAAAGATCTACTATCTGGGTGATCAGAATTTTAGAGGTCGGCGAGTGTAGATTCTCGACCTGCTTATACAATCATATTTTGTGGGTAACTTCCCAGCGTTGTAAGTGTGCCACTAAATAATATAGTTCACAAAGCCCCACTATAGAACACAAGGAAATTGTTGGCCTCCAGTGACTTCCTAATAATCATATGTTTCTGTTGTATAATATACGTACGTGCTTTCTTCAGAGAAATAAAAATGGGAAAACTGAATTAATTTTCGAAAGAACCTGTTAAATGAATAAAGATGTGAGTTACTTAGCTGTGATTAGTCTCATCACACAGAATAATTTAATGTTACTGCTTATTTGCACATATCCATCGCCGTCCGTATTACAACAGTCATTTTTCGCGATGGATGATTAGTAAACTGACAAAATATTATTTGATAAATTAAATATCCACATTATTCAGCCAAATATGAAATCCATCTAACTCTTTCATGTTCGGTCTTCCTCAGACATGGTCATTTTGTTGAAGCTCAACAAAAAATAAGACCTGTCAAGTAAATATATTGTACATAGGTCTTTCCAGAAAGTAAATCTTCTCAACACTAGCAATTATTTTGGTTTAATCCCCTTCCTTCCCTTGTACGCATTTTACATGCTATAGGCTCCTCGCCCTCCCTCTTGTAAGAACATACGACCATAGCGAATGTCCATGATGAGGCCTTGTTTTAAAACTTTAAGTGACACTTTGTACGGATTGTTTGATTATTTCATTAGATGCGTTGCCAGTATTTGATTTATATACATAATCCTACAACATTTTTGTTGGGGAAAAAGTAAATACATGTAAAAAGGAATTTTTTGATTCGTTGCCATAACTGACGAGCCTATACTCACGCTCCCGGAAAACTCTCCTTGCCCCATGTATGCTGTGGTCAACCCCCCCCCCCCTTTCCCGAGTATGCGTCCTTTATTGATGAACCTTGCCGTTTTCTACATAAATTGTGTCGGAGAATGAAAGTGAAATTTATCCCCCCCCCTTTTTTTTTCCCATTCCTTAAAGCTTGGTAAAGGTGGAATTAAAAGTTCCGCAAACTGTTGATTGAAACATCTATCAATGGAGTAGGGTGGGGAAAAAAATTATCCACATACTCTTTAAACGTCGATGATAAATTAGTCCATGACACCAATGTGGATTCTCGTGCACCTCTTCAGTAATGAAACTAATCATGAAGATATTCATAGAACCATAACCCCCCCCCCCCCCCGGTCACTCACAAAAGCAACAATTACGGTATTTGCACGCTTCCTATTATACCCCCCCCCCGCCTCTTCTCAGTCCCCACTTTGGTGGCTCTCAGCTGGCATTTACGTTCCTTCTTCAATTGAATAATTAGGCTTTATCTGCATATCTCATATTATTTATCTCATTAGACGATTACTCAGAGAAGATCATAGCAGTAAACTGTTAATCAGGCTGAAGCTGAAAAAAAGGGGCATCACAGACACCTTTTGTCTTCTTTATCTCAGGGTATGCCAACTACAGTAACCGAGGCTTATATCATTATGTGAAAGGTTTGCTCTAACCTTTCTCCAGTATACTCAAAGTCAAATATATTAAAACATACCCGGAGTTCAGTGATATCTGTGCACTGAATAATCCAGGCTTTGGAAGATAGTTATTCCCGGCTTATTTTCAACTTTCAACCGAGTGTTAACTGTTATTAATTTTAACGGGTTTACTGTATTGCAAAAAGGCCAATCCGTTTAGACTATTAATATTCATGTAACCCTTGACCTCTTCTCATCCAATGATGAAATTGCTGGTAGAGGGATAACGCATATTGCTCGACTTCTTCGCTGCACGCTGGTCGTTTTGTTTGTATGGTTATTGTGAATCAACTTTTGCCGCCATGACAGGGAGTCGTCGATACGTCGAATAAAATGATGACATTGAGCACTTTTGCAGACATTTTGTTGCTTCCAACTTGACCACTGGGAACATTTCGATATTTGTGTTGGTGTAAATTACTATTATTCTTAATAGCATATTGTGGTTTTGAGAAAATTAATAACGGAGTTTATCGACATCCTCTAAACATAATGCGGTTTACAAGGACGTGGCCAGATCACGTGGTCATTCTGTTATGTTGTGAAGACTGGTTTGTGAAATAGGTGCTTATCACGACGCAACTTATGATGTGCTATTCGTAGTTATTCCAGCACAGGTCCATAAAGCAAAATTCGAAACATTTCCTGTCAGTACATGCAATCAACTGATCTCTGGATTTGTGTTGAAAAGCGTATCATATCGTGCTTGACCTCGCCTCTTTCCTTGTTATTTGCCATCAAGTCACGTGCTTTTTATAGTCTGGAGGCTTGTCCCAGTTTCAGAAACGACGGCGTGCTTTTCTAGAATTCACGATTGATGCGGCCCGTTACTGTGCTGTGAATTGCTAGTTTGTAAAATTATGAAGTTCTTGAGATGGAATCGGGTTTGCCAATTTTAGATTCGGTTTGACATGCCTTGATTGCGTTTATATGTCGGGCTCGTCAACGCTGAGGATATGTTTGGCCGCAATGGCACCCGCGCTGACTGAAGCGGCCTCGGCGCGACTCAAATTACAGGACACTTCAGTCAAAAACGAATCTCTGTCAAGCATCCGTCTTGACAAGAAAACCAACAGCAGCATTCCCGGTTTGCATCGACCTGCTCTTGTGATCGGTGGAGATTTAAACGCCCTGGGGGGCTTGAAAGCTTCAAAGGGGGACCGGCGTGTGTCGCACCTGTCGCACACAAACATCGAGAGCAACGGAACTGTCGCTGACCTAAAAAGGTCATCCGCAGTGTGTGGCAGCAACACACACAACTCGCCGATTTCATCCAGACCCGTTACTGAAGGAAAGAACTTCAAGACGTTCAAAATCAATAGGTCCCATTTTGACTCATATTACGTGGCAGAAGACTTTCAGGGTGGTCTAACCTCAAAAGACACCACCTCCATAAAACTACTGGACAATCTGAAGATAATGAATCAGCCGCAGATTGCTGCTGACACAACTGATCAAAATAAAGTGCAGACAGACTTGAGCAGTAAAACAGAATTAGATGCTGAGGTTGAGCCAAAATCAGATTCAAAAGTGAAAAGTCTGGCCCCAGTTATGGTTAATGGGGATAATGAATTGAACAGAAAGAATGACACCACAGATGATATGTTTGATTGCAATGAGAAAGGAGATGCACCAGCAAGAAATGGGCTTCAACAATTAAATGATCTAGCATCTCAGACACGAAACACTGCAAACAAAATGGGGATGGTGTCTAACAACACAAAAATTTCCCCCCAGGCCACAATGGCGAGGCAGTCCAACTCAAAATCAGATTCTCCTGTGCAAGAGAAATCTAAAGAAGATATTAGAAAAGAATGCAGCAAAAAACAAGTCATACTGGAGAAGAAAGTTGACACATTACTACGGAGACTGAAAAGAATGAAAGGTAAAGTTGTGGAAACCCATACGAAGGAACAACTTCGACAGTTTGTAAACTTTCAGCATCGGAATCTTCAAAATGTTGCAAAAACAATAAAAAATGAAACTCCAGGGCCTGAGGAACTAAAAGAACACTTTCTGAGCAATGAAGAGGTGAAGAATATGTCAACTGCTCAGCTTGTAAAACTTGTTAAAACATACCAACCCAATCGATCTGTGCCAGTTAGTGATAATGCAACTTCAAGGTTTGGATTAGTTGGTGGAAGTGCAATTGTGATGGATCCAGCTTCACGCAGTCAGTCAATGAAACTGGCAGAAAAACTTATGCAAAGAGTTCAAACTGCTGGTGCAGAGCTGGATTCAGATGCTACAGCCAGCAGTTCCGGTGGAGAAAGTGGAGATGAAGAATCTGTACCTTCACCTCAACATCCAGCAGATCTGCCACCTTTGTAAGTAAAGTGTGATCTTTCGTTTTCATTCCTACTTTGCTGTCAACAAGCAGGTGGTTTGGGTGGGGGCTTCAGGTAGGGTCTCCTTCTGTCCTGTCATCCCTAATATCATTCTACTTCTTTCTAGCACAATGTGACTGTTATGACTTATGGTGTTGACATAGGCCTACTTTTTTCAAACTCAAACTCAATTCTGTCAGTAAGGGTAAAGTATGGAATTTCATCATAGGCCTACATTTTGCAACTGACCCAAAGCGTACTTTTATTGGAAACCAATTCCCTACATCCAGTGCTTCTGGTTAACCCATTGCAGAATGGGTTGGAAGATTACACTTGTAATTGCGTAGATTGCACATTTAATGTAAATTTCCCTCGAAGTTAAGCTAGTAGCCTAAAGTGTTTCGTGTGTAGCATAAAGGCTACCACTTTTTATGATTTAGGCTAACTATCAGCAAAAGTTTTGAAGAAAGAATGCATTAACACCCTTCATCAGTACTAGTGTATTAGAATGGAGGTAAAAACTGATTGTGAAAGAACTATGGCTGCATTTTAAGGCAAAGGACAGGACAGAAGCCTTTAGCAATAGGTGACATGGTAAGCATGCTGCTGAGTACTGTGCTGCAGGTTCCTTCCAAGTTTTACATTCTACATAAACATTTTGTTTTTTTAAAAATCACATCTTGATTTCTTGGCCTGCAAAATTTGAAGATGTCTTAGCTTGTTGGACGCAGTTCTATCGTCTATAGGTGACATATTCAAGAAAAGTTTGTTTACCACTGTATTTACATTACCAGTCCACAGTTGATGATATTTAGATGTACAGAATCTGGCTAGAAATTAGAATTCATTAGAAAAGGCAGAATATATGGCCTTTAGCGTCTTTACAGACGGTCTTAGCAGCTAGAATATTCACTTTCACTTTGACTGACAGCTTCTCTCGTGGCTTATTCTACCAATGTTTGACCCGAGAGTGCGATGGCAGTGATTGCAGGTCAGTCTTTTGGGTTCACTTTGGCGAGTGTTTTCATTCCGCCTCTGTCGTTTTGTCAGGTATGTTTCTTTTGCCTTGAAGTCTATTGCGAGCGTGCCACTGCGCAATTTTTGTCTCCATCTGCTTCGATCATTTGCAAGGTTCTCCCATTCATTGGGGTCGATGTTGAATGCTTTCATCGTGACCTTGCAAGTGTCTTTGAATCGCAGATGTGGCCTACCTCTGGGTCGGTTGCCAGTAGCAAGTTCCCCGTAGAGAATTTGTCTGGGGATGCGATCATTTTCCATACGGTGGAGATGTCCAAGCCACCGCAGTCTTTTTTTGCCTAGGGGAGCCTGAGTTGATGGAATGTTGGCTCGGCTCAGAACTTCGATATTTGAGATCCTGTCTTGCCACTTGATCTTGAGAATTTTGCGTAGGCAGCGCAGGTGGAAGGAGTTGAGGGATCTTTCATGTTTGGAGTAGGTGGTCCATGTCTCTGAGCCATACAGCAGGGTGCTTAGGACGCAAGTTTGGTACACGAGTACCTTTGTTTTGATGGTCAGCTTGCTATTGTTCCACACCCTTTTTGAGAGTTTGCCAAAAGCTGTGGCCGCCTTTCCTATTCTGGCATTTATTTCAGTTGTTATGTCTGTGCTACCACTGATGGTTGAGCCTAGGTAGCAGAATTTTCCCACTTGCTCCAGAGGAGAGCCATTCAGCATGATTGGGTTGGGGTTTCTCAAGCCTTGTGTCAAAACTACAGTTTTTGAGACACTGATCCTTAGCATGAATTTGTCACAGGCTTTGGCAAGGCTATTGATGAGAGCCTGGAGCGTGGTTTCATCGTGGGCCACGATTGCAGCATCATCTGCGAAGAGGAGCTCTTGTAACATAATATGCTCTGTACGAGATTTTGCTTTTAGTCTGGCAACATTAAAAATGGAGCCGTCCACTCTGGTGTTAATAAGTACTCCACCTGAACATTGACCAAAGGCATTCTTGAGTAGGGCTGCAAAATATATACCAAATAAGGTAGGAGCAAGAACACATCCCTGCTTCACACCGCTGTTTACAGCAAATGAATTGGATGTGCAGCCTTCAAAGTTGACACATGCCCTCATGTCAGTGTGGAAGGATGCAATAAGTTTTAGCAATGTTGGTGGACAGCCTATGGATTTAAGGACTGCATACAGGCCAGATCGGTTTACGGTGTCGAAAGCCTTTGTTAGGTCCACAAAGCATGTTATAAGCGGCCTGTTTTGTTCTTTACATTTTTCTTGGATTTGCCGAAGTGCAAATATCATGTCAATAGTTGATCGTTTGCTTCGAAAGCCACATTGTGTTTCTGGTAAGACTTTTTCCGCCAGTTGTTGAAGGCGGCAGAGGATGACGCGAGCAAAAGCCTTTCCAGTAATGCTGAGGAGGGATATGCCTCGATAGTTGTTGCAGTCGCCTTTGTCTCCTTTGTTCTTGTAAAGTGTGACAATTTTGGCGTCTCTCATATCATGTGGTATCACGCCTTCTTTCCAACACTGCAGTAACAGATTATACAGGTGTGGTAATAGTGGGCCTTTTAGGTCTTTTAATACCTCTGCAGGAATGTTGTCACTTCCTGTGGCTTTTCCAGCAGACAGGTGGTCGATTGCATTGGAAAGCTCGACTAAGGAAGGTTCAGCGTCAAGTTCGGCCATTATTGGCAGTTTTTGGAGGTGTTCCTCAAAATCTGGTGGAATATTTTTCTCAGTTGAATACAACAGAGAGTAATGCTCTACCCACCTATTCAGATGTTCATTTTTATCTGTGATGGGTTCACCATTTACAGACTTAAGTGGGGCGCTTTTGGTGATGATTGGCCCAAGAGCTACTTTCATCTGACTAAAGGCGGTTTTCATATCTCCCTTTTCATTTGCCTCTTGTATGCTGTTACACAAGTCTGTCCAGTATTTGTTGGCGCAACGTCTTACCTCCAGCTGAAGTTTAGCTTTTGCATTTTTCAAACAAGTTTTTGTACTCTGATTGCAATTTTTGTTATACTCATTGAAAGCAGATTTCTTTTGCTCAATGAGAGGTAGGAGAATTTCGCTGTTCTGGGCTACCCAGTCGTTGTTTGAAACTTTATGCTGTCCAAAAGACTTGATGGCACAGTCATGAATTTTTGAACTGAGAGTGTTCCATGTTTCATCTACCGAGTCACATTGGGTGACATTATCCATGCTTTCAGCAAATAACTTTTCAAATGACTTTCTATTTGATTCATCTCTGATTGCTGTTACATTGATCTTAGGGATTGAAGGGGCTTTTGATCTGTATATTTTCTTGGCCGAAATTTTGATTTTGCTGACTACCAGTGCATGGTCGGTGTCACAGTCAGCACTGTGGAGGGAACGAGTTATTTTTATACAGCCCAAACTCTTCCTCCTTGAGAGAATAAGATCTAATTGATGCCAATGGCCAGACCTGGGATGGCGCCATGATGTTCTTTGGCATCTCTTGAGGTCAAAGTACGTGTTTGTAACACATAATGAGTTTACGGAGCATAGCTCCAGAAGGCGCTGCCCGTTTTCGTTGATGTTGCCAATGCCGAAGTGCCCAATGCACTTTGGCCATGCGGAGTGATCTGCTCCCACTCGAGCGTTAAAGTCACCCAGAATTAGCAGGCCTTCGGTGAGAGGGATGTTGTGGAGAGTCCTCTGCAATGCCTCGTAGAAAATGTCTTTGGTTTCGTCAGAGGAGGTAAGTGTTGGGGCATAGACACAGATAATGTTGGTAAAACCAGACCGGGTGTTCAGTCTGAGTGTCATGATGCGTTCTGACACTCCAATTGGAGTTGCGATCGAATTGATAAGGGAGTTTTTTACGGCGAAGCCCACGCCGTGGATTCTCGGCTGTTCGCTGCTAAGGCCCTGCCAGAAGAAGGTGTAGTTTTCTTCTTTGACTGACCCGGAGTCGGGAAGTCGAGTTTCTTGAAGGGCAGCGATGTCGATGTTTAGTAGCTGAAGTTCTCGATCAATAATTTGGGATTTCCTGATGGAGTCAATATCAGTGAGATCTTGCTGTTGCAAGCCTGGGCGCATTGTTCTGACGTTCCAGGTACCAAGTTTTAGTATTTTTCTGTTTTTGCCAGGTGCACACTTTACGTCAGCTTTTTGACTTTTGGTCTAGCTCCAACCACCTTATGAAGCAGGCTGATGTGGCAGAACAACACCCAACTGCCTGGGGGCTGCCCAGGTTACGGCGGGCGGTAGTTGATCAATGCAGCTGAAAAGCCGCTCCCACCGACAGAGGGGACCCCTGGCGCTCATCCGTACGCCAAATGGATTGAGCTTATCACCGGTAACTGCCACCTCCCGTGTTGTGCCCATCCGTAACGGATGGCTGGAGTGTCCTCTCCAAATCGGAAATGGGTGGGCTTATAGAGGAGAGACAGACGCTTGCCAAGCCCGAGCAAACGCCTCCTCGTTTTGCTGCCTTGCCTGGGCTATTTTTAAGAGATGGTGCTTTGCCCAGAGGCACCACCCCTCTCTCTGCCATTCTAGTTAAACCCAAGGGAGAGACCAGGTCAATACATTTGGAACTAGTCCGGCTGCAGGAGATGCTGGAAGCCAGTTTGATGCAGTTCTCCCTGACAACCACCTTCGGGTCTCCACTCCTGATTTTCTGTCTGGGTTTACTCCCATAGCCTTTGCTATCATAGCAACACACAAGGCAGTGTGGTATTTGTATTCAGGGTTACCTTCCCCTAGTCTTCCTCTCTCCCGAGATGACCCACAAGACAGTGGGGGTGACAGTAGCAGGCTGTATTGTGTACTGTCATACAATAGCAGAAAACTCTGGCCTGACAGATGAAAGGCAGAATGGTGTGCTGATTATTCGCATCAAATTATTGCATGTAACGTTTAAATCATTTAGTGTGTTATCGTATGTAGGCGAAAAGGATGAGCAGTTGGCAAGATCGAGATACATTTACCATCACTGAAGTGAGAGATTGTAATAATTTGTGTGAAAAGTTTATGAACTCTTTTGTCTTAATATCATACTTTGCTCTCTAATTCCACGCCGAGTCATACCTTAGATATCCAAGTTTTCAGCAGAGAGATTGAACTACTTAATTTAAGATTTGTACACTTGTTGCACAATGATTTTCCGCTATGAACTCAAGAAATTCAGCTTTCATCTTGATCTTATACATTCAGCCAGCTGCAATTGTGAGAAAAAATTGTTTTTCAGGTGAATTTCATGTGTCATGTATGGTGGCCTATAAAAAAGAGAAACTTGCCTGAATAATAATAATGGCCTTGCTTCTGAATGTGTGATTCCTGTATGTGTTTAGAATGGGGAGAAAGCCTCCAATTCTACTGAAGATATTTTTCATTTTCCCACATGGGCTCTTTTGTAGCAGTAAGAGGAGAGGGGAAAGCCATGTTGTGCTTTCACAAGAATTGAGAGGGGCTCAGAGTCCTATAAATAGTGAATGTGGAGATATTTTTGTGCCAGTTCCTGTTTGAATTCTGTTTTTGTTAGGATGCAGCACCTCAGCAAGTTTATGATGAGTATTACACTGCAGGTGAGCTGTTGTAAATATGGTTCATGAATTAGTTATAAGTATCAAGTTATATATTGCTATCCATGTCAGGTCAGGCGAAGCTGGGACTTCATGACTCATTATGAAAGTACTGGGGGACCATCAGTTTCTATTTTTAACCTGTTCCACTTAGCCCGAGGAGATCGTAACCGTCGTACATAGTGAATGGAACTGCTAGCTACCGCTGTTAAAGCGCAGAGACTGGAAGGACTGAGCCACTTTGGAAGTAGTACGGCAGAAATAGTCAGAATAATAAAATGTTCCCTGATCTTCAGTTCAGGTTGGGAGAATGGTGAGGGGGGAAAATTATTGTTTTGGAGGTTTCGACTAGTTTGATACATTCAAGCATAAACTTTACATCCGTTTGGGTTGTCCAGACTAGTGCGTTTCATGACACACACACCCCCCCCCCCCCACCAACCAAAGAACATGTCCATGATTGTAATGTAACCTTGACATTGTGGTAGTTCGGGAATGATCCAGTTCAGGTCAGCGCGCAAGGCCGTGCCCCCCCCCCCCCCCCCCAAGGCGATAGTCTAATCAGGCCATGTGCGTAACACGCAGTCGATGAAGCCGTAACGCACAGCACTCTGGCTAAAAGTACACGTAGCTATCGCGTTCCACCTGTTTTGTTCCTACGCGTCTGGTGGTTCAGTCAGGGAGATGGTTTGCGAAGGCGCCATTCAGTTCGAACTCCAATTTATACTGCCATGCTCTGGAACATTCTCTTCATTATTTACTCTTTTTATTTTTTTACTTAAAATCTGTTACCACCGGAGAGAATGGATAACTGACGACATATTGCTCTGTCATTTTCTCCACCCCCCCCCCCCCCCCAAAGAAAAGGTTATTGCGAGGAAATTGAGAACTTTGGTAGTATTACTGTTAGAGATGTTGCTGGTCCAGGGGGGGGGAAGGCGGAAGGGCGATAGCAGGAAGTTACCATAAAGATTTTTACTCACCTTTGGTATGTGATGAGTGTGAATTAAAGCAAGAAAGAAGGAATAGCCTGGTATATCTTTTCTGGCCCCTTCTCCTGCACACACGCCGCAAATTCGTGAGTGGTCTAAGTCGGTGAAAAGCAATGAACAGTAGTTTTAATTTACACAAGCTGCTTCCGTCTGTCCGTAAGCAAGCATTCCAGTTGCATTAAATTACGTGTACATGTAGCCTACGCCAGTAATTAGCTGGTGGCAGACTCTGCTGCTGTCTAATCCATAATGAACTAAGTACACGCAAACGGTATGTTTATTTGTGGTACTGTAGTGAACTGGTCATCGTGGCGTCAATTGGTGTATCTACTCAGCATCAGTTCTAAAGTTCCTCGGAGAATTTTTTAAACAGGCAATTAAGTGGACAAAATAAAAATACAATTTTGATACAGCTAAAACTAAAAGTATAGATGTATTAAAATTTCTGCTCACAATGCGATTACTGTTTGAATGCAGTTGACAAGACTCGGATTAATGCATTGTATTTCTACTGTAATGTAATCATTGTTTATTCGCGGCAAACACGCCTGTGGACAAATCACCGCAGGTCGTTGAAATTATTTGGACCAATTTATTCTTAATATTCGTATGAAATCTCATTTCATTGAACGATGTGAACAGTTAAAAGTGGTACATAGATGATTAATAATTAGCCTACCTGTATTTTCTTCCCCCCCCCCCCTCAAAGGGTAGAATCAGTTACTGTGTGCACGTTGTCTCCACGAGCTCTCTTTTTAGCTTTTCACGCCAAGCTGTTTCCATGGATGTACATTTACACATTTTGCCATAAACCCATTCCAGTTGCCTGAAAACATGTGGATCAACGTGTTCATTTAGCATTCGTGTTGACTGGTGTGATCTGTAGTTCCTTCGTGTCGGCAGTTGGTGTATTTACACTGTATATGTAGCAACGATTCATAGTCGCAATGTTCTCACAAATGATGTTCCTCATCAATAAGTGTGTCAACTAGGAAATGTGACGATCCTTGGAACATTGGGGGAGGAGGGGAGGGGGAGGAGGTTGGTTGGACTAGTTTTTCTTTAGTTACATGTAATTGGTCCTGTAGTATTATAACACTGTATCAGATTGTCACCACCGCAAAGTAATAAAGGGCCGGTGATTTAATGGGATTGGATTATGTTGGAACTGGAGGAATTAATCGACAGCTGCAACGGCATGATATTCGTCATCTGTACTCTTACATCAGGTGGATGTTTGTAGGTCATCGGGGGGGGGGGGGGGGTGTCAAGTTGTGTTCGTTATTTTTTATTTTCTGCGCAGTGCTTTGCTTCCATACTGCAGAGCAAACTTGTGTCCCTAAGTATCGTGGGTTCCAGGTTTTTGTTTGTGCCACTAGCTAGTGACTAGCCGGTAGAACCTTGCGGTGTTTGCTGACTTCGACCTGCTACTTTACCATGGACCTGGCTTTATGTTGCTAATTTCCATTCTCACTTTATCGGGGTTGTACGGTAGTGTATCCGAGCAGAATGTGGGGTCCTTTTATGGGACACTGCCGGCAAGATAGTGCTTTAATAGAGCATGAATTCGGCTTTAAATATTGTGGTAGATTTTCTTAAGAATTACTCAAGCATGGTATCTCTAATCTCTAGCCCCGTAGATTGAGTTAACTTTAGGCTTGTTGTAAATAATAGAGCACAGATTTCCGATGCCTTCAGAAAATGAGTAAAGAATAGAAGGAAAGCCAAAGGTTCCGTGACAGCAAAACGGAATACATAGTTAACATTATTTGTGGTATGTTTTAAATGTAAATTGATGTTTTTTAAATTGTGTACAGTAGGTTTATTTCCATTCAATTAACAACGCTGTTATCTCCATGCCCTTCTTTTTCTTCCCGGAAACGCACTCACAGATGGTCAGCATATTGCTAATCATGAACACTTTACAATTTACTTTGATATTCTTTCTTTTTGTTTTAGTGTTCATATTGGAGATGGATTTCAAAAAGGGGATTGTACGGTCCAGTTGAACAACTTACGGTAAACATCAACCATAAAGATTTACACCCCCCATACACACACGTTATTTCCTTCCGTGTTCAACAAACGTGTTGGTTGCCAGCTGGCCTTGGTGTTCGTCTGAGGAGTAAATCGAAAAAAAAAAAGAGGAGGGGGGAGGGGGTGGCACAGCACACTTTGCACGAAATTTTAAAGAGTCAGGTGGTAAAACGAGCGGCAATTGACCAGTATAGTTTCCGTGTCTTTGGGCTTCGTAGTTCTGAATCGACATCGTCAGAGTTTTTAGGGATTGAGAGTAAGAGAGGCTTTTGAAAATGATGAAGTTTAGGGAAGAACATGGAATAGACAAGTTCAGTGGCAGATCGCCAGACAATGTCGAGGCCATAGCTGGGCCAAGGTCGGTGATGGCCGAGGATACAGCGCTCGACAGTCGATAATCCATGGCCAGGGCTAGCCACAGCCGTCATTCTTCCTTGTCCGCATGAAGGCGTTGCCGGTGCTTACGTTATCCGTCGTTATCGAATGTAATGTTACAGCAATAGGCTTTTTTTTTTATGGATGTTCCCTTTTTGGTTTGTTGAAGAACTAATTTACTTCATTTACTATTACATGTAGTATTACCCGACAGTTTGGGCACCCGGAATGTTTTTTATTGTTCGTCTTCTGTATTAATTTAATGGACGGGAAAAGAAAAAGTCTTTTCATATATGAAGTCGTGCGTAGAATCTGCCCCACCCACCTCCACCGGCAGCAGGCCATATAAACAGAACCTAGTAATCATCTCTATATCGTGGACAGGGCATAGGTTCCCGGCTTTCCTGTCAGTGTAAAGTTTTTATACTATAGGCAAGGACAACTATATCATATATAGTAGTCCTTGACTGTAGGCTACTTCACTGGATCCCAGTCCCAGCGGAAACTGGGTTCAAGGGAGATGGCTGGCAGTGTCACCATAAGCAGAGGTCACGTAGTGTTTCTAGTCTTCCATTTTTTTTCCTATTAAAAAAAGGGGTGGGGGTGGGATTTGGCATTGACATTCCAGATACAAATTTAATTACAGTGTAATTGGTACACACATGTATGTACTATGGTAGTCCTTCAAAATGTCATTCTATGCTTTCTCTGTCTCGCTCATTAAGAGTTCTGCCATTTCCTGTCATCGCTTCTTATTTGGGGGGGGGGGGGGGTCGTTGGTCGTTAATTGCCGCACATCGTAGGAGAGCGGCCGTTAAAACAAAAAATTCGTTGGTCATTTCAAATTGTACAATAGTACGATTGACGAAGATCGGTCGGTGTGGAGGGAGAATTTTTCGTTACCTAAATGTGGAGCGTGTCACATCCGTACCGTGGGCATTATGAAGCTGCAAAATGGAAAAGAGATAATGAGGCAGTTTTTACGAGAATTGCGGAAATCGTTTGCTGACAATGTGACACCCCCCCCCCCTCCCGACACATACACCTCTGTCCTAAAGTTTCATTCTTTCACTTCAACCATTTTATAATGGGAAACAATAAACACAGTCAAAATAGCTTTCGTGGGGATTTTTTTTTTAATTGGGGGGGGGGGGGCGGGTAATTAGAAGCACAATGGCATTTGATAAGGGCTACGGCGACCGAGGTCACGGATAAGCGTGGATTGTTCGAGAGCGTGTTTCTTTATTCTATACGCCTTTGACCTCGGCCTGTTTCATCATACCACCTTGGGACAGCAGCCTATTTATATAGAACAGGGCAATTCTTTACCTCGGGGAAACTCCCGGCCATAGGCCAGTGGGCTTAGTAAAATCAAAACAGAAAAAATGCGGACGAAAAATGACATTCTAGCCACGTCATGGACAGGAAAAAGGAAGGAAAAAAGGAGACCCATGTTTATAAATGAATGAATCAGTATTTGAGGCGCCTTGCAAAGCGAGCTGGTGTATCAGCTTGGTTAAATACAGTTTGTATAATCACTGGGAAAGAAAATGTTCTGAAAGTTTATCTACATATTGAACTCACTGAAACCTCTATCAGTTTTGACTTTACATTTCAGCTACCACTCTTCCACTTCCTTTTTCTTTTTCATTTTGATTTTTGACTGCATTTATCTTCACGAATCCAAATGATTAATTCAGAATCTCTTTGTTGCAAAGAAGTTAATGATATTTAATTTTTTTTTTTGAATGTCTATCAGATTGAGTAATTTGCCAAAACTTTATTGTTGCTTCAGATAATTTTTTCTGCAGGACATGTTTCTCCGATATTGAGTCATTGTAATGAGCATTTAAGAATGACACAGTTATAACACAGCAGCAGTTTTAAAATTCATTATTGTGGAAAGACTCCGAAATAGTCAATATTGCTGTTTTGTGTAAGGCCTTGTCCTGTTGCAAAACAGCAATTTTTGCATTTTAAAGTCTAGTGCATCTAAGAAAAGAATAACCAAATTGTGTTATGAGAAAACTTTCTACAGTCAAACTGAAACAACCAAGTTGCAGAATCTGAAACATTGTTTGTTCCAGACATTATTAGAACAAGATATGATGTGCATTTTACATAGACTGAATTAGTGAATATCTTGTGTAAGCAGCTTACTTGTTTAGCTAGCTGCTTTCAACTGAAATATGTCTAGATAGAAAGAAAAGTTTGCAAAAAGTATGGGAGATGCCTGCTATAAATACACTAATTTTTTGCATTATATATAGCCCTTGGCGCATTTGCTTTGTTGTTGTGTGAGAGGGAAGTATGGACACACTTTGATAAGGAAGTATATTTGTAGAGATGATGGTTCAGTGTCCAGGATAAAATGTCACTTCCTGACTTGATTTTAATGATTGTTATACATGTACATGTATTATAAATGTGCATGTTGTTGTTTGCCAGCTTTTACTCTAGGGGAAGGCTCGATTGGAAAATGAAATCCTTACAAAGAACAAAATCATGAAAACGAAGTGTTTATCCACCTATAATTGGTTTAGTGCTGTTTATTTTGGAAATATTCCTTTACATTAATACAGGGTCTGCAATAGCACAGTGGTTAGCACCTTCGCCTGTCAGTCGGGTGATTGTTTGATTCACAGCCGCTTTTTTTTTATTTAATGAATGTCTTTTTTTTATCAGGATTAAAGCTAATTTATAATTTAAAAAATCCAACAACAATAATAAGGAATGAATTGTTGTTGTTGTATTTAGTCAGTATCAATACTGGCGGATAAAGCCGGGCGCATAGTTTTACAGTAAAATGCAGGTCCCTGAAATAGCACGGTAGAACTCTTGTCCTTACTGCAGTGTAATAGCATTCATTTGTGCCCAGCAAACCTGTGCATAAGTCACCTAGTGTACAAAATGTTTATCAGCTTGATTGACACATATGGCAATGATGAAGAAGGGTTTGTGAATAGAAGATCACTTGTCATGCAGATCTAGACAGTGTAAGGACCACATTTATTGAAGATATGGCAGTTTATTCAGCATTTTGGCTTTGTTTTCTAATGCTGCAATATGTACATCTGTTGTTGTGAAGAAATATGAATGGGTAATTACTTCAAGAATGTTTCATTGTATGATTGTTTGTTTCCGAAGTTGAAAGATTTGCGTTGTGGTTCAAAATGCCTGTTAGGTTAATAATGTATCTTTCAGGTCAGCATGATATTAATCTACAGATTAATAAGAAGGTTGAGTGAGAAAACATTTGTATAAGGGACAAAATAATGACATTGTCAAAGAGGGGTTTCAGTTCATTGTTTTGAGGGTAGACTTAGCAGGGAAGAAATATTAAGAAAAGAAAGCTTGACTTAATTGAGTCAGGGACAAGCTTGCTTAATTTCCAGCATGGACAAAGTGTGATGCAAAACTTTCCATTTTAAGACACTTGAATTCCCTGCTTTTGATTTACCCATAGTTAAGCTTTCATTTAATTTTGCCCGGATAACACAAACCAAACCTGCATAGCATCCCCATTTATTGCAGATTGGTTATTATTTAGTGTTTTGTATGCTTGTTTTTCTTTAAACCAGCACATGATATTTGGAAAGTTCCATGATTTCTAAATTAAAAGACACATATTTGTTTATTTTTTAGCAGTCCAAGTTATTCACAATAATGTAAAAATTTGTTGTTTCCACAGATTGAAGAGAGCAGAATGGAAGTGGGCCATGGATCGAGCAGCAGTTGTGACAAGATGGACATGGCTGCAAGCACAAGTGTCAGATCTGGAATATCGCATTAGACAGCAGAGTCAAGTTCACAGGCAACTCAGGACAAGCAAAGGAGGTGTGGTGCTAGGTGATCCACCTACAGCAGTGGAAATTTTGCGCAGACTTCAGGGAATTACACCCCGTCAAGGGACATTGGGGAGTGAAGGGAGAACAACTGGAGAAGCATCACCAGGAAATGAAGTATCGCCTTGCAATGTTTCAGCTGTCATGTCAAATATTGACAAACAAGCATCTAGATTAACTCAGTCTTTGGGAAACTGTTTATCCCCTGCAACATCAGCAGTTGGAAGTCCTGTCAGCTCATCAAAAATTTCTTCTCCTTTTGTCAACGGTCTGACAGACTCACCTTGTAGCAGCACTACGACAGAAGCAGACACTACAGCAGACAGCAGTCCTGTGGTCCCCACAGAATTGCGGCTGATGGGGAAAACCTCTGATCTCGTTGACCATAGTACATCTTTAGATGCTACATGTCAGTCAGCTCGTTGTCGGCCATTGCGTAGTTATCGCAAACGAAAAATTCTTCGAACTATTGGCCTCTACAAAGTCAATCAGAAAGCAGCACGATTATCAGATGTGCGGTGCCACTGTTACCCTCCAGCCAATCCATGCCCTATGTGTGGAGGACGATACAACAACACCTTGACACTTGATCCAGATACTATGTCATTCAGAGAAAGAGTGGCACTCCTGGATCCCCCTTTTCATCCAGTTCTTTCATTTCCACAAGATATTCACCTGCCCATCCACTGTGAGGGGCTTCTCAAATCGGGTTTGTGGCAGCACAAGCCTCCACCTCGGAGGTCACGGGTAGGCGAGTATAGGCGGCAAAAGGTGATTACTCTGGTCACAGAGCCAGTCAAGAAAAACGGGAGCAATAGACAGAATGGGAGAAGTAACAGTGCAGCATCTGTGATAAACTTTTCTGCAAGTGAGTGTCGCACCATAACTTTGTGTGAAATTGTGCTGTCCTGTTCAGAGTATGCTCTTGAAGTAATATTTCTCTGCAGCTTGTTTTGTCTCTTTCACAAATGTTAAATTTCAAGCAGTGTAAATCAGAATTATATTCAGAACATAGGCAAGTTGAAGTTTTTAACCATGTTTAAAAATGCTGAAGCCTTCAGGAAAGGCGAAAGGCTGTTGTTGCATGCTTGAGATACGTGGTTCAAGTTCTTATGGTTATTTTTGGATTGCTTTGTAGCCATGATTCTCTTCTTTGCTTACAGAGATTAAGAACAAGTACGACACAAAATCCAAGGCAAAAACATCAGCCAAAGCATCTTCTCTCGAAGTAAATAAGACCAAGAGGAAAGCTGCAAGAGCAGCACGTGGTAGGTTATCATGTCACATTTGAAGCCTGTATGTATGTCACATGTGTAATCCTAAGACAATAACATTTTGTTTATTTATAGTCTGGTGGACAAAGCTAATGTTGATAAGGATGGCATGAATGTTTGAAATAAGCAGGAACATGTTTGCTGATCAATAAGTTATTATGTATAAAATTTACATTTTTACATTTGTTTAGTTTGTTGCACTTTGTCCTGGCGCTATGTTTTGAAACCCAGCTCTTGTGGTATGAATGTTATTTTCCTTTGGTTACCTTTCTTACATCAAACAGCTTTTGATAATTGTGCCTTGAACCTGAGATTGGGCATTTGATAATCTTTCTTTGATCGTCCTGATTGTCTGGAAAACAATCCTTGTCTGTGTGTGTGCCTCGTGCTCATGTATGGTTTTACTATTGCTTTATGAACAATATTTTAATATTGACAATTTAAGGCTGGGCTTTGGCTGCACCTCCTGCAGATCTATAGATTGTATCGTATTCATGGCGGGTCTTTAATTTTGTGATGGTGCTTTTTTAATCAGGTTTAGTTTTATGTATGTATGTACTTGATTTTTTTAGCTTGTGATCTTAAACAACAGTTTGTTTATTCCCAGAAGCCATTAAAAAGAACCATCCAGATGAAGATGATGAAGAGTTAGAGGCATTGTTGTTAGAGCAGGAAATCATCACACCTAGTCGAGATAGTGGACTGACAGGCAGTGGTTCCCAGTCATCCTTGAAAGATATGCGTGATGGTCATCAGCGGAAGAGAAAGGTTGACCACTCTTTTGACATCAATAATATTGTGATACCCCTCAGTATGGCAGCCTCAACAAGAGTGGAACAGCCACAGTATAAAGAAATTGTCACACCGAAGTAAGTAATATCAACGGGTTGTAGGCCTTTGGAATTTGAGATTCTGTATTTGGAAAGTATATTTTTCGAGCTAGCATTTTCCTTCATGGTATGTTTCAAATGAGCCTGTGCTGAGATGAAGTTTGAATGCATCTCGATTTAAAAAAAGAAAATGCAAATTCAACAAGTGCAAACTAGTGTTCCACCCCTTGTCTACCAGTATCGCCATGTGCTGTACATGGTTGGTCTGCTCTTATGTGACAAAGACTGTTGCAATTTCCCGTGAAAACAATAGAATCGATATCGGGTTAAAATTATATGTTAAAAAATGATTGTGGCCGCATAAGTAATTTGTTTTGCTCTTTCTCCCTACTGTTTTGTACAAAGGTACATGTCTGCTTGACACAAATTTTCCTGATGTTCTTTATTCTTTTGACAGTTGGTGTTCTCACTGTTACCTTTTTTCTGATTGTCAATTGTGTAAATAAAATTGAATTTCTCTTCCCCATTTTCTTTAGTCTTACATAAGTATACACCATATAGACTTGTGAAATATGCCTCTGAATTGGCCAGGGTAGCTAGCAAGTCTGCAGTTTGTGTGAGTACATGGCCATGATAAACATCCATCAAAGTTCAGTAGTTTTGAAAATTTCTCAGTGAGACTCCTGGTTGTAAGAAGTGTTTGGCGTTATGATTTCTTTATGAATGTTAGTGCCAGATTGGCAGAAGGAAATAATAGGTTGGAAGAAGGAATTGTCCTTACATTTATCTTGTTTTGGTATTTTGAAATGATAGAATTGATCCATAATACAGCATTTTCACAAAAACAAGCTTGTTCAGATTTTATGAAAGATGCAAATCATTAGCATCAGTTATTGTCTTTTTGCATGACCATCAGATTTCACCTTCTATTTTTACAGATGGAGGGAATTAAACGAAAGAAGTACTGTGACAGAAACCGTTGACAGCTCTTTGACAAAGAAATTAGAGAAGACAAATGGTGTTTCAATCCCCACTGACCAGCATAAGATTGAACTCACAGAAGATGAGGTTAGTGTTTTTCAGACTTTAACAAAATGGCATATTTTCGCAAAGTTACAATTTTTGACTCTTAGCACTTCCATTAGTTGTTCTTTGTCATGGTTTGTGTGGCCAGTGACAACATAAAAGATTTATCAGCACTTGTGTTCTATATATTGTTAAGTTTGATCCTTTGTTATCTTTGTAGTCTTCAATTCAGTATTCTCTTTAATTTCTGAAAGTGCCTATAGAGTTGGGGCAAGTATTATTAAAAAAAACCTTTACAGCATAACTGAATACTATTTCTTGAATGGAGTAGTTAATTATATGAAAGCTGATCTCTGGCTGTGCAGTGACAAATGATCAGTTTTGCCCCATTATATTTTCCTTTTCCAGATTGAAGAAGATCTGTCAGATGAGAAATTTGCAGCACGGCATTTGAAATTGGAACAAGAGGAGAAAAAACGTTTTCGCAACTTTGTCCAGTATCCTCCAATCAGACGCAGTAGAGCCAGATCTGATGCAGTCGGCACGGTGTCAGCTCTCAATGCTAGCCTGGATAAAGCAGAAGGAGATGTTAGTACAGGCTTGCCATCAGTCACAGAGGAAAACTCACAGCCTTCACGTCCGTCCACTCCAGTGTTGAACAAAAGGTTTGTATTTGGTGCAAACTGACTGCAATAGTAATCTTTTTGTTTTACATCCAATTTGAAGGTCTTGGTCCTCACAAGACGCCATATGGGGATATTAAATCCTTTTGTTATATAGTTGTGTGCGACTTGTATTTGGCAACTTTTGCTTAGATGAATGTATCAGATAACTTTCCATAATGGTTTTGGTTGTTGGGAATGGGCCAGCCAAATGCAGCCATATTATCTTGCTCTGTTCTCAGAATTTTATCGGAAATCTATGATGCTGTAATTTACAATTATTGTTGGGCTGCTTTTTTTTTTTTTCTTAAAAAAGTTGATGTTCCTCCTTCTTCTTCTTTTAGCCAGCCATGTCTATTAAGTTCTTGAAGTTGGTTCATTTTTGAAGAGTGTGAAATGAGCTTTCAGATGAAATATAAAATTTCATATGTAACAGAGATTCATTTTTCCATTTTTTTTTTTAGTATTCTGAATAATCTGTTATGTTAAACTTTATCAACAGCTTGCCTTCTTCACTTTTTGGTCCAACTTTGGAAGATTCTATGGATTCATTACAGCAACAACTGTCAGTCAGAAGGAGAACAATGTCTTTCACCAAGCGGGAACGCAGTGGCTCTGTTGTGTCAGAGGACTTGCACAATCCTCTGATTGAAGTCAGCAGTGTGGAACCATGGCCAAGACGTACTTTCCCACTGTCGGAAGATGAGTATGAACTGATGAGGGAAGATTTACCTCCTAGCTGTGAGCCTGTTCACCAGCGAGTTACAAGACGCCTGGCTGAGCCCTCAGGGAAAGTCTACGTTGGAGGTTCGGTAGAAAATGTAGATGATGCTAGTGCTGCACCATCCCCACACCCAAGCAATGAATCTGTATCATCAGCCGGGGATGACCCCAACGATCCTGAATGGATAGGAGGTGATGCACCAAAACGCAGTAGAATTCGGCGGGTGATCAATGATGATCCAAATGATCCTGAATGGACAGGATCTGATACTCCTCGCAAAATGAGGAATAAGAGGTGAAATTTTTTCATGTCTATTCTGTCATCAGATGGTAAGGAATGAAAATAATATGGATACCCCAATCCTACAAGCTTTGGAGTTATTTCATAGCTGTGCTGCTTCGAAGGAAGAAAAACTTCAGCGCACTTGCCAATCTCTAGTGGTTTCCTTCACGTCAGTGGCAACCTTTTCTCAGATGCTGGTCATCAGTCAGTGTTTGTGTTCAGTGATGGTGAAATATGGACAGTTGCATGTTGCTTTTGGATGTATTTGCTTTTGTCTGATGCAGAAGAAATTTTGATAGTTCCTGGCGTAATGTGTTGCTTTTGATAACGTGCTTGTAATAGCCAATCCTCACTTCAAACGCCACGCTGTAAAATGCAAGTAAGGCACACAGAAGTTCAAGAGTGGAGAACAGAATTGCACTTACAGAACAGTGAATTTATTTTCACTGAAACACAGACACCTTGAATACACTTCAAGAATATTTCAGGGTTTCCTCACAGAGCATCTCAGGGAAGAATGGTTGAAGGATGTAAAAGACCAGAGACAATTTTGCAACAAGGATGCCCTTTGTGGATACCCCTTAAATCTCAAGACAATGTTAAGGGTCAGATGGTAAACTTCGGTAACATAGTATTTACAATTTATTTTCAGGGGAATTATTGAATAACTTCCTCGAAAATATTTTCAAAAAGATATTTTAAAAAATTGTCATTTAGGCTGTAGGTTTTCAGAATTTAACCCCCAACTTTATAATAAACTCCTCAGGCTGTCAGGGGCTACAGGCTCGCCAAATAACTTTTTTTTTTCTTTTTAGAAAGACCAGATGTGATAGTTTACCATGTAACCCTCAATGTGAATATGAAAAATATTTGATACACAAGTAAAAGGTCAAGCAGCCATAGCTGAGAAATTTTTTGCCAAGCACTCATGTCTCCATGCAAGAGAATTTAAT
The DNA here is from genome assembly GCA_963931925.1 of Onchidella celtica. Taxonomy (NCBI): domain Eukaryota; kingdom Metazoa; phylum Mollusca; class Gastropoda; order Systellommatophora; family Onchidiidae; genus Onchidella; species Onchidella celtica. The sequence goes on from OZ007582.1 coordinate 16,968,541, forward strand.
GAGTACGCTAACTTGCCCAGAAAGTGGTGTCTGATGATTTGTCTTTCAAAGCGAGCATGGGACCCATTTTCTGGTATATGAATGAGTGAAACCCTGTCTGATCCATGTGTAACCACAGGTAACCAAGAAACTGCATACTCCTAACAATTTTTTTTAAAAAGTTTATTGAAAAATGCAGTGTATTTCCTTACAGACAAATAAAAGAAAAAAGACTGGCCATGTAGGCAAAATTAAGTGTTTTGATAGTGAATTTATAAAAAATATGATTTAAAGGTAGGACTTGGTTCGGCTAGTTGGCAAATTCACAAAATGATTAGAAGAAGTTTTTTGAAATTTGTCATAAATTAAGAAAAAAAAAATACTATCATCAGTTTTTTTTGATTGTCCAACAAGGAAATTCTTGCAAACCAGTTTCCAATGGAAGAGAGAATGTGAATTTGTGGCATATAAAGAAACATGAAGCAACATTCTTCTTCTAACCCAATTATAACTTTCCTTACCTGTCTTTGGTTGTTTAATGTTAAATCACCAACTGATATTCAGTAAATTGTCAGTGTCGTGGCCTAGTCACATGTCTCCTGGAAGTGAAATTTTACGGAAGGAAAAAAAAAACAAACTGTTCTCTTAATTAGAGATTGACAACAGAGCGTGGTTTTCAACACTGTATGTTAGTGAACCCGGGCAGTGCAGGCATGTTGGAAATTGGATTTTTCTCATATTTTCAAGTCCCTGGTCCTATTGGGGGGTAGGATCGAGTACCTAGTCTTCTCGGATAAGGACGAAAAAATTCGGAGGGCCCGTGTGCACGTTGCGCACGTTAAAGATACCTTGGCAGTTGGAAATCGTAAAGAGCAGGCCTTTCCGCTGCCCGGGCAAAATTGAAAATTGAAATTAATAGATTAAAATTTATCCATATCATCCCCCCCCCCGTCAGAATTTATTATTCATTATTAAATATATATTGTTATTAATAAATATTCAAATATTATTTGAGTTGTGTGTTGTGTGAACTGATGTGAGTTGTGAATTGTGAACTGTTGTGAGTTGTGAACTGCGCCTAACAGGCTGCGTTACAATTTGCTCTGAGATAGAGAGAGAGAGTGAGCGAGACAGGGAGAGAGAAAGAAGCAGTGTAGTGTGTTGAGCGCTTCGCGCGTTTGTAAAGCGCTTTGAGGTCTAGGCATAAAGCGCTATATCATCATCATCATTGCCTTTCTCACCCTGGATCAGGGTATAGGCCACCAACAAACACTTTCCATCCCTCTCTATCATGGGCCAGCCTCTTTACATTATTCCAAGTCTTTCCGCTTCGTTGCACATCATTTTCTCTGGCTCTTCTCCACGTTCCGCGCGGCCTTCCTCTTGATCTCTTGCCCTGGGGATTCCAATCCAATACCTTCTTCGCGATGCTGTTTCCTGGCCTCCTGAGAGTGTGGCCGATCCATCTCCATCGCCTCCTACCAATTTCCTCTCTGACTGGGCTCTGTCTTGTTCTTTTCCAAACAATTTCATTGCTGACCTTGTCTGTCCATCTGATCTTAAGCAGCTTCCTCAAACATCTGTTGATGAAAACTTGGATTCTCTTTATGCAGGCCTGGGACGCATTCCAAGTCTCACATCCATACAACAGGACTGACTTCACGTTCGAGTTGAATATCCTCAGCATAAAGCGCTATATAAGTGTACTTATTATTATTATTATTATTATTTCTAATTGAGTCTTCATGGTTGGTGTTACTTAGCTTACAGTTGTGCAATCAGATTATCTGTTCTGTTGCGAAATGAAGCCATTGCTCATTCTGCACATGACGGATTGCAAAATAAGCCTGTCTTGAGTATTATACTTGAAGGTCATTTTATGACAACTGAAATATGGGGTACACAAATCAGTAGCATCATTTGTCCATTTTTATAAAAACCAACAACCTAAGTATGGTGTGTGATGCAATCGATAGGATGCTCAATTAGTGCATGGCGGAATGAGCTGGTTATTGTGCATGGTCATGAATGCGGATTGTGTGCCAGAGAAAACAGACAGGGAATTTTCAGTAACATATTAACAATTTCATCCGGTCTCAGAATTTTATTATGTAATGTTCATAATTATAATACTGCAGTGGTTGAAATGTCCACGTTCTGGTTTGAAAGAGCCAAAGTGACAATCAGAAATTTTGGGAGATAGAAGGTTTGGTCATGACACTGACAATATGAATTCTGGACATTCAAAGAAGTCAAAACAAGTTTAGTGTTTCATTTTTGAAAGAGATTTATGTGATATTTCTTTTTGCCTCTGAATGCAAACATTCCTCTGAAGCTTACCACTGCCCAGTTCATATGGAGGGGGGGAGGGGGGTGTATTACAGGCTTTCAGTATTTGAGCTCCTTCAAATATTACTGTCTGCAGATTTATAGATCTTTGGGAGATAGTGGCAGGGAATGCTTTTTAAGATGAGGGCATTTAGAGAGTTTTTGTAAACTTTTCCTTATTTGTGGAAAGAATCTTGAAAAGGTGATGAAAATCTTATTTGAAAATTATTTGACATTCATTGTTGCAAATTTTCTATTGTTTCTTAGCTTCTCAGGGCTGTGTCATGGAAAAGGTCCTAACAGGTGATTACTGCCACATAAATAAAATGAAGTTTATTCATCCTAAGGATCTGATTAATGTAAACAAATTTTCTTTTGGTTTCCTTTTTATTCTTTAACTGCTTCTTTCATTCGTTCAAGCCTTGTTAAGGAGATGGTTTAGAACTATAGTATTTTTCAATGAAAGAAATTGTATATAATCATTTTTTAGGTACCACAAAATGGATATTGTAGTGGTAAAATGCATACTTTGAATAAAGGCATGAGTATCTGTTTATTGATAACATGCTGCTGTATCAACTGAAAAAAAGATCATATTCAGCAGTCCGGGTCAGATTCACCATTGAACATCACTGTTTAAAATGAATGTTTTTTTCTAGGTTATAACTTTGTACATTTCTTTTTTGTAAGCAGCACTTGGAAACTGAAAAGATTTGAATAAAGTTGACCCAACACGAAACATATTTTTTGCGTGCAAACTGTAAAATTTTGTTTTGGTATGCTGTCATTTTCCATAACATGGCAACACAACTTCACAGTTGTATCATTCTCACCAAATTGAATCATGGCATGCAGTTAATAATGCACAATTCAAACTAGTACTATAGAAGACCAAACAAGGCATGCTTCCTTAACTCTTTCCGTACTTTTCACCGATACATCGGTTCCTCCGACTGACGCATTTGGACTAATTTCTGCTGAAGTGCAGTAATAGTGGCATCGGTTGTACCACAAACAACAAAAACACTGGGAAGCTAGATGGACACAGTATCGTTGAAATGCCCAGGGGTAACAAGGAGAGTACCTTTTGCCGATGTATCGGTCCCCCCGACTGACGCATTTGGACTAATTTGGGCTGAATTGCAGTATGGAAAGAGTTAAGGATTCAAGGTGTATGCAATGTTCTCCCAGAAAAAGTAAGAATTGATTACTGCTTATGCTAATGCAGCCGCAGGTATCTTGGTGTTTGTGAGATCATATTTTGTGCAATTTCAATCATGTTTATATTGTACATCAGGCTGGTTTTATCCAATATTCTGTGCCAGTTTCACGCTTTGGTAGGAATAGCATGATTTATTATGGGCTGTTTCTAAACAGTGACTTTGAAGAATACTTCTCATGCGGTACATTTACATCTCATTCATTGTTAAGGTAATCTTACAGATCAAGAAAGTTTCAATGTGATTTAGGAAACTTTTAAAATGTTTTTTTTAGAAGAGATTTCAAGAGCAATAACAGTCGTGATACTCGCAGTGGTAATTTTCAGGGATGATTTAGGGGGATGTTGGTTAAATGTTGACTTTCTGCATTTGTTATAAATTGTATTTTTAAAAAAAAAAATTTTCGGTTGTTTTTTTTGTTGATGTTTGATATTACCCAATAAATCATATTTTGCTATTTCAAGGTAAGATGATGAATCTTGTATCTCACCAATTCTTTGGCATTGAAAGTTTCTTCCCTAGGACATAAGAGACTGTTTTTCAGGAGATAACATTATTTTAGCTGTGGGCGGAACATCTTACAAAATTCCTATATAATTTTTGCTTTCTTTTTCAAGTTTTGAACTGAGGTTGACAATTTAGGAACTTTCATTGTACAATTGATAGTTCTCACTATAACAAAAGATTTTGATAACTCATGTCCTAGACAGTGGTTCATACACATGGGTAAGTTTTTCTTGCACATGGAAGATGGATGTTTGTATTTTCAGTGTGATTCTTGTTCCAGAAACTCCACTTTATTAATTTTTTTTCATTGTCAACACTGGCAGTTGTATTTTTTCAGGATGGTAGTTGACCAAATACAAGCTGACTATGTATGGGGGATCTCCACAAAGTGTTGACAGTAACACTTGTTTATGTTGTAGTTGTTGCCACAGTTTGATGTATATACACCCTCCATCAATGCTTTCACCTTGTACATTGATTGCAATCATTGCAGTTCTTTCTGAACCGTGTCCATTATGTACAGATAGTAAAGATACGGATTGTATGTAGTTCTGACTGCAACTTGATTCTGTACATTATATAGAAAAAACAATCCCATTTTTTTTTATGACTGAAGTAGATCTGTAAAATAATCCGTACATCATCTGTCATTTGCACTCATGTTTATGTGCAATTGTATGTTACTTGATTCCCTGTCCTCATTTTCAGTCTCATGTTTTCTTTGTGCAGTAGGAGGGCCCAATTATGATAACTCGACCTGTACATGTATATACTTTAGAGGAGAGATGATGAATGAGTTCTCTTGTTTGGAAATGAGCCTTCGTCATATTATTACTGTAAGTTTCTATCCCATTTAACTCCAGTTTTGGAAATTTTTACAGGGGGCACAAAAGAAAGTGATCAAAGGTTGGCTCGCAAATATGTTTGAGTTCCAGGAAATGGACTGATTGAAAGTGTCACACTTGGAAATAGAGTTTTTAGTATAGTGACCTTAATGAGATACTGTAAATTTATGGTCTAAACAGCATTTTACAATTTTTCCAGAATCCAAATTAGGTGGATAGAGACATTCAGTGACAATGTGATTCATGTATTTAGTAAATTTTGAAACATAGTTATTTTTTCAGCCACTATGTCATCCTCAAGAATAGTCTGTTAATGTTATGTGAGTCTTGTGAGAAAGTGGAGTTAATGTAATTGGGCTACTGAAAAGCAACCAGTTCTTTGTTTGTTTTTCTTTTTTCTTCTATCATTCTTTATTTTAATTTACTATTCTTCTGTCTTTTTTTTTTTTTATGAACTGCAACATCAGCAGCTGGGTCAACTTTACATGTGTATATATGTAGTTTTCAAAATTCCTGTGGTGATTTGTGTTTGTGAAGCTGATGTTGGAGGCAAACAGTTAACAGTTCTTGCCCATATCTGTTCATAGAAATATAAATTGTAGACTTGAAAGGTCTTGATTGTAATAGTAGTTCTTGAAAACATCAAGAAACCATTAACAATATACAAATTTTTGTGGGTTCAAGTGCAAACGGATATTACAAAAATTTTAGTGTTGATGACAAAGGAAGTGCTGTGTGTCACTTAGCTTTCATAATTGATGAGTAGAGTGTGTTTTTACTGCTGTTAAATGTGGCCATGAAGGCTGAAGGACAAATTTAGGTGTACTTTTAGTTTAAGGCTTATTTTGTGATCAGGTCAATTCACACTGTTGTTAAACCAGATTATTGTAATACATGTATAAACACAAGAAGGCGCTTACTTAATTGAAATTAGTTTTGTCAAACTGCCAGTGGATTGTGTTGAATCATGTAAGTTAATTGTGAAAGTTGTGTAATTGTTTTCCCCTACAGTTGTTGGAAATTTATAATTTGGAATCAATTTTGCAAATGGGCTGAGTTGTTTACATTTCACCAGGCTTGATCACCATCTGTGTTGGTGTAACTTTCTCTGTTATTATGTTTTTCATAGGTCAGTGCTTATTCTTGCAATCTTCTTAAAGGACATGTCGAGTTGAACTGCCATTGAATGTGCTCTGATTGCCTTTTGTTTTTTCCCCGTTAGTCAAGTGTCAGCAGTTGGTATTTGTTTTTAATAAGGGGCCATCTATAAAATTTGTATGCTTGATTTTGGCAGTTTTTGACACCTCCCTCTCCTTTTGAACAAGCAGAAAGATCATCAGAATGGTGAATGTCCATGATAGGTCTTTCATGTTCTGAACTTTAAATAGCATTTTGCCCAAACTGTTTGACAGTATCATTAGATACGGGGCCTATATTCAATTCAAAGAGTGTTGCAGTTTGTATTTCATGGGTGTGGTTTTTTTTTTTTTTTCTTCTGCTGCTTCCTTCTCATTGTGAATTTAGTTTGTTGATCTAAATTTGTGTTGTGTGAATCAACAGTATGTTTCCTAATACATTTTTTGTTTGTTAGTAGATTTGGTGAATTCATTTCTGTGTCACTGGTGTATGTTGTCATGTCAGGTGCAAGATTATACAAGAGAATGTTGAATTATGACTTTAATCTCAATTGGGTAGAAGACTTGCGAAATAATCTGATCTGTTTTTGATATACTGTAGTGTTTAGTTGTTTTTTTTTCATAGGGATGTAAAAGATGATTGGGGACAGAGAGAGTTGTAAACATAGACATGGTCAGCACACTTGAGTATGATTCTGAGATTAGCATGCATGAAGAGAAAGTTGAGAGTGAATCCAAATCAATCAAGTTACTTTAATTTTTAAAAAAAAAAAGAGAAAAAGACAATTCTAACAAATTTCATTTCTGAAGGTGTGCAAGTGTCTTTGAAGATGTTGTAGCAAAAGTCATTAATGTATGGATTTTGTGCCTGTGATACATTTCAAATGAGGGAAAGAATAGAACTTGCCAACTCGATGTCTGAATCTGTCACGGGAAATTGTATCATTGCCTCACACTGTCAGGTTTTCAAGTTTTAGTAGATGATTACAACATAACCTACTTTCTCATTATTCTTTTTCCTTTAGGTCAATATCACAAAATCAAATCACCTCATTCCTTGTGTTTTTTGTATCTTATTCTATTGGCTTGTAATATGGATGCTTTTTTTTTTCCCCCCAAACATTTCCAGTTTTAAGACCATGTTCAGGGGAAAATGTTTCAAAATATAAAAACAAACAAAAAAAAAAAAGCTATTAAAAAAAGACATGAAGCTGTAATCTTGGTTTACTGTGTTTATTTAAAACAGTGTTTGTGAAAAATACATTGTGTAGAAAATAGTTGGTACATTTTGAAGGTCTATTCAGGTAAAATCCTTAGAGCTGTTACTGTTTTCTCTCTGCTATATTGTTTTTGTACAGACATTCAGAAGCTGTACTCATGAACCAGAAAATTAGAGTGTTAACATCTCACAGAGCAACAAAGGTGTCCCAGAAATTAGCAAAAGGGACCATAAATTTTGACATCGCTCATGAATTTTGAAAGAATAGGAACTGAAGTTCTAGGGGAAGGGGGCAATTTACATGAGGTTTTCACAGGAACCCCATTGGCTGGTTGGTGTTTCAGTCGTGCAGTTGCACAACTGTTCATGAAAACATTCTCTTGAATGGGGATTATGGCTCTAGAGTTCTCAACATCACAAAGCACATTAAAAGTTGTACCAGAAATTACTTTCATACAAATTTTGCATCTGGCTCATTATTTTCATAAGTTCTGAGACACAAAATTCAGCATGTAAAAAAAACATTTGAAAAAAATACAGAGCATAAAAGCCATTGCAGTGACTGTGTCCCTAAACTGCTTTACTTAAAAAGTAAATGACCAAATAAAACAGTCTTGAATAATTTACACACATAATTATGAAAAAAGGATTATTTCTCTTCAAATTAACTAGAATCCTATTCCTATGGACCAGGAGATAAATAACTTGGACATAAAATGTCCCAGAGTGCTAACATTTAGGCAAAGGCACATTGCGTCTGCAGTGATGTTTGACAGGTTCAGAGCATGGAAAGCACAATATTCATCCACAACTTCTTAAATATTAGAAAGCAACACTATGCTGTCATCCAAGTGATGTTCACAGAGCTGTCCTGCAAGTGAGCATTAACATTTAACACACACACGCAGCATCATCAAAAACTAAGAATGCCTTAGACTAAAGGATTATTTTGAGCAATTTGACCTGATGGTTTGTTTTGACTGCTTGAAAATTAAGAACGGTCACGTGATCTTACCTTCAAAACCAAAAATACACCAAACTTAACAATCAGTATTTTCGTCAATAATAGACACCTGTATCATTAAAATAAACTTGTATCTATGTGACTTCATGAATTTGGTTACCTGGATTAAAAAAAAAAGCAAAATAAATGCACTCATAAAAATAGTTTTTTAAAAAAAGGATAGGATAATATTATAACAAAAAAAAAAAGAAATGAATCTGTGTCTAATAAGGGCACTTCTATGCACGCTGTTTGACTTTGTTCGTCATATTTACAATTACAGAAAACATTAAGAGGAGGGCTAAACAGAGACACTCCTTTTATTAGTCTTAACATTATGCACTGTTTTGATTTAATATATCAGTACATGTACCATATAATCACAGCTGCAAAATCTGAATAGGTCAGCAATCACCTTGCACAAGGACAGACGAAAGTTACTGGCCTGAAAACTAGCTGGATTGTAAAATGATGAACTCGTCAAACAAATTTTAATATCTACTTATAACACTAACAATTTAATAAAAATTCTGTCACAATTCATGTCATCATAGATGGGAATTGAAAAAGCTGAAACTGAGCCAAAACCACTTAGCAGGCCTGAACCTGGCCAAAAACTTGCATATTTCATATTTTTTTCAAAACATGATGGTATGTGAACATGCATGGGCTGAGGGTGGGTGAAAATCTCCATAGGTCAGCCCTGAGGAGGAGGACAATTCCCACCTATGTGTCATACATTCAGACTTCTTCCCAACTTTCAAAATTTCTCGCCTATGGCTGTTATATTAGTCTTAAGCCAATTAATTTTTTATCCAGTGTTGTTCAGTGCAATAAAAAAAAAAAACAACGCACAGCATTAAATCCTACCATGGCATAGAAATCAAAAACAGTCATTTTCTTGGTTTGAACATCAGGGGAAAATTCATCCAATCATCCGTTTCAAGGCATAATCTTACAAATTACATACACATGGTCTCATCCTCATCTAAACTCAGGATTTGAACCACTATATGAATTGCCTTTTTTCAAGGCACAGCCCATGTAATAACGTAAATCATCCAAAGACATTTTATTAAAGTAGTTACACGTCAGATAATTATCATTGTACACATACTATAAATTACTATACACAAAGTCATTGTTACATGTATGGTTTACCACTGACTTAGGAAGAAGAGGAAAAGGAACAGCTATCATTTTGCTTTCTGTCAACCAATAACATGATGGCTTCAGGCTCAAACTCTCTACTCAACTTCACAGGAGGAAATAAAAAACTGATTTAACTTGGGAGAGCTATCCAAGAGAGACAAGACTTATCACACTGTTTTTTTTGGTTCTTTTGTTTTTGTGGTATTTCTACTGTTCTAAACAACAAGATGTTTTGACACATGATGTTGGATGAGGTTTACTGCTGTTTCTGCCAAAAAAGAAAAAAAAAAAAATTGCAAAGTTTTAGAGTCAGGACACTTTATGTCTGACACCACCAAAATGCCCTTCTTAAGTTCTATTCATGGTCTTATTTAATAAACTGCTTGAAAAGGACCAAAAAAAAAAGGTTCTAAAATGATTTCATCCTCCTAAATTGAATCTGTGGATGTTAGGTGTACCATTCACCCCGCTACCCCTCACTATCTGTCGCAGTGCTTTGGTCAATCTGCCCTGGGCAATTCTCTATACTGTGGCACTGGTTTATTTTAAAGCATGAGCACTTCATTCTGTCATCATTTCAAAGAGTATAATTATAAAGTTATGTGCCTGAGACATCTGCTCTGGAAAATGTCTCTCTAACTAATGAAGAGAAATTTCAAAAATATTTCGCTCTTTGATAAAAAAACTGCCAGCTCAGCCACTTTCTCAGAAAACAGGCAGTGAAGCTCAAACATCCCCCGACAAAAAGGTGAATGAGCTTCTAGTGAAGAATTGCTCTCAGTACATATAATACATGTAGTACACTTGCCCTCTGTTAACCCTCTTATGTCCAGATATAGACTACATTATCGAAAACTTTTGAAACGTGAAAATACATGTAATTTGAAATGGTCAAATAAATTCGAACCCATATAAACATGTCTTGAAAAATGGACAGGTTTAGATTTATATTGTGTGTATGTCACAAAAAGCTAAACTTAGATAACAGCAAAAAAAATGTTCTCTGTACATGCTCTGACTCGAAAAACGTCAACTCTGTCAAGGCACCTTACTCTGACAACAAAATAAAAACAGTCCTGGATTCATGTGCTTTGCAAAGAGGACAGCTTTTTACTCACTGATTTTTACAGCCACAACCACATATATGTAGTTTCTTTTAGAGTCCAAGCGTACTTTGGCATGGTACAGTATTAATCCCTTCAATTCAAATTTTTTGGTAAATCAGAAAGTGATGCAAATAGTGGATTATACAGTACGTGAAATATGGAACATTGGATACAAGTACATGGACTGTTCAATTGCCATTTTACACAGCATGGCTCCGGTACATTGCCCACATATTTTTTACATCTACACATATTTTCCTCCCCTCCTTGGTCAGTCTCACTCCACACATCAAGTTTGGAGTTTGGATTAGAAATACGCTGCTCAGTCATAATGTAATTTATTTCTGTGTACGACATTAATTATACATTATCCGACATGAGCACGGGTGCTAAATTCAGATATTTGATACTCTTCTCTGAAATAGTAAACTCGGCAAATACAGACATTTGTCACTCACACCTGGCAAATTGGATACTATAAATTTTTATTGCATGTTAATGCATGTGACTGGCATTAGAAATACACTGTTTACCAAAATATGTTTTTCTTGTTTTTTGAAGCCAATTTCCAATCTCATGGAAATAGCTCCTGCTGAGACTCCATAATTCCATCAAAATTTGCCTATGATAGTAATTTCTATTGTTGCACAATTTGCTTGTAAATGTCATATCTGTGCATCACTGCCTCTCTTAAACAAAGTGAACTCTAGTGCTGCCGGCATTGGTCCATTACTTAACAAGTTGCATCTGGCGAAAGAAACATCCCTGTAGCCTTTGCAGCAACTGATTTTTAACACAGCACTTTTATGTACAACCATAAAAAGTGAATTACTGATTGAGAGCAGGAGACTGATGATAGTTTCTGTGACTGCGTAAATTAGTTAAAACTACATGTATAATGGTTCTGAGTGAATTTTCAACAGTAATATGAGACTTCAGATATTACAAGTAGTATGTGCTTTATGGGATAAAATCTGAAACATTGCATTATCTCCATATTATACAATGTATGATGATTCCCCACACAATATGTCATGATGAAATGGAGTGTAGTACTAGCAGCAGCACTCATTCACCAACAACATGCTGCTAGGTTATTGAATACACACATTGATCAACACAAATCTGATTTATTATTTTCTCCTTGCAGGGCTGTAGTGCCACGATGCACTGTCTCATGTTACAGCTTTAAACACCCACTCATCAGACTGTTTGTAATGATTCAGTAGGCACAATGTTTTTCTCTGCATCATCAAAAAACAACAAAAAAAGCAGGCCTAAGATCAGACCTGTATCAGAAATATCTACTGACTGGCTGATGATGATGACTCCCTTAAGCCTCATACGTTTTGTAGGTACAGCATGAATTTATGTACATGTACATGTACACTGTATATTTGTCAGTCAATAAGAAAGAGAGAGAGAGATGGTTGTCACTATAGCAATGCAAAAAGCTGTGGGTCCACTTTGTCGCAACTGGCACTGTATAAAATATACTCCAATATTATTATTATCATCATCAACTGCATTCTGAATACACAATGTACATGTATTTGTAAATTATTTCTGCCTAAATGGAATTAGCAAAATCATCAGTTCTCATGCATGGTGCAGATTAGAGAAGCTCATTTTACACATTTTGCATGCCTGGACCAACATTTTAAAACACAGAGTGTGGATGAAACGACGAAGATGGGTACAGCTTCAAATATGTTCACCTATACTTTAAATATGATTCTATCTATGAATTTTAGATGATGCATGCAGGGATGATACCAATGAGTCTATTCCCATCACAAATGTAAGATGAAGACGCAGAGGCTGTTGTTTATAACACTTCATATATATTCACTATGCAACAATGTGAAAGTCTATTGATGGATATAATGGGGAAAAAAAAAATTGGGAAGTGCTTCCTTAGGCATAGTTGTCCCTATGGTTAAGGTTAGGGTCAGGGCAGTGTTTGATTAAGTTGGTGCCCAGAAAAGGCCAACGTTTGATATGTATGCTTCAGCAGTGACAACTCTCCCTGCCAAAGCACCCCCCTCCTCCATAACTACTTCCAGCATCAACCTGGAAAATACCACCCTAACCCTAACTAACCCATAAGGAGTCAAAAAACCATATGAGGACAACTGACCCTACCACAGCACTTCCTAAAATTAGTTTGAATAAGTTTACGTCTCACAAAGATTAATGCCATGTGCTCATGATTTCACAGAAAAAATTCTCATTCCTAGATGGGTGAAATAATGAAGTTTGGACCCTTGAGTACTCAGACTGAAATGTGATACTGTGTAATGTTTTTCTGCTATTAACCCTGATAATATAGAAATCTGAAATTTGGTGTATATCAGACTCAAAAGTGAAAAGTAATTATTGACATAGTGATAAGAACAACAAACATCCAAGATTGCATATCATCACTGTGTATTCAGAGAAATATCATTTCCATTCAAGACAAAAAAAGACAATACATGTAGATACACATAAATAAAGGCAATAAGCAAGTAAGGCCTTTTTCTTCATCATTTCATGGGACAATTACAAGGGCAGTTTATCATAGGATTATTTTCTTTTTCTGTCTAATTAAAAATTACATGGTTTGTCATAATCACTGACAGAGGAAACAAAAAAAAAGCCAGCGAGATGACGTTGTCATATGAGCATACAGTATAACAACGGTGACATTGTTACAGTAAGTCAGTATCAAATACTTTCTTCTATTTCATGATGAAAATCAAAGATGCTTCAGCACTATGGAAATACAAATGAACATCACATTTGCCTATCTTACTTTTAAGTAACCACAACAAAATAACTTTATTTTTCTCAGAATTTTGCACTTGGTAAGTTTTGATTCTCAGTATCTCATATTATAAGATAAACTGCCAGCTCCAAAACCCTTGGCAAGGTACAGTAATTTGCCTTGGTAGTAGCTGAGTTAAAATCTTCAATGAACTCACTCTCTCTTTCTGTCTCATAGACTTGATCTTGGAACTTGGTCGTCTTGTATCGAGCAAGAAACTTTCCACTCCTTTTCTACAATGACAGTAACTATTAATGGTACATCTGCTATGATGAAATTTGTGGATATTTTGTCCCACACCTAGTGGGAAGTTAAATTTTACAGTGACACTTAAGCAAAATCCCAAAACTGAATGAAACTTTCACCTAAGAATAATCAAGGCCCTTCTTTGTACTTTTTCTTTTTAAAATAAGCACGTCATAAACGCAGAGCACAAAATCTTCTATACCAAAGGCCAAAAAAAAGAAAAAGAAGAAGAAACTTTAGTAATAAACAACCTGTGCCATCACAGATTAGTGAAATGTGAAAACACAAGAAATACTCAAAAAAAAACACAAAATACTGTCAGGGTGAAAATAGGAAACATTTGCAATGTCAACAATAATCAATCTTATAATGTGCATTATGGCAAATACATGTGTATATAAATTGGAAATGCTTCCTTGGGACAGTTGTCCCTTTTGAAGCACAGGTTTTGGTAGGGATACTCAGTTGTAATGTTTTACAGTTCAGGGGGAAAAATATGGAAGTCCATTGTGCCATTTAGTTTTGATTATTTTTTTTAAAAAATTGTATGTTTGCTTTCAAACGAACCATAAACATGCTTTAGAGTTATCTTTTCTTGTTTACCAGGAAAGATAATGTAGCATCTCTCAAAATAATAAAACAAATGTTATATCAAAAAATGACAACTGTCCCTGCTGAAGCACTTCCTTCGTGCATGTACATTATTTTATATTAATAGGCTCTGGTTGATAGTTTGTACAACATTCAAACTTTACAATGTTTTAGGTATATACAAAGGGAAGTAGAAAAAAGAACAACATTTTTACATTTTCAAAAAGATGAAGACCGAGTATGAAACCAAAAATAACATTTGTCTCTTCAATAACTGAAATTGAAAATATCATCAACTCTCACAATCATTTTGTGTTCAGAACGAGCTGCCCTGGATGTGTTTTTAAAAGATGGTATGTGGAAAGTAAAGTAAATATGGCCTTGTAAATACTCTTAAAAATTATCCAAAAGTAACAAGTCATTTCAAAGTGATTTTTTTCACTCACAACTGAAAACATTCAAGAAACGGTGCAAAAAATAGAAATCATTTGCCAGACAACGTTGGCACTTAGTGACGGCTGCTGTTACAGTGAAAAACCATAGAGTCTAAAGATCAGATGTAGGCTGGCAATAATCGAAACAATAAATATTGTATCAAAAACACAGATAATGATGATTCACAAACAATAGCAAATGTGAAATGACCTGTCGAGTATGAACTTCCAGGTCACAAAAGTTGAGTGTGCTCTAGAGGTCATCTTTAGGTCGATGACACTGTTCCAGATAAAAATTTGCATCTATTAACATTTTCACATTACCTCCCACCACAGCTGAGCCACCCACTTACCCCATGGATATGCTGTGCACTACAGATGAGCAACTTTTTGTCCAGCCTCTCGCACCATGACCCTCCAACCCGAATTTGTGAAGTTTCCCATCGCACAAGGCACAATGCATTTTTGTGTACAAAAAGTAATTATATTCCTATCTTCTACTCTTAATAACCAATAGCTGAAGCTACCTGCCATAGAGTAAGATTTACTAGGAATTTTTTTTTTTTAGATTTTCGAACTTGCCCAAATTATGAATTGTGATGGTATCATTTCTATTTCTAGCTGAAGCTACCTGCCATGGGGTAGGGTTTACTAGGAAATTTTTTGGGGGATTTTCAAACTTACCCAAATTATATATTTTCAGCATTTGGAGAGAAGTTGAAACATGCAGACATGCAACTGCCAACTATCAATAAAACATTTTAACTGAATGTGTAGATTTCATGCATATCCGAAGAAAGCACTATGCCTGCAGATCCATGAAAGAATTATTTTCTAATGCGGACCAACAGCGCGTCTCGTCCTTTCTGAAAGAGGCTAAAATCTACAACTTGACTTAAAAACTTTTATACATATTTACAAAATTGTTTTCAAATCTATACTAACCAATTTTTGAGAATTTTACTGATGTAATAATTTTGTAATGGAACTATTTACTTCTAATTCTGAAGCTTAAACTCGATGAAGCTTTGAATACCAAACATAAAAAGGCTCCCAAAGGAAAACTGTGAAAGGCGCAAAGTGGCCATTATTGTGCTGATGCGCTATTAAACCCAAACTCAAGACTCAAGGCAATGTGAAAATAAAAATCAAGGAAGAAATTTCTCTGATTCCCCAACTTGGTCCCACATTTACTTAGCTCACTGTAATTCCTTGAATTTGTAGTGGTTCCCTATGTACCCAGTCGACTGTTATGTAAGTTACCTAAAAGACAATACATGATGAGACAGACTGCATGCAGTGAGGCACAAGACAATGAAAAGGTCATCAAGATAAAGTATTTCACTTGCATAGGTTACAAAATGTCAGTCGTGCAACAGAAGCCACTGGAAATAAACGGAACTATATAAGGGGGGGGGGGGTACTCATTGGAATCCAGCCACAAAAGAACATAAATTTCTAGCTACCTTTTCACAATCAACTTTGTTGTTAGACTGCTGCAAAGTAAAAATTATGCTGAAATTTCTATCCAACACATCTGTGGCGGTAGTGTGTATAAAAAGATATAATTTCTAGCCATTAATCAACTTTGTTGTTAGATGGTGAAAAAAGTTGGGGTAACATGGTAAATTTATCACCCAGTATGTGGACAATGATGGAATGTACAAAATGATTTCGGGTGCATGGTGAGTGGGCTCTTTCCTGACATATAAGTACTGTATATTTACTTAAACATTGACTAGTGTTTGTTCTTGATCTCAAACTATTGATACAACAACCATGGTGCATAGAGACCTAAGAAATATCCCAATTGCAACTTAGTCAGTCAGCATTTATTTTGCCCATTTTTTCTGATCTCAAAAAAATCTGACAACTTTTGCAACATGGGTATAAACACGGACCAGTACCACTTCAGAAACTATTTATGTCACCATTGAAAAAAAAAATGACTGTCCTGGGTGCATTTTCTGTGCACACAGGACATTCATTATTTTTTGATAGATGTCAAAGATTTGTGGAATGAATGATGGGATTTTTAAGACAAGAGAACCTGGTCAACGGTCCACACCTACCTTTAAAACAACAAATAAATTATAAAGGTCAACAGAAAACAGAAATGAAAAAAAAGGAAAGCACAACCATATTATGTTAAAGTCACTAACTTTTTTCCCAATTGCATTAAAACATCCCACTTCCATCCCCAGATGCTGAAACAAAATTTTAACAAGGAAAAAAGTCACAGCCATTTGTTTACATCACACTTGAAGCGGTCATACTATGAACAAACACTGTTTGAAGCGAAAACAAAACTTTACAGGATGTGCAAAAAACTTTCACTATGCACCCCTTTTGATTTCTTTGCTCAATTCCATTTTGTAACGACAAAAGGAAATCATTTGCTGCATAAGCTTACAACTCTGATAGAAATACAGAGAACATTTCATTCTCTAAAATGATGTTAAACAGTGAATTTGACCTAGGCTGGCATAGATAGTGTTTTTCCGTAAAATGGCAGAGAGGTTCTTGAATCACTTCTCTCTGTTTAAGGTTTACAGTTTTTCAATTCAATGAATGTTGCCTCAGTGAAGCAGGTCAGAGGCATGGATCTGTGTCCTTGTATTCTCATGTCACGTGACCCATTTTCACAAAAGATAGGCACAGTTTCATGTTTAACTGAATAAAGGTCACATACACCACTGATGAAGCCAGTAACCCATACAAAGTCAAAAGAAGGCCGAAACTGCAGGAAACTGAAGACTGGACCCTTGTAGGTGTTCTCTCATGTGTTGTGTGAGGAGTCCCAACATCCCCTGGTCAAAACATGAAAGACTGGCTTCCAATAATAATATCATACCATTCACAATTTTGTAATATTCTCAGTCCAAATTGTCATTAAGGGGACAATCAAGTCATGCATGTATTACCCTCCCACTTTATTGATTCTGTATAAATTTTTGAATCATCATCTTCAGAGTGCGGTTTGGAGTCAGTTCATGTGAAGTCAATAGCATATTGGTCATTGGGCTCCTCTGTTCTCTGCCCATCCAACTAATGATGGCTGGTCGATCATAAGTGTAGCCATCTGGACATTTATGGGAGAGAAGAGAGAAAGGAATGTATTCAATTCAAAGTATAAATACAACAAATTCTTAAATGATAAGTAAGTAACGTTTATGGCCTCAAAACAAACAAAAAAGAAAACTCTTGTGACAGAACTGCACCAAGAAATGTAATCTTTAGAAACTTCATAGCTTTTAACCCCTTGAATGTGGACAGTTTTATTGTCATGAATGGTCTTTTGTATGTCCTCTGTGAAGTTGTTTGATACAATTGCAAATTTTTAGATGCTTCATAAATTTTCTTTCAGACAATCCCATTTACTTTTTGAAATAACCCAAGTCATCAAATTCAAAAGTAGTAAGGACAACAAAAAACCTTGCAGTACTGCCTCGGTATTGAAAAGATTAAAAGAGAGAGTTGTTCCCCTTGTTTACATACAGAAAATGTACCACTGCTATAAGGCCAATATGTCAGAATTTTCATCACAGAATTTGTCCTTCATGCTAATTCTCTCATATTCCATGCACTCTCACATTTTAGAACAATTCAAAAAAATGATCTGATGGCATTGTTTCCAATCTCAAATGCACAGATCAAGAAATGGGGAATTTGCACAGAATATTTCATCATGTCCCATAATCTAGTGTATTCTATCTAATCCATCTGTCAGCCTTAGTGAGATGTCATGTCCACTGATAACAACAGTTACTTATAACAATTTTACCTGAGGCAATGACAGGATCTCTCATAAGCTCATGGGTAATGGGACAGAGGAATTCTTCAGGTGTGTTGCCTGGCTCGGCCTGCTTATTGCTGACCGGACTCTCGTGAGATGCTTCTCTCTCTCGTAATATCTTCTTTCTGTGTCCCAAGGCCACTGGAAGAAAGATATATAATGAACTTGCTGAACCAACTCATACTTGACCAGTTTTCTGACATGGACATCTGCTCTAAAGTGGCCCACACTAAAATCTCTGACCTACACTCTCTAGATTCCATTCCAAAAATTTTTTGCACATTATAAATCACAGAAAAAGAACCAAAAAGAAAGAAAACGATTCTAAGAGTAATTTTTTCATGTGTACCTAAGGTTCAAGTTTTTGTACAGCCATTCCTAGCGCTGCAAGGCCAAATGTTTTATTTGCTCCAGTAACTCAAACATTGCACAAGGGAGTGAATCAGTTGCTGATAAAATAAAAAATTCACTTTCTTTAAATTCTTTGCCTTCATCATTAAATTATGGCAGTGGGGAAGTACCCATCTGAAACTGGTTGACCAAGAAAGAAACAAAAGCTATATAAAAATAAACCCTACAAATTGACACCCATAGCATAAACATTTTGTGAGCCACTGCCATATTTGTTCCTCAGTGTAGCTCTATTCAAAAGCATCCATGAAAATCTATTAACGTCTTGAGATTTGATATGTATGATGAAGCTTTAGGGAGGTCTCATAGCAAACTTTGATAAGTTTTTTCAAGGTTTTTCAAGGTCAACTTTTTCATTTTCAAGGCCACAAAACACCGCAACAAAAACTACGCATGTCCATGAATTGCTTATGCCCGTAAAAACCTGTGCAACTACACCGCCGTCTGAGTTTCTGTTAGGCCTAGCGCCTAGGCCCAAATTTTGTTGGTTTTTCAAATCGATTGCATTATTTGTTTTTTCAAGGTTATTCAAGGTTGTGATCTGTTTTCCAGGCTTTTCCAGACCTTGAAAAACAATATTCACTTTTGAAGGTTTTTCCAGCTTTTTAAGGTCCGCTATGAACCCTGAATTTGGGTACTGCAAGTAATGAACCTGCTGGTATATATACTATACATATTTCTGAAAGTGAAGTCGTCGCTTCCATGACGAACTGTCTTATCGCGCAAAACCTACTTTCTAGCTAGAGCGGTTTAAAGTTTCTGTCGAGTCACCTGCAAAATACAACTCGCTCTACCTCTCGATTTAAACGTACAAATGCGCAGTAATATACATGGATGTAAAGCTTGTTCTCTTGCCTACGAAATGCTACAAAGTTTGATATTTATTGTGTTTGCAGTTTTTCTCAAATGTTGTCAATTCAAGGCAATCCCCCCGACAGGACAGTTCGTCATAAAACAAACCGCACAGGACTGGGTCAATAAGACACCTGTGCGGGGTTAGGACAGTTCGTCATGGAGAGAAGTGGCCACGCTACAGTGGTTAAGACATTCCCATGGCGGTTGACCAATGATAAAATTGACTTTGAACAAGCTTTTTGTTACAACTCATTATTATCTATTTTCATTAATTTTTTAAAATACTAAGCCTGGTTGTTCGCCATCAGTCGTGTTGCATCATGTTGTGTTTACAGAGTGATATTCAGAGAGGGATCAAATTGAAATACAGGAAGAACAATGTTAATTGAAAAAGGTTTTTATTTTTCATCTTAAATTTGACATTAAAACTTCGAACATTAAAGAGTTTCAAAACACACACACACACACACACACAAATCAAAGAGATTTTCTTTCTTTTTATCAAGAAAAATTTCTCTCTGTCTCTCAGTCTCATTCATTCTCTCTCTCTCTCTCCCTCTCTCTCTGACTCATTCTTGCTCTCTTTATCACTCTGTCCCTTTCTCTCTCTCTCTCTGTCTCTGTCATCTTCTCAGTTGTGGTTTTTTTTTTGGTCGTCCTCTCATCACTCCCACACTCACTTACTCACTCACGCACTCATTCACTTACTCACAAAAACACACTCACACGCACACACATACAATGACAATGTTTACCATAAAGGTGAATACTTAGAAGTAGTAGCTCATTGAAAAGCATTATAAAAGTACGCGCGTTTTGTAGCTTTATAGGAGAATGGACGTTTTATAATTAATGTCTAATGCGGCCGATTTTGATAAAATGCCTGATGATCTGGGTTACAAATCATTGGGGTTCTACCTTGACACAGAGTCATTAGATCTCCATACTTCCCTGCTGACAGCGTTGGCTGTTCCTTGTAGGCATTAGAGGTGCCCTGCTCATTGCTTGTTAACCTTTTATTTAAGGTAATGGAATCGCAATCTTGTTCAAGGTGTGAGTTTTTGAAAAGGAATTTATGTGGTTCACCTCAATTTGCATAAAATTTGTCCACTTCGTACTGTTCCCATTGATATCCTGATGCGCAGAATTCCCGAATTTCCAGCCAGTCTTCCGGTCAGAGATTTCAATGGTTGCAAGTTCTGTGACTGTGTAGGGTGACTTTTTGGCTGACATTCTGATGATGCTCGCTAGCTCTGCAGGCATCATAATTTCGGGAATCCTTTTCATTGCTCCTTCAACCACGCTATGCATTGAGCCACCTGGGGTTTGGCCTTAGCTGCTTTCAAAAAAACGATGCGATATTTGTTGCAGGGAAGCTGTCGTCTTGAGGTCGTTTCTGTACATCGATGGCAGAATACCATTTAATTTTGTCTAGCACATCCGTCCGAGAACAACATAAAATGGTCACGCCTCGTGAATTGAGACTTCTTAAAAACGTTTCCACGCAACTGGCAATTTCTTTGGCACCATGCCCAGCTTTGACCCTCCTGCCAGAAATAGCAAATGACCTTGCTTGCTAGACGTCTCGAATATAGTGAAGCTATAAGAAGCTAAACGTAAGCCTCTGTGATATGGGCAGATTGAGGACTTTTTCTAAATCAAAAACAGCAGTAACCATGTTACATTAGCATTTCTTTCAGACTCTTTTGTGCAAGCTTTTAAGATTTTTCGAACTTCATCCCTTTCTCAGATATATTTTGTGTACTTGGGGATTGTCTTTATACTTTGTTTCCCACAAACCGCAAATGTCTTTTTTGGGCAAATGGAATCGATGATTCTTCTCTCGGACTTTATTGCTTTCTGTCCTTCCACCTCTTTTCCCCTTTTCCAATACACCATACTCATTAATTTTCTTAATGACTGTCTTGAGAAACGATGTGGAGACTCCAATGATGTTTAGGAACATTGTCTGACACACCTTAGTATTCTTGTCTTCATGCGGTAATAAGTAAGCAATTGCTTTTTCCCTTTTTCGCGGAATTCCGTCTCCGTGAACTTCAGAACTGACACACTGGGAATGCTGAGCAACCCAGTTTCTTTGCTGGCGAAGATCACCGAGATCCCAAAAAGTTCTAAGAGTGTTTAGCCTCGTATTGTCAGTGTCCGATTATCATAAGACGGTTCGTCAAACAATGAATGACCAGCCCACCTGGGCGCGGCTCGCTGACGAAGAGTCTTATCTCGATAGGACAGTTCGTCATGGAACAAAAGTAACCAACGTTGCGATAGGACAGTACGGTCATTTTCATTTTTACAAAAACTAACATGAATTCGACAAAATCCTTTATAGGACACATAGATCTTGATGTTTAGATCAAAATTCTGCAAAAACCCGAAAATGCTATTTTTAGCGATAAGATAGTTCGTCATGGAAGCGACGAAGTGATCTTTCTGTGCAAAGTTCAAACAAGGATCTAAAAATATTGCTTTCTCCCCCAGAATTTGTCCTCACCATGGTCACAAATGGCACTGAGGTTAGGAACATGGCACAAGTTTCCAAATAAGAGCTAAATGAGACACAATAATCCCAAACATCTTACATTTCTCCAAACTCAAACTCACACATGTAGCCTACATTTTGCACTTACCAACTCCAAGAACTCCCTCTAAATCACTGGCAGTCAAAGACAGTAACTCTTTCCCATCAATGGCATTGGCTCTGAATTTTTCTTCATGCTCACCAAGCTCAAGGAAGTTAAGCCACTGGCAAACATCCTCCACTGTCCATGTTTCCATAGCAACTAGAGAAAACCCTTCTGATTGGCTTGCTGTCTCCTCCCCTCCTTCATAACCACTTAGATTACCTGTGATTACATTATTAAAATTGTAAGCCAAAACATATCTATTTATGACCCATTCACAGTAAACGGAACTAAATTACGGCAGTTTGGGGTAGGCTGACATCTGGTCAAAAGTTCATTTTACTGATTAATTTTTACAAGTTGTTCTGAGTGGTTAATGCGTAGCTTACAAAACGCAAGTTAAATTCAAATAATCTTAAAGTTTCCACATGATGTTTTTTATTTAACGTGTCAAGTTATCAGATGCTGTGTCTTGAGTGTCTTGTGCTTCTGTAAAGCTTTACTAAGTAATAACCTTTGACTTGTAGAGTGGAAACTATGAGGGTTACAGTCGGTAAACAAGTGTAAGTAACTTGGTTTAAACATCAATGTCTTTCTCTCAACAAGTATTCCCTCAGAATCAGAACACCTTGTGATCATTCAGTATCTGGGCTGCTTGTGGTTTTTCCTCTTCTTCAATCCAGCGGCCATTTGAGCTTGAGCCCTTTGGTCTGTTGTATGGCAAAGAATTTGCAAGTTTCCAGCAGTTCTGTTTTGTCTGTATAGGGGGTATTTCTGATATTGGTGACAGGTGGGGTTTTCATCATCATCATTGCCTTTCTCACCCTGGATTTTCCCACCAAAATATGATGTATTTGCTACCTTATACACAGTAGTACTGTTACCGATCCACAACTGCTATCTGAACACAGCCTTTGAAATCAAAATATGTCAAACTTTTGTGTGCTTGTGGCAATACACACTGAGCAGAGATTAAGATTACTCACTCATGATCTGTGATGTGTCTGTCAGTTGCCACACTTTCACTGTTTTGTCATTGGATGCAGTTGCCAGGTACTTGTTATCACGTGAAAAGGCACAGAATGTCACATAGCTGTTGGAAAATACAAAAGTAAACATAAAAGAAACTTGTTTATGAGTCACAGCCCCAACGAAAATTTAAAATAGAAGAACTTAAAAAAACCAACGGCAACATAATTATTATGGTTAATCTTTGCTATCTCAAATGAAGAATTTTCCACTGGTCCAATCACCTACAGTTTGTACTTGTGTCATCATTTCCATCACAAGATGACAACAGATGGAGGGGGTTGTAACATTGACAACCTTGACAACCTCTTAGAATTTTTTTTTTTTTTTTTAACATTTGAATTCAGTTAAGACTTTTTAAAAACAAAATTTTTCTGGCCACAGTTGTGCACATCATACCAGAAAGAACCAACAGAGAACTAAATTTGTATTTTTCCAAAAAAGAACATGTTTCAGTTCTCTATTCGACACTAGATGGGGCTTACCTGGAATGTTCATCAATGCTCAACAATGCTTGCTTGGTTTCCTGGGGATGGCAAGAGACAACAAATTTGATCAGAATCTTCTCTTAATGCCAACAAGTTTTAGGAGATACTGCAAAAGAAGCTCCAGTACATATAATATCCACCTTACCCATAGGTTCTACACAAATGTTAAACAAAGTACAACCTTAAACTAGGAAATAAATGACACAAACTGCTGGATGACTTTTGTAATGAGACAAGTAACTATCCCATTCTACAAAAGACAAAAAGTGCCATTTCGCACTAAGTCTCCCATGTACATTTCATGCTACTATGCAGTTCCTAATAGTTGAAAGTGCACCAAATTGAATGCCTAGACCTAAAAGGCATATTTTGCACAAGACAGGTGAAAAATTGAATGCTCGTCTTGAAAATTGTGAATTAAATGAAGTTAAAATGCAATATTTCCAGGCCAACTATACTGATGAAATACATTATTATTCAAAAGGTACCACTTCAGAACCAAAGAACCTGCATAAAAAGTTTGATTAGAATAGGTGCTGAGAGACAGCTGTGCGTGGTCAGTCAGAAAATTTGGCAAAGTTCCTTATATACAGATATGCTCTCTGTACTGATCTATCACTTAAATATTTAAACATTATGCAGATTACAAAATTGCAGAGAGGCTGTAATTTTACAAATCTAGAATTTGGCAAACAAAATAAGTTCAAATTGTTTAGCACCATCATTTCAATCAGATCACAGCTATTACTTGACTTTACTGTTTCATGAGAGCTGGTCAGTTTTTCACTGGGTCTTTTGCCTCTACAGAAAAGCTGGGCAAAATTTCCAGATGTGAGCATTCTCAGACACCAATAATAACTGACCAACATTCCAGTGCAGAAAATACAAAAAAAACGTAAACTTGCAATTATCATGGTGTATGAAAATTAGGTACTTTAAACTAGAAACCCCTGATTGATAATATCAACACCAGTTCCAATCTTCACTTTTATGGACAATCAATATAATAGTGTTCTTTTTCTTTTCTTTGTGGACCCGTCAATAGGGATTTGTGTACCCCACACTGTTACAAAACTGTTGAGATAAGTGAAGATACGAAACTGCTTGAGGGAAAAGGGGTTGCACTGATAGACAAAACAATGTCAGAGCAGATAACTCACGATAGGAAAGGAAATACAATGCACAAAGAAGTCTGGGAAGCAACTTACTGCACTCCATAAACGAGCTGTCTTGTCTATAGAACTGTGTACAAAGGAAAAAGAAACAAACAAACAAAAAAAAAACAAGTATTAATAGAGCAGAGCAGAGAGTATCTGTAACTGTGACATTTTATGGGTGTTACATAACACTGTCTGTAATGGTTTGTGTCACAATGGACTATTGTTGTAACGAAATTACACAGCTAGTAAAACTAACCTTCACAAGATATCACCACCGTCCATGTCCATTTCCCCCTCTCATCTCAACCATCTACTCTGAACAGACAACCATCTTCTAAACGTATCCTCCATTTCTGTGCACTGTCTTCAACTACAAACCCAACCTCTCAAAAAAAAATTTTTTCCCCCCTTTTTGAAAAAAATATTTTGACCCTCGCCCCAATCTATAGACAAAGACTCACCAAAGTGATTAAATTTTCACCCCCACCTCCACCTTTCAGCTTTTCCTTACAACTCTCCTATGTGCTGAAATCCTCCTCCCCTTCCTCAACCCCAGATATACACAGAATCACAATCTCACTAAAAAGACCTCAAAATACCTGTATAATGCAAAGAATCATTCTGAAACTCAACAGACATCTATTTTTCCTCCCTTATTTTGCAATCCTTTTGGACAAATTCACCATTTCAGTGACAAAAATATTAATGGGCCCAGTTTGTAATCAGAATTGTATAGTATATAAGGCCACTATTGGTAGTTTATGAATATTTCATGAGGACTACTAGCTGTGCACGGCTGCACACATTGAGTACTGCTGCAATCCTGACAGACTGTGGCTATATACTGAATAATTCACACTGAACATTCTATGAGACTGGTCTGCTCTGGCCAATCCCATGGTCTCATGGGATCCCATTATAATGACATTCAAGGAAAGTCTCATGCTTCTATACAACTCATGACTATAAAAGACACAGTGGCAAAACAACAAACATGGAAAAGCTTGAAACTGAGCAAGTTTTTTCTTGGCCAAGGCCAATAAAAGTGAAACAGGGTCACTACATTGCTCTACAGAAAATTAGTCTCCACTTGCAGAAAGCTTTTGGGTAAAGCAAATCTCATACTTTTGTCATGTGTATATTCCTTATGCCTTACACTTATTTTACGCTTTGCTTACATTTACAAAAGAACTGCCTAAATTCAAGTTTGGATGGTAAAGAATTTGTCCCCCCTGCAGAAACTCTCAGGCTATTGCAAATCTCATCCCATTACTACATAATTATATTTAATTAAATTTCCTTAAACATAGCTTTATTTTATGATTTGATTACAGTTTCAAATGAGCTCCTTAAATGCACGTTCAGATAGATTCCATTATCCAGGTTCACAAAATGGAAGTTTGAAGAATGCTCATAGTAGAGTTAATTAAATGCAAGTTTGGGCATTTAATTAAACTTACTGTAGAAAATAAATACATACAAGTTTGAACATTATGTTACTAACCATGAGGCAATGAGTTGGCCATTGGGTGAGAAACAAACCCATTGAACTGAGTCTTTGTGACCAGGCAACATGGTGTCCAATTGGATAGTCACATCTGCAGATCAGACAAATGGGACATGAAAATCAGTTCAAATGCCAAAATGTGACACAACCCAATGAAATCAGCCACTTGTCAATAAAGCTTGTATCAAGAAAATTGCTACCAAGCACTGCAGAGTCAAAGAATTCAAGTTTTTTCTTTTCTAAACTCCTTTTGAAAATTTTATTTTCCAAATATTGCTTTCTCCTCTCTATAAACCACTACACTGATTCTGTATTTAAACACTTTTACTTCTGGCAGAGGAGACTGGTTTATTTCATAAAACACAGAAGATTCTTGACAAGAATGAATGGATACTGTGACTGATCATTACACTGCAGGCCCACTTTACACACTGTAATCAATACAATAAGCTACTTTTATGATAAATTACAAACAGACTTACAACAATGTTGGATATACATGTAATTCACCAGAAGGGCAATCTGATGAACTCCATTCATTCTGAGTTCACCCAACAAAAATACTCAGGAGTTTTGCCAACGGGCTATACAGCGAAGGACATTTCACCGGGGAGGAATTAGAGACTTAATAATAATAATAATAATGGATGGCATTTATATAGCGCATATCCATTTAAAATGCTCTATGTGCTTTACAGAAGCAACATGTCAACCACAGAGCAGAATGGAGTGCCAGCGTAGCACTCAACACACTACACTGCTTCTTTCTCTCTCCCTGTCTCGCTCACTCTCTCTCTGTACCTCTCTCTATCTCAGAGCAAATTGTAATGCAGCCTGTTAGACGCACTTCACAACTCACAACTCAAATAACATTTAAATATTCATTAATAATAATATATATTTAATAATGAATAATAAATTTTGTTGTTGCTGGTGGGGGATGATATGGATAAATTTTAATCTATTAATTTCAATTTTGCCCGGGCAGCGGCCTGTTCGGCCTGCTCTTTATGATTTCCAACTGCCAAGGTGTCTTTAACGTGCGCAACGTACACATGGGCCCTCCCAATTTTTCGTTCTTATCCGAGAAGACTAGGTACTCGATCCTACCCCCCAATTGAATCAGGGACTTGAAAATATGAGAAAAATTCCAATTTCCAACATGCCTGCACTGTCCGGGTTTTGAACCGGGACCCTTAGCATGAGAAGCGAGCACCTTGCCTCTAGACTACCTTGTCCCCGTGCCTAGCCCTTTCCTGGCAAAATCTCTTCACAGCAATGTTTCCATTAGTGAAATATCCAAGAATTCCTGAACTTTAACGAAGATCTTATAACGGACAACTGCTACTGAGGTTAACGCTCACCCTGCGTGCTACCCGTAAAGCCCACTGTCCGGTGAGTGACCTTACTCACGGAGAATCTTATCTGGGGTCACTGACCCCTGCCGCTATATGATGACCACACACGCTATCCACGTGGTTCGGTTTTTATTGATCGGTATGAAAATATTCGCTGCTATGCCTTATCACGCTTGATAATGAATTAACCAGCAAAACCTTAGTCTGTCAGTCTCTAACCAATGATCTGACTTCTGATTCCAAACTGACAGCTGCAGTTTTCGTGAGAACGAAGCATGATAACTAGCCACGCCCTCCCAAGCCCTACACAAAATGGTTTCATCCTGATTGACACATACTAATAAACCAGATGGTGGTCAGCTTGTGAGAAAATGAGATAATATTGCAAATTTGTTGAGCAACAGTTCGCATGTCGATGTTACATCTTTGGAAAGTGTGGGGAGAACCTTTGAAAGCTTAGTCTTTGTGATTGCGACCAGTGGTTCACTGGTTAACATGTCCATGTCACAATGCCTTTGATTTAGAAGAGATACAGTGAACAATAACACGGTGGTTACGTCTCAAAAAGGTCAATGACCTGATGCGTAAAAATACGGCTTGCGCGTGGCGCGGTCAGCTTGACTTTTCCAACTTTTGCCGCCCATGCGAAACATGGTGAGGGTTAAGCATTCTTCGGTCACATACTAAATAAACAAAATCAGGATTCTCACTGCAAAACCTTTTTGATGCCCTAAATATACGTTTTGAGAGGAAGGAAGGAGACAAACAGAGATTAGGTCCATGAATTAACAAATTGAAAAAAAACACACATAAACAGAAAAGCCGTTGAATTTATTTACTTTGGAGATTACTGTCTGGTTGTTGTTTTTTCAATCACTTGCTTATGCACAATATTACTTTTTTTGTTTTCAGTAACACATTTCAATAAGGTCTCCTGAGACAGCATCAGATGCACTTACTGACTGATCCAACTTCACAATCAAACACCCAGAGTTTGACCAGATTGTCTTGCCCACCTGTAGCCAGCAAGAATGTGTTGAATGAGCTGGAGGTGGATGGTTTACCTGTTGAAATGTGGAAGCAATAGAAACTAATTCCTTTGTCAGTCAAAACATCAACAATCTCTGTTCTTGCCTTCCTCACTTTCGGGATCGAAGTGACAGAGAAAAACTAAAGGAAATCTGACTTCCTGAACTTCACTACCACTTGTCGGTAACACTGAATTCAAAGTAAAGAGACCTACGACTGTTACATGCAAGGAAGAAGCAGTTCTCAATTTCAATGCATGCCCACAGAATTCAGACCATAAATGGGCAACCTACTGCCCTCACATTATTAAATGGAATGGAATAAGAAGCTAACCGTATGTAAAACTAAGAGATAATTGTGACAATCTTATCTATTATAAAAAAAAAACTCGCTTTTTTTGTAAAAGCCGTAGCTCGGCTATCTGTGCACCAATCGAGCTCAAATTTTGCATACAAATTTCTTTTGGTCTGAAGTTGATTCCTTGCTGCACTCATTGCTGAACACTCTCCGTAAGTATTTTTTTGAACTACGCAAATTTGCATTTGTTCCAAATAAATACCATCCGGGCGTGAGTTTTTATGTGGCATGACGTCACTGAATTTGCGGTCCACCGTGCGATCTCAACGTCCGGTTCCCCAAATTTGAAACCGTGCTTCCGAGTCCATCCATAACATTCGCGCTTCTTGCTGCAGTGACAGTGTGGCAAAAACATGCCGTCCACCCATAACATTCGTGATGATCCATTTGTTCAGGTACGTTGATGAAGATTTTCAATTTTTATAATAGATCTAGATCTAAATCTATATCTACTAACAGATATCTAGGCTAGCTCTAGATCTAGATCTTGAAGTCCACGTTTCATCATGTCTTTACATGATAGCTACCCCCCCCCCCCCCCCCCCCCCCCCCCCGCGAATTTCGCGGGTTCAATACTTGTATTATACAAAAAAAAACAACAAGAAAAGCTCTTTGTAATGAAAGACTTGAAAACTACAGATTGAATTTTTCTGAAATTTGGCGTGAAAATTTGAAATATGGTTCCCATTCATATAGGCTACATTATGCAGTCCTGAGGAACAATCCATAAAATGTGAAAAGAACTGGTGCGACGTTTTGGGTGATATGTTACAAATGGGACACCATGTATTAGTTCACTGGACAAAATTTTCAGTGCACACTGAATCTTGACAATGACATGTGGGTCTTAATGTTGGAATTGCTGTCTTTGCATTCTGCTCTGCTTTGTGAACTCCGTTCTCCATACCACTAAACCTTTAACCTTTGTTCATATGAATGGGTTTCATACCAGTAAAAAGAGAAAGATAATTACAACCATGAACCAGTAACAAACTGAAAAAAATACATATTTTGTTCCATCTCTTTCTCAAGAAAATTCAGTTTATGGATATCACTCCTCCACTCAATCGCTATACTGAAACAGTGACTCTGTTTGCTTTTAGTGGCAAGGTTTAAAATAAGACAAAACAAAGAAAAGAACAAAATGAATACATGTGAAAAAGTGCTGTCCTGATAATAATACTGATCACAACTGGAATGAAAACCAAAGACAAAAATGGAGATGGAGACAGTTTATCACAGTAACAGTTCACTGACCTGCCGACCCGTATGTGGGAGAGAACTCGCAACACAAAACTCCAAGATCATGGCAATCCGACAAACGTTTCAAGGATTTGCCATGGCCAAACTTGGCATCCCAAACCAGGAGCTCCCCACCGAAGTCACCCCCAGAGCAACCTGTCACGATATAGTTACCATCTGGGCTGAAAATGGCTGCTGTTACACTCTCGTCATGTCCCTTGAAACATCTGATAAAAAAAAAGGAAACAAAAACAGAGGGTAAAGATGGATTTTCCAAGGTCCCGGCACCTCCTTGAGAATGTTTTTTCCAGGACTTGACATTTTCCAGGCTACAATGTCAAATCCCAAGGCTAGTTCAATGCAAGAAAATTAGAGAAAACTTACTTTTTCTGTTTTTTTGGTTGTTCAGATCACCCCTCTCCCCCCCCCCCCCCCCCCTTAGTTTTTTAACCCTATTTTACATTCGGTTGGGGGATGTTATGATAAAGAGGCTGTTATTGTTGTTAGGGGAGTGTGGTATTTTACGTGATCAGCCATTGCTGAACAGTGAACACAACACCATATTTTCTCCGTTTGGCTTTGTAATTGGACAATGCGCCCCTAACAGATGAAAAGGGTGTGTGTCTGGGGTATGTTACACCATAAGAGTAAAATAGGGTTAAACCTTAGGAGAAATGTGGGGCTAATCCACTGTTTCCAGGGATCCCTAGAATTCCTGGACTACAAAGGATCCCTGGTTTTCATAGCCATTCCGGGTACATCCTTCTTCTTTATTCCGTTTCTGCATCTTAGTAGTGGTCAGCAGCATGTCTTCCCACCTGACAACTATTTATCCTTCCAAAACCCATTGACCCATCCTCCTGCAGCCCCACACATCATAAACATGTTCTCATATGCTGATGAGGGTTAGTTTTGATTTTATAGTCAGCCCGTCCCCCGTTTTAGACCGGATGTCAGTTATCAACTAGCACTACACACTGTTTTTTGCTTGGGGGGGGGGGGGGGGGGGGGAAGATCCCCCCGAATGTGTGGCATGCAACTGCCAACTAACAATAAAACACATTCTAACTGAATGTGTAGACTTCGTGCATATCCAAAGAAGACACTATGCTTGCAGCTCCATGAAAGAATTATTCTCAGACGTGGACCCACAGCGCATCCCGTCATTTCTGAAAGAGGTCGAACTCTACAAGTTGATTTAACAGATTTTCACCATATTTACAAAATTCAAAGACACACTTTCCAGCACCTGGGTCTCTTCCCGTTCGATTTTTAATACAGGCCTTTTCCAGTTAGATCCCCAACTTCATTTTTATCTGATCTTATCTACAGGCAACAGAAGGCTGAAAGCTAGCCCAAAGAGAGAGAATGAAAAAACCGCGAAAGGTGCAAAGTGGCCGTTATTGTGCTGATGCGCCGTTAAACTCAAACTCAAACGCATTACATAATTATTATCGCTATCCAGGAAAACATCATATCATCAGTGGGCTGTTGGAAGTTCGTTCAACTCTGAGCCTTTTGTTAAGGGACCGTAGTGTTTTACGTAGAAAACTGTCTACTGATCCATGAAAGAACTACTTCCTGACGTGGACCCGCAAGGCATCCTGTCCTTTCTGAGAGAGGCTAAGATTTAATAACTTTTATACTAGTTTACAAAACTTTTTTAAGATCCACACAAAACAAGTTTTGAGAATTTTACCAATGTAACAAACTTATATGAATGTATTTAATTCTATTAATGTTGAATTCAAAAGCTCTGAATATGAAACATAAATAAAGTGTACCAAAATAGACCATGAAGGGTGGAAAGTGCCCGCTATCATGCCAGTGTGCCGTAAAACCTAAACTCAAACTCAATAGTTGAGCAATGAATGAACACAACTCAGTATTTTCTCTACACGTATTGGCTTTGAGATTACACTATTGTCCACTAATAACAGCTCTTTGATTTAGTTTTGATAAGGTTCCAACAGCTGACCAACAATATGTAGAATTTTCCAAAAGTTAAAAATGTGATGTTATAGTTTCTGATCTCACTGATCTATTAAGCTGGACTACAAGTCGAAAGCTGCTTCAACTTTAGGCACCAATGTGGAATAAATAGTTTTTTTGCACAGCACACACAACAGAAAAACACTTTTTGGCTTCCCCCAAAAAGTAGTGATTTTGACATATGACAGCTTCCCTGGTTGTGGACGATATATATATATAAAGATGGTCAGACTTGTTACTGTGGAAGAAGCACAATTCTTAAACCTTCAAAAGGAGGGCAAAAGCAATCAATAATGGTAGGACAATCCTCCTCCTTTCTCTGTCAAGCATTTCCATAGGGATGGAATGATTATGGTAATCTATTCATAGCATGGATCAAGCTCTCGCCCCCCCCCCCCCCCCCCCCCATCAAAACATTTACATACATATGAGAAACCAAGGCAATCGAGTGCTTTCTACCAGTATCAGCTCAATTCTAGAATTCCACACAGTGTAGAAATGTCTCTCCAAACATAATCTTCAGTACATGGGATGAAAATTTCAGTCATTTTGTAAATGCCTCAGAAAAGTATAATGGTCTGAAAATTCTCTAATACGTATATCCATTTGATATATTATAGCTGTAGAAAACCAGAACACATTCATTAAAGTTTGAAGAGGAACAAATAACAGAACTGAAAAAATTGACATGAACCTTACATCATGAATGAAATGAAACCAGGAAGGCTGTCACATGTGTTAACTAATGCTGAAATTAGTCACAATACATGAGAACAATATCCCATTTGATGAACTACCTTATTAATTTCCTCTCTGATACATTCCAAAGACATGCTGTGTCATCATCTCCTCCAGTGACAATCATCTGGCCATCTCTAGAGAACCGACATACACGGATGGCACATTTGGTCGGGTGAGACAACGTGGCATATGTTTCACCTGTTTTGACATCCCACAGCCGTAAAGTGCCATCAGTTGAACATGTTGCCAGAAGGGACCCTGAAGGTGGGAAGTCGCAGCAATGGATCTGAAGACAGAGATCAGCAATCATGTCCCCATCAACAATAAATTTTAAGATAGGTTACAAAATTAGAATGGACTGATGTATCTAGAAATATCTGAGTCGTTTCAGGGGATTGAAACCCATTCCATCTATCCATTATGTGATACAGCCAACTTTGGGCTACCTATTAATAATTATTTTCTGACGTAGATCCACAAGGCATGCCGTCCTTTCTGAGAGAGGCTAAGTTCTACAGCTTAATTTAACAACTTTTATACTTGTTTACAACACTTTTTCCAAATCTATACAAAACCAACTTTTTTAGAATTTTACCAATGAGTTAAAATTATCTGAATGTATTTAATTCTATGTTAAACTTGACAGCTCTGAATACGAAATATAAATAAGGAAAGTGTACCCAAATAGACCATGTAGGGCGCAAAGTGGCCGTTATCTTGCCGTCGTACAGTTAAATGCAAACTCAAACCTATTAATAATGCAAATCCCCACTGGGAATCATGACCCAAGCTGCCCCTGCCATTGTAGAACCTAGGATACATTTTACTTGATATATACACTGTGAGGGACTTCCCCTCAAAATACTGAAATAATAACCATGGTCAATCATTTGTAGATGGTTATTTGGGTGATAAAATATCTCAACAACTGATGTCTATTCTGTGGGTAGGCCCACCAACAACATAAAGGCTTTATGATGGGATACAGCTGATCAACAAGTGCATGCTCAACCAATATAAAAGTTTTTTGTGTGAATGGGTCTGTCAGGGCAGTTCATTAATTTACTCCAAATCAATATTAACGAAGGAGGTAATACCTTCACAGACCAAATTCTCAATAAACTCAATTCTAACTTTTTTAAAAACCCAGTTCTGAATTCACATCCAAACTGCCTCAGGGATACTTAGAACATCAGATACATGAGAGAAAATAACTAAGGAATAGTAAACACTGCATCTCACGGAGTTAAGGGCACGATGAACTAATATACATAAACTCACCATATACTTGTGCCCTGTTAATGGAGAGCACGGCAGCTCTGTGAAGTCCTTTGCTCCCCATAGGCGTACTGTTTTGTCTGATGCACATGTTGCTAATGTCGTTTGAGAAAATGCCACACTTGTCACATCTGTTGTATGTGTGGTGATGGTCTGAATGTTGCTGGCTACCAGATGACAGCTGCCACGCACTCTCTTTTGAACATACAAAAATATTTCCCAATTAATAACAAATCATAACTGAATAATTTTCTACCATGACACATTATATAAAATACACAATTAAATATCTTAACTCTTTGTGTGCCAGTCACCGATGCATCGGTTCTTCCGCTGGTCACGTTTGTGCCAGTCACCGATGTATTGGTGCACAAGAATGCTAGGCTATTCTGTGTCAGGAAAAAAGAAAGTCAACTTCTATTAATAGATGTTGCTGTAGTTAGTCTTCCTTCATTTCCCCCACTGGTTTCTTCCTATTATATAGACAAATATGGAAAAATTCATGGCACACAAAGAGTTAAATAACAACAATAGTAATGAATCTTGATGCTGATTTACATGTCTATGTAACTTTCTTAAAGAAATGGGACCTGCAGTCTGCTTTTAATTTTTAAACAATTTTCTGATTTATTAATTTTGAACAAAAAGAAAATAATAATATTATAAAACAGGACGTCATACAATGCAATGCCTGCTGAAGCAGTTAGTCATAGTGTGACATAAATTCTCACAGATGATGTATTACAAAGTACAAAAGTGCCTCTGGATTGCTCTGGTGAAAAGAGGAGACTATTATGTAAAGCTTTCAAATTTAGATAAGATCCACGGAATTAATTCAGCAGACTATCATACTTCATTGTTGGAACAGCCACTGAATGCATCAAAACATTTAATTATCTTAAGAAAACAGAATCAATTCTGGAATGTGAAAAAAAAATTGATGAAAATTAGGCATCCACAAAAGCCTGTAGCTATCAGACTACAAATATCGCAAGGACTACCATATGAGTATGAGTTACACAATCTTGTCGGGCACATATTTCATGTTCTGAGTGCTAAATTACCCAGCCACGTTAGCTGTGAAAAAGCATCCATCTGGAGGACTTGCCCTTACACTTGTAATATTTTTGCCATACCTCATAGTACACAATACATGGGAAGGGTGTACCATGTGAATTACACAACTTTAGTCTGGCACCTATTTCATTAATGAAACGTTTATCAGCTGATACTGTCCAATAAAATTTCCCATAGGATTTTTTTATTCGCCAGCATAAATTTTGTATTGCCAGTGATCTCCCCTGATGCGAATCCTTCTTCGCCTTCCTCCCTTGTTCCATTCATCCCAATCAACATCCGTATTACACTGATGGTAGAAATTGGAGGGGCTTTTCTCAATAAAAATGGAATTTTATTGATTAAATGGATGTACGAAGGTTCAGGTCTTATCCAAATATAGGGGTTTCTGGGTTTAATATGTTTATTTTGTAAGAATTGCTTCACAACTGAACACCGTCCGCAGTTGCGTAGTGATTAACATCTTTGCGTGTCAGTTGGGGGACCCTTAATTTGGTTTGATTCTCAGTAGGGCAGTTTTTTTTGTCTTTACTTGTCTTTTTATTGGGAATCAATCCTTTCTTTTTTTAAATCCAACAACAATAGGAATAAATCCAGGTTGTTTTTTTCTTTGCATCTGCACCTATCCATTGGGGTCAGTGGTTCGATTCTCAGCAGGGCAGGTTTTGTTTTTTTTCTTTTCTATAAATAAAAGTCTTTTCATTAGCAATCAATCTGTTCAATTTTTTTTTTTATCCAACAACAATTATAGGGGAATTTAAATCAATTATTTTCTTTATGTAATTGGTCAACACAATTACCTGCGGTTAAGGGCCGGCTTTATCCACTGATAATGTTGGCGAATAATTGTGGCCTATCATTAATCTAGATCTAGATATCTAGCAGATTTAATTTAAATGCAGACTCAATAATTATGACCTTATAATGGTGTGGAACATGAGAACTGAGATGATACAGGGAAATGAGCTGGACTTTGCACCAGCCTATTGGCAGAGTTCCGCCAGAGCATTCTTTGACTCTGAGTCAGAGCAAACAGCAATTCCTTCAAAACAGGAGTCAGGATGAATAGGCCCAAAAGGTAGGAGCAGCAAAGGTTGAGCCTAATTCCAATTCTTGATCTAATCTAGATAGATCCTACATCTTGTCTAGGAGATGTACTTGATAGCATTCTTAGCTTCACTAGGTGTCAGTATTCTGATGCTGTGACATATCAAAATATTCACAACCAGTGAAATGTCCGAGCTTACCTCTTCACCATTTGTTACTTTAATAACCTACACATAATACGTGTATAAGGAGTACACATAATATTCAAGTTTAAAACAATTTTGTTATTTTGTCCACAGTGACCTACCGCATCTGTCATGATACTGGAAGTTCTCAAATCCTTCCCGTGAACCACTTGAGGTCTTGAAACAAACATTGATCAATGTAAAAATTGAAAACGACTGAGAAATTACAAAGTTTTGTCTTGCGAAATATTCCAACAGTCACCCAAGTGTGGTACATTGACATAACATGGCCCAACTGTTGCCTCCTGTGACCAGACGATATAAATAGTAGATCGTAAACACTGTCACGTGATGGAATAAGGGAGATAAAGCTGAAAACACGAGAATCGATAGTGCGGGCGACCACGCCCTGACGTAGCAATGATGGGTTTCTTATTTATTGTTAAACCTCCATATCCAAGCATAATCAGGGGTAGGTTATGTGCTGTTGTGTCTGTGAGATTGTGCATAATTTGTATATTCTGGCAATGCAGATAGGCCTCTGTTTTTTCTCCATTAAATAAAAATGCATTGGTAACACCACTGAGGGATTTATTGCTATTATAAGGCCTGTTATTTATTTATTTAGGCCATTTACTTTTTTTGCATTATACATGTATAAAACTCATTAACAGGATGTAGACTTTCTATTTGGATCGGTAAAATAAAACAAAAATAATCAGTTTCAAATATAAACACAGGTATCCAAGCATTACAATTACTGAATTAGCGAAAAAAAAAAAAAAAAAAACGCCCAGTGTACCGTTACACTTACACAAGGACTACCGTTTACTGGTGTAAACATTTTTTTGGTTAATTGTGGAATTCGAACAGACACCAACGGATCAGTCAGCCTATGTCTTAGTCAGTTTGCCAGATCGTCTTTCACGACCACACTAATTTACTTAGGCGTGCCCATAACAATTACAAATGACATAGGTATATTTTACAAAAATGGGACAAGAGTTTTCTTTGCTGCAATTCCCCAACCCAGAAAAGAGTGTACAGCGCATTAGCCCACACGGGGATCTGCAGCAAGACTGCATTTGATAAACATTCGATATACCGTAGAGCAATTTGGATCCATGAGGGACGGTAAATGTATCATCTATGGATGCAGGTATAATATATTGCCTCTTTCATCTGCCCGTATATTTATAGCCGTTTGGTTCTCAGACACCATATTCCTTACAGGCTTTTTTTGGGATACAATTCTGAGATTTTTACCGTGCCATCAAAGAAGAGATATGGTTTTGACAGATCCACATTAGCAGCGAAAAAAAACAACAACAACAAAAATAAACTCTGGCACGGGCTTTCTCACAGTGCTCAGTGACGTTTTGTCCGACATCAATGTAGCATCAAAGCTGCTTCAAGCCAAAGATCTTGACTTATCAAAAGCTGTGTGTGAGCTGGATGCTGTGTTGTCCAAACTGAAGCAACATCGACAGGATTTGAGTCATTTCTGGCGAGGAGTGAAGACACTGCTCGACGATGGTCCATACCCACAACATTCAAACAGAAGAGAAAGGCAGCAGTAAAGTTTGATGATGATATCGACCCGGAGAGAATCTTCAAAGAAAAAGTGTTCTATGGCATTTTGGATACTATGATCCTGCAGTTGGAGTCTCGCTTCACAGGAACAAAGAAAATCACCTCGCTATTCAAAGTCGTGAACCCACCATCGCTTCTCACTTTACAAGAAGTTGATATCAATACTGAAGTTGACAGGCTTGTTGAAGCGTACCCTGAAGACCTGTCTAAGGCACTAGCTACAGAGCTGGTTATGATGAAGACCTCTATGGGTGATAAACTAACAGGATTGTCTTCTGTGCGACAGCTCGCAACCTGCCTGCTAGTAGATTATAAAGAGGTTGCTCCTAGCTTTCCCAACATCTGCGTTCTCCTGCGCATCTTCATGACAATCCCTGTGACTGTTGCATCCGCGGAGAGGTCATTCAGTAAGCTGAAGATTATAAAAAACTATATGAGAACATCCATGAGCCAGGAACGCTTGCAAGGTTTGGCACTGCTCAGCATTGAAGCAGAGAGAGTAAGAAAACTAGACTACGAGCAAGTAATCAACGATTTCGCGGCCATGAAAGCAAGGAAAGCACCGATGGTTTAAGGTAAGCATTATTTTATTTTTTATTTTGCTTCTGTTCATTTTACTGGTTTTTATTTTTTAGTTTCAGTTGCTTGCATGGTTATTGATGCTTGGATTCTTTTGTTATGTAGTTGCAGTTGTGTTCATTTTAATTTACTTTTATTTTCTTGTTTTTTGTTTGAGGATAGTTGTTGTTGTTGTTGTTAGTGGCGGCGGTGGTGGTGATGGTGGTAGTGGTAGTGGTGGTGGTGATGGTGTGGTGGTGGTAAATATTGTTTTATCCACTAGATTATTCCGAATAAAAAATCCACGTGACGCGCCCAACGTTCCCTGCGTACCATACGCCACTATATTTGGCTGTTTGGGCCACACGTCCTCAGCTCCGGTGCTACAGTATAAGCGAATACATGTACATGTGTTGGGTGGGTAGGCCTATGCTTAGTCTGCGGAAGGGGGGCCCCGATAAGAAAGTTTGCGGGGGGGCCCCCGCTTGGCTAGTTACGGCCCTGGGCACGGCCGGATACATTGCATAGTTGAACATTGAACGAACACATCGATTATATGAGAGAGAGAGAGAGAGAGAGAGAGAGAGAGAGAGAGAGAGAGAGAGAGAGAGAGAGAGAGAGAGAGAGAGAGAGAGAGAGAGAGAGAGAGAGAGAGAGAGAGACAGCGACCAATGGCGAATTTGCTGTAAAACTAATGAAACTTAAGTTTCAGGGCCGCTAATTCCGGAGGGACCTGAAGAAACTTTTTAATAAGTGAATTTTGGATGTGACCCTGTTGTTGCTGGTTGCGAAGGGGACCCATAACAGTTTAAGCTTCAGTAGATCCGCCACTGGGAGCGACCATTTTTGGTCTTATAAAAGCAGTGGTTTGATAATATGTTATATAAACTTTTTTTTTTTTATCATGAGCCCGATACAGCCATCGTGATTTTTCATGAGGTCATAAAAGATTCGATGCTACACTTTGAGCTTGCATACACATAATTAAGACTCTCGCCACTCAACCAAACATATATAATATTGATATTCCAGTAGTCTCCTTATCGCATACAAAGAGTGGAGCACACACTCTTCTTACAAAAGATATTCACGCTGTTGTGCACAGGTAACGAGATATCGAAACAGAATCGATCAAACTGCCTTTTCGGTTTCCTGTGTTGAACTGCTGGGGTCAACAGGCCTCTTAGCTTGATAAAGGAGTAAAATTCTGCGAGTGAACACAGAATCCTAGGAGGGAATTTACAGTGGAGGGAAACGGTTGAGAACGAGAGATGACGGTATTTTCTGCCCTTGCATGTTCTACATCCAGATTAGGGGAAACTGGCGAGCTCGTGATGAAGACGATGGAAGACGATGGGGAAATTAAAATTAATAAAAGCAAATATAACCAGTCACCAGCATAAAAAAAAAAGAGTAGAATAATGCTATAGGAGAAAGAGAGAAAGAGAGAGAGAGAGAGAAAGGGGGGGGGGCAGAGAGAGAGAAAGGGAAAGAGAGAAAAAAAGCCAGAGATACGGAGAGAAAAAGTGTGAGAGAGAGAGGGGGAAAGAGAGAGAGAGAGGGGGGGGGGGGGGGAGAGAAGGAGGGGGCATGTGAAAGAAAAGCATTGTGTGTAAAGAAGGAACAAAACTGCCTGTGTGAGCAACCGCGTGAGTAGAGATCGATAGCACTAGTGTTGTCTCCAGACGATGTCGGTCACCTTCCCAACATCAATATTTTCCTGCTGTTGACGGCCATTCTCTGATGTACGGTATACAAAAGGCTAATTTTAACATTCTGAACCCAGCCCATGTCGACCTGGACTGTTGCGATGTTTATGTGTAGGTAGGTCTAATACTTCCTCTCCCTGTAAAGTCCATAGTGAACTACACATTCTCCTCAAGAGTATCTTGCCTATCTTTAAACCTGCTTACCACCCCTAGACCTGCCAAATAACCGAGCACTTCAGTAAGGGACACCCCGCAGGGGATGCCATTTTAAATGAAAACTTTATCAGTAAATAAGAGCGCCATACACAGGCATAGGCCTACAGAGGAACACAAATATACAACACAGCAACAGTACGCTTAATTGCACTGGCCTTTATCGTTGCACTTTACTGCACTGGCCTTTTTTTTTAATTTTTTTATAGTTGCACTTTATTGGACTGGCCTTTATCGTCAAGCCTAGCAGAAATTTCTTTTGCGCTACAGAATTCTTTCTAAAGTCCTCCTTAACACTCTAAACACGGTACATTATAAAATTATTAAAATATGGGATAGTTGGCAGGCCTGCGGCCATCGAATTACCTCACCCCATCCTCGCGCTATACCCATATGCCACCTTAGACAGCTCATCCCACGTTTCGCCGCCATTTCAAAACTAAATGTTTATTTCTTGCTTCCTCCCTCCAATGATTCACATTACCCGATAACCTTCTTTATAGCTAGGCTTACTGTCTAGGAATGGGTTAAAATTTCCATCTTTTTTTCTCCACACCAACTGCCTTTAAAAAAAAAAAAGACTTCACAGACCCGAGTGACGGATAATTTCAAACCTATTCGAACGAATAATCAACACGAATATTCGAAAACTTGTGTCGAATATCCCAACACAAGCACACAACTATCTAGGTGTATCTTGCATGATCTTTACAAAGAAATCAAGACTTCGCAGTTCATGGACATTTCTCTCCACTCCTGAAACGATCCTATTTATTACCCGGTTTCGTGGAATCACGTATTTTAATGCTGACTGTAAGTGAACTGGGACTGTTTGCAAATTGCTCTCTCATTGTTTGGTGTAACTTGGTGTGTCACTCTCACAGCCCGCGAAAATGGATTGTTCAAATGGAATTGCTGTTTTACCCTATGACCTTTTTTGCCAAGGTAGATGTAGGCCTATATAATTTGTGCACTTGGGTATGACGAAAGCGCATTTAACTGATGTAAAATGTAAGCTAATGTGCCTATATGTCTGACCTTCAGCTATTACTGAGTAAGTTAGCCGCGCTCACTAGCCGATTTTGATCGGTCGGCTAGTTGGATGGTGATATCACCATATCGCGTTCAGTGAAATCAAACTAGTTGGCTGATGGGCGAGGCCATAGCCTTGGTGTACTCATGTGACTTTGTTGTGTCTCTTTCGCGTTGCGGTCGCGTCGCATTTTTTAAATTCGGGCCAATGGATGGAGATGGGCTCACAATATGTGAGACACAGGGTCATGATCGAGACAACGAGGACATAAAACTAAGGCACGACAAGTTGCATACGTGCCCCTGGTTTCATAAAAACCAATTGTCGTCACATCACCATCCAACCAACTGGCGGATCGAAATCGGCTAGTGCGAGCTTGGGCTTACGGAAACGTAGCCATTGCATGTCTCTCCCCCGCCCCCAAAGAAAGAAACAAGAAGAAAATCTGTGGAGTGGCCCAGCACCAAGACAGTGTGGGTAAAAAAAACAACAACAACAATAAAAAATGAATTTGTAATTTTCACAAAGTCTCACCACAGATTAATAAATCAACCAGACTGGACACACAAGCTTCGGGCTGTGTCGCTTTTTACGGAAGTGAGATGCAGCCGTATAACCAACATGGCCAGAGCTCGGGAAATTGCGATTGTAGTTCTATCTGCAGTAGAAATTTCTTTTTATTTGTCAAGATTGGTTGTACATGTATTAATAATGCACTAACTTGCCTATCCTTTCATTTTATTGTCTACATCTACCTTTTTTTTTTTATTGTTATGTGGTATGTGGTATTTTGGCATTCAGTACTTTGTCTTAAAGGAGCGTAGGAGCGTGTTCCAATCACAGTGCTTAACTGTGAGCGACAGTTAGACTGATCCGCCCCCAAGACCGTGGGAGGATGGGAAATAATCGTATAAAACCCCGGGCCTGTCAAGCCCCAAGCACTCTGGGGGCCAACAGCACTATGCTGAGGCCCCCGAGAAACAAAAGAACTCATCCGCCCCAAGCACTGCGTCTCTTCCCCCAGTCGAGAGCAGGTGTGTGTGTTATTGAATAAACGTCTTTTGTGCCCTACAAAAGACTTATATTCTTCTTTGACAGGTACGTGCTCTTTAATACTTATAATAGGGCCTACTGTTCTTGCTGATTTTAAGATGATAATATCAGATGCTATCAGATATTTACGATGAGTGTAACTCTGTAAGCAATAGATATATTTTCCTCATAAGTATATACGACTCGGGAAGTTATGATACCAGTCACTATCATAATAATAATAATAATAATGATGGATGGCATTTATATAGCGCATATCCATTACAAAAATGCTCTATGCGCTTTACAGAAACATGTCAAAAAATACATGGGTAAACTCACACACACAACCCACATTGATACACACATAATAATAATAATAATAGATAGCTTTTACATAGACTAGAAACTCTCATACAAATGACATTTTAACATCCTTTTAAACTGTGAAAATACTTGCGAACTGCGGACATCTAAAGGAATCTCATTCCACACCCTGGGCCCAACATGGCTGAAAGCCCTTTCACCAAAACTTTTTAGGTTCACTACGGGTACTTTTAGTCTAAGGTTGTCAGAAGATGATCTTAATGCAGGGCGATGCAGTTCTATAAGTTCTGAAATATACTCTGGCGACATGTTGTTGACACATTTATAACAAAATAAAGCCAATTTATATTTTATTCGCTGCTCAATAGGTAGCCAGTGGAGCTCCTTAAATATTGGTGTTATGTGATCTATCCTTTTTCTTCTTGTTATTAGTCTTGCAGCATTATTTTGGATTAACTGAAGCTTATTGATTTTACTTTTTGGAAGACCACTTAGCAGTATGTTACAATAGTCCAGCCTGGAGAGAAACAGCGATGTTACAAGCTGTTTTGTTACTTCAGTAGTTAGGCAGTGCCGTATACTGCTGATTTTCCGTAACTGGAAATTAAGATTCTTACACAGCTGACTAATAAATGGTGACATTGACATCTCTGCATCTAAGATTGTGCCCAGATCTTTTACTTTACTTGTCATTTTAATAAGATGGCCATTTACATTGAGATCTGG
Organism: Onchidella celtica; assembly: GCA_963931925.1. NCBI lineage: Eukaryota > Metazoa > Mollusca > Gastropoda > Systellommatophora > Onchidiidae > Onchidella > Onchidella celtica. The sequence goes on from OZ007582.1 coordinate 17,012,501, forward strand.
TGGATTGATTTTTTGTTTTGGATTCGTTATGAGCATAACTTCTGTTTTCTCATCATTTAGTTTTAGCTTATTATCATCCATCCATTTCTTAACTTCTTGTATGCAATGCTCCATTGTTTTTATCGTATCATCTAGGTTTTCAAGATCACATGCTTTATATATTTGGCTATCATCAGCATATTGGTGGTATTGAAGATCATATTTTCTGAAAATATCAGCAAGAGGTTGGGTGTATAATGTGAAAAGAATTGGGCCCAAAACAGAACCTTGAGGTACCCCAAAATTGAGTGTTTGGACATTAGAACAACTATCATTGACTCTCACACATTGTTTTCTATTTGAAAGATAGGACTGAAACCATGACAGTGCATTTCCTGCAATACCAAAGGCCTTTTCTAGACGATGTAATAGAATGTTATGATCTAAAGTATCAAAGGCAGCAGACAAGTCCAGAAGTACAAGAATACATACTCTTTTGTTATCGAGCTCTAGAAGAATATCATTCACTACTCTGAGGATAGCAGTCTCAGTACTGTGGCCCTTTTTGTATGCCGACTGGAATATCTCATTCAAGTTATTTATTTCAATGTGCTCCATGATTTGCCTCAACGCTGATTTTTCAAGGATCTTGGACACAATTGGTAAGTTTGACACAGGCCTATAATTTTTCACATTGTTTACGTCGAGCCAGCTTTTTTGGTCAAAGGTTTTACAATTGCCTGTTTGAAAGAATCTGGTACAACACCAGTTCTCAGAGAAACACTGATTACATGAGTAATGGATGGCCATAACTCATCAAGATATAATTTCACAAATGTCATCGGAAATGGGTCTAATTCACATGATTTGGATGGTGAGTTTTTGATAAGATCTTTAATCTCAGTCTCAGACAACATCTGGAAATCAGTCAATTTCCTGCCTTCAAAAACACATAGTTCAGGTAATAAATTGGTAACATTGTTAAAATTAGATCTGATACGTTCAATTTTTTCATAAAAATACAATGAAAACATTTCACATAAGTCTTTATGGTCACCCTGTGGAAAAACCGAACTTGTTTCTTTCCCCAAAAGTTTGTCAGAGAGCAGAAAAAGATCTCTACACGTTTTAACACTGCTAAATTTTTGGATAAAATAACCCCGTTTGAGTTTCTGAATCAATTTTACAACATTGTTTTTACTTTCTTTGAAAATGTCACTGTGAACTTGCAATTCCGATTTCCTCCATCGCCGTTCATCTTGGCGTCTTTTACGTTTTAATTCCTTAATTTCAAGGGCGAACCATGGTGACCATGGTCGATGTGATACTGTCCTTGGTGTTACCGGAGCATGTTGGTCTAATACACATGTACCAGAGTCCTAAGCTGTGGTTATGCTGTTTATATTGTTTTAGATACATGTACTGAAATGCCGTGTACTGTTAGCCTAACCGAGCAGACTGTTTGCTCACTAGTGTTATGTTAGATCGATGACCACGATATTGGTGCGTACTGAATGTTTAGAAGTCTTTAGATAATATTATTCTCTCTCTCTTTCTCTCTCTCTCTCTCTCTCTGTCTCTCTCCTTCTCTCTCTCTGATATTGCACATCTCATGCTGTGTTTATTATCTTCACTCTTGATTTATTTACGTTTTATACATGTATTATTATTATGCTAGTCGTGTTAACTATGCCATGTGACATTACATGTAGCCTATATATTTGTCTTGTTGTTAATTGGCATACTGTTACACGACTGCGTCTCTTCCCCCAGTCGAGAGCAGGTGTGTGTGTTATTGAATAAACGTCTTTTGTGCCCTACAATAGATTTATATTCTTCTTTGACAGTGTGAGCAGTTTTACCGCCCTGGCACGAACCGAGTGAATGACACCATATCTACACCTTCACCCTAACACCATCTTGTTACAGTTATAAATGGTGACCGTATGGACTTTTAGCGACCGCTGCATTGTAGCTATACTGAAGCGTCGGTCGCAACCGTAAACCTAAAACGGCGGACCTTTCGCTGTTTTGTGACGTCACACAATGGGCTCATCCAGTCTAGGTATTTTATTAGTCTGTGAGTCTCACAGTAAAACAAAAAGCAAAGAAAGCAAATTTTCCATTAATTTTTTTTTTTAATGAAGTTCGTTAGTTTGGGGCCATCCATAAAGCCTGTATTCTCGATTTTGGCGATTTTTACCCCTGTCTCTCCCCCCACCCTGCCTTCATATGCTTGACCTCTACGCCCTCTCCTTGTTGTACAGGCCGAGACACAGGATACCGAGACGAATCAATTCGTCACAATTATTATGTCCGTCGACTTGCGCGCGTATCATCGATGTCAACAGTGCAACAGTTCGCATCATATCCCTTCATAATTGAACGAAAAAGTGTAGCAGGCCTACTCATCTGTTTATACGCGGGCAGTTTGTGGACATTATAGGTTAATGGGAGAAGGAATGGTTCGTCTCGGTATTCTGTGTCTCGGGTACAGATATTCAGGATGAAACAGATTAAGGCTGGTGTAGGTGCCAGACTGGTGACTCGCCGTCCATAAATTTGTTTCACGCTAGCACAATAGGCACTGGCCGCTGCACCCCGCCGGGCCGCGATGTGTGGCAATCCCCATTATTGCTAGTGTGAGGCAAAAGTTATGGGCGGCGAGCCGCCGGTCTGGCACCTACGCCAGCCTTAGTCCGTTTCACCCTTAGAATGGTGAATGTTCATGATCGCTTTCATGACCTCCCAGGTTCTGATGACAAAAACAACGAATGAATGAACGCGTACTAACTCTGTTCACACTCTAAGGCCATGATGCTTGAAAACTAAGAGGGATTTTGCACTGACCATTGGACTGCTTCATTAGAAACGTTTTCTTTTTTCTTTTTGATATAATAAATAAAATAAAATCCAACAACGTAATTTGCTGAAGAAAAGGGAATAAAACCAAACTTTTTTCTTCATTACCACGACTGAAAAGCCTACGTACCTTTCACAGACCCTCCCTCCCAATATAACTATTGGGGGCTCACCCCCTTCTGAATATAAGTGCTTTAAGGATGACCCCCTATCTTAATGTAACAACATGAAAATCGTAACTTTCCCGTCTTGGGACGAAATAGGTTAATGACCCCACGCTCGACAATAAAATGTATGTTTTTTATATTCATTGTTTTGGAGCCAATGGGTGAACAGTTCTATTTGTCACTCGCGGGATGCACGGATTTCTGCTCGGTTTGAGCCAAGGCCACACCGGCAACTGCAAAGTGTTCAGAACGTGGTCAGTCTGCAGTCGTACTTCACAATGACAAAGTGGGTACGAGCAAGGGAAAGATTTATTCCCAGTTGATCGTCCCAAGTATATGAACATCGTAAACCATCTGACTGAAAAGCCTGCTGCATGACGATGATGACACCCTTCTACAATGTAAGTTCATGTATACATTTTCCTTGGTCTTGGTTTCATAATTTTCAAAAGATTTCTCGCATTTAGGTCCGAAAACGACCACAAAGTACATACGCACGATTTTGCATCTACCCCCCCCCCCCTTTTCCAAGTGTACGCTTTTCATACTCTTGGCCTCAACCCGTCGTGCGCCATTACATGTAGAATGGCGAATGTGGGATGAGTACCATTACGAGTTACACAATACTAGACGGGCGCATATCTCATGTTCTAAATGTAAATCTCTGAGCTGCGTATTTACTATAAAAACCATCCACAGTGGTTCCCAAACGGGGGTGCGAAAACTTGGATTTGGAAATTCTAAAATTACAGTGTACATGTCATCTTCAAACCAGGTATTACTTTTATAAGGGGTGTGAGAAGATATATCAGAAGTTTCCTAGGGGCGCGGCATATAGAAAAGGTCGGGAACCGCTGGGCTAGGGCATTGAATTAATTCGCCAGCCCCCCGTGCGACCCGCTGCTCACAGACGATCCTGAAGACTCGTCCTTGTTCCTTCTTCCTTACCGACTTCCGCTAATGTCACTGAGAATATATTTTCTAAGATATTAAATGGTTCTTTGAATGGACTATTTGACTTTTAAGTTTCGTTAGAAACATGATTATGCAATCCAGCAGCTCAATGTGCTCAAAAAGGTAAATGTAAGCAAAGTTTTCAATACCATGATAAAGTGTACGTATGCTCCATAGACCCACTTCCCCATGTGTATGCTTTTCATACGATGGGAACATCCCCATTTCCGAGCCCACACACTTTATATGGCCTCAAACGTCACTTTTTCTGAATATTTCTGAACGTTCATTGCGGACTTGTGTGCACACAATAACTGAGGTATAGGGTACCAATAATTATACCTGAGTGGACCAAGAACGAGCTGTTTGGTCACAAAAAACTGAATTTGTGTTTGAATGGACCACGCTTATCATTCCGTTTTGCAAAATATCCGACAGTGCACAGGCTGGAAAGTTTCGTATGCCCCGACCACCCAGGCAATCTTCTAACCCTAAGCATGGGAAGGTCTTCCGCCCGTCCGCGCCAGTCAAGAAAACAACTACCCCAGCCCCTTTTCGCCTGATTAGTCAATCTTGACCACCGCCCATTGATACAAACTGACTAGACCCTCACTCCCCCAGGTCCATCTGACCATTCCATGTGTTATGAGTTTAAATTGATAACAGTGACAATGTGTAACCGTAAGCTTTAATTAATAGCGGTAAAAATTATGGCGCGGACGGGCGGAAGACCTCCCTAAGCATGTCCCGAACCCTGCCCTTATTCCTAACCCTTAATCTAAATCTTATTCCTAACCATGCCCATTGACCTTTCAATCAGAAAACAAAGAAAATACTGAGGCAACTGAAGAATTGCAAGAATTGCAAGAGTTCAGAGAGGTCGGGACGCACGGAACTCTCTCCCAACTGGTCCTTGAAAAATTGAACAGTCAGTGAGCCTCTGCCAGACTACCTTGACTGTTTCAGGCCCTGAAACGCGAGACGAAACGAAAAATGCAAAGGCCGAAACTTTTGTGACATATATATGGTTTATAGGCACATGAAGTAAACTGTATTATTGATGATCCTTGCGCTGTATTTATCGAGCCATTGAGAAGAAAATTAATCTCTACCTCCCGAAAGAGGACATTATTAAAAAAAAAAGTGTAGTTTTAAAAGTGAAGTAAATTTGAGGATGAGGGAAAATCAACCTGGAGAATGTAATAGATTCGAGAAGAAAGCAGAACATACCGTGCGAAGGATGAGTGAAAGATAACATGACGGGAGGAGCACCGCGAGTTACACAACTTTAGTCCCGCGCCTATTAATGTTCTGTGTGTCAAACGCCGTGTCCAGGATTTACAGAACATCCACCTAGATAACTAACTTGCCAGGGGGAGGGGGGCCTGCCCCTTTGCGCCCCCCCCCGCAGACGGTCGCTCCTAAAGCCACGTCCTTGTAATATCCTTTTTATGTAACTCTAATGGAACTCCTCCCAAAATGACAATCTTCATAGCTCCCCCCCCCCCCCTTTTTTTTGACCTGAATCTATATTTTCCATTTAAATGACACTATAATCTGGGCATGAGTTTGATGGACTGATTTTGTGTACAGGATGTGCCGAGGATGTTAAAAATCCACCAGTAACTGCCCAGGTGAAGGTTCAACAACTACATGTACTGCAAATCACGCCTCACGTTAGTTGTGTGGACCAGCACAAGCCCAGATCTCAAACATGGCTCCATGGCTGAAGCAGCCACTGGGACCTCTTCTGGTAGTGGTCGAACTGGAACCCCAACAGCACTGGAACATCCGGTAAGTTTGTAGGCCTACACGGAAAGACTTCCGCACGCGTCTCATGCCAGATTGTACCTTTTAATGTACTCAGCACTGAATCGTCAAGCCGGGTGTAGACTTTCTGCTCCTAAAGTCGCGTCCTTGTAGGGATCTGTATACCCCCGCAGTCTGGAATATTTCATTAGGATTACTGCAAGAAAATGTGGCCTTCAGACGCATTCGGAAGTCTCCCTCTTTTATTATATAAAATATATCTGACATGCGTAACATTCCCCACAACTGCAGCGGGGCCCTCGCTACAGAAACTACCTTTTTTCTACACAGGTCTCATGATTAATGTGGGTCCAGTAGTATTCCCAGTGGAAAACATGTGGAATAGTGACTAGTGTAGGAAGTAGCCTAAACGTTTCCATAGTGAGCGCGTAAATAGTGTCGAGTGTAAGGGCAGAAATGTTTAATGCTAGTGATGCGAATCCCCTTGAATACTTTCAATGTTTCTAGCCACCAATACCGCCCCCATTTTTGAAGGGAGCTATCCATCAAGTACGAACCCTCAATTTGGCGATTTTGCCCCCCCCCCCACACACGCACATTCCTCCCTCCATGCTTTTCATCCCCACCCCCCCCCCCTCCTCTCACTGCCTTTCAACGTTGATTGTTCATGAGAAAGCCTTGATTGTTCTGAAACTTTAAATATTTTGCACGGACTATTGTTTCCATAGAAACCTAGTATATAATTATCTGGTTTTATATAATTCTATAACTTTTGTTGAAAAAATATAACGTGCGTTTTTCACTCGCTGGGGGTAACCAATCTACATAAGAACGAAGTTATTCCTGTGTGCAAACTTGACATCAGTCTTAGGTGTGCTATCTCCGTTGGGTTGCTGACTGGATAGATACATACAAAAAAGTAGAACAAAAAAAAAATTTGCGTTGCACTTTTTCTTTGTTCAGTTTCTATTTTATGATAACCTAAACCACTTTTGTGTCTGTGACCCCACAGTTTTTCTGTGTTTTTTATAATTTTTTTAATAACATTTCGTCATATTTCAGTCTTATGAAATGTTACAAAGTGAATTTGGCCTCGATTGGCGTATACCAATTTTTTCCCCACAACTCGGAAGAGTACTAGAAATAGGGACTGATGAGTTCTATGAAAACTGCATCATCTTGTAAAGTGAAAACTCTGAGTAACGAAACTCGCACCCCCCCCCCCCCCCAGTACTTCCCGCCCCTCCCCCATCTCATATGCAAACATTAAACAGCAAACCCAATCAAGATAGACGGAGGATTCCTCCTCCCTCATCTCTTCCTGGAAAACATGGGTAATTCCTCGCTCCCCCCCCCCCTTCTCACGGTGGGTTGTTAACTTGTGCATACTCATAGACTTTCTCTCCCCTCTCGACCACCTGAAACAATGGGGCAAATTCGGCCTGAAAAACAAGGTCACACCCATGGGGAATTAGGATAAGGTAGACAGTGGTCAGGAAGTCAAAGTGTGTCGGGTATTATGATGGGATGTGCATGTGTACCACAGTGTGTATTACATGAGATGAAGTGAGATGTTTTTGGTTTTTCAGAACTATGGTGCGTTTAGAAATTCGTGCCGTCAGTCTCCTGCAATTTTCTCATATAATTGATTGTTGTATTGCAGTAATTTTTTTTTGCGTGTAAATTTTAGATTTTCAATGACCAAAAAGATTTTCTGGTGGGTACATCCACAGGCCATGTGGAGTTTTCAAAGCGGAAAATTTCTACGATCTTTTTGAAAAATACAAAAATGAAAAAAAATAGTAAAGGAACGTTAAATCGTATGGCAAAATGCATCAATTTTAGTTCCCGCCATTTCCGTACTAGGGGATGGCAAGAAAATCCTAGCTCTTCTCTAAATGAAGTTATATTACGCACCCCATAGGGAAAATCTAAATGTGATTTGGGGGTGTTTCTTATGATCACTTGGACAGAAAAGAAAATGTCATTCGTAGACAGTTCGTAAATGTTCACATTTCTTGTAATATGTTTTTTTTTTTTCGGATATTTGATTATAAACAGCCCTGACATGTTTCGTTTGCCTGAGTTTCATTTCTTTTTTTATTGGCGTTTGCATACCAAAACCACCCGAGTGAACGAATCAAATATTCAGTCCTTCGCACCATGTACTATCATTTTCGTACATAAAATTGAAACGCAATTTACATGAAAAATGTGCTACATTTGAAATAACACTGGTTATTTCCGCCTGTAATCTATATTAAACTTGCATGCAACAACAACAACAAAAATCCCTGGGGATGCGTAACGGATTGACAAATCACAGCTTTGGTACCAGCGCCTACATTCAATATTGCTGACTATACATTAGAGATCGTCATTTGTCCTTTCAGAAACAAAAAAGAAAAAATCTCGCACAGGCGCAGTTTTCTTGACCTCAAATGGAAATGGTGTTTGCAAAACATTAAATTTCTATCCCTGGAGCCTGGAGCATTTTTTATTTAAAACAAAAGAACAAAATGGGAAGTAAGCTCTTTTGAACCAGTAGTTTACATAATTATCAACGTCCAATACATTCTATCAGAAGGCTGCAAAGTTAAAGCGTTAGAGAAGAGGAGCACAAATTTCTAAACGAACTAAACTTGGGCTTTGTTGAATCTTTTTTGGCTCGAGATAACATTATTTTGTTAAGAGCCCATGTGACACGTTGGTCTAGAGGCAAGATGCTCGCCTCTCATGCGAAAGGAACCGGGTTCGAATCCCTCGTCGGTGCAGGCATGTTGGGATTTTTGGATTTTTCTCAAATTTTTCTGTCCCTGATCCTATAGTATACTTAGTCTTCTCAAATAAGGACGAAAAACTCATTGCCCACGCTGATACCTTGGCAGTTGGAAATCGAGAGGAGTATGCCGAACAGGCCGCTGCCCGGGCAAAATTAAATTCATACTTACCCCCCCCCCCCCCCCAAAAAAAACCAAACGCCGAGCACTGTGGCGACATGTCTGCTCCAATTGTGACTGGGCTACGATGACACTAAAGCAAATTTCCCAAAATGGGATTCAAGAAGTATACAAAAATGGAAAAAAAAATCAAAATATATTTGCCCACCACAAATGTAGATAGAGCTACAGTACCTATAGGTCAGGGATTCCCTTTCCTAGGGTAAAATTACCCCCGTGAAGTAAATTTCGCTTACCCAGTGGGTAAATTTGATTCCGGATTTGTAATTTTTTTTTTTTTAATGCCAGTTCATTAGTTGTTCCTAAATTAATGAAATATTTCAATGTGCTGTAAATGTTAAGAAAATGAGTTAACAAACAGGTCGGGGGTAAATTTACTCTCGAAAAGTTAAGGGTAAACGGGATGAAAAAGGTGGGGAAATCTTGCTATATGTTATGGTGATGGTGGTGGTGGTGGTGGTGGTGGTAGGAAACTGTAGACAGCCAGGGAGAGGGACTCATTATTATTTTTCTTTGAGATAAGTTTTTAGGGCGCGTTAGCTGCATACCAGTTATATTGCGCCTTGCACGGTTTACTGACAAAAAAGATCATCATTGAACCATGAAAGGCACGGACTTACTACAAAGGGTTGGTTACAAAATGAAAATAAAATCATACTGCGTGGAGCTAGAAGGTGAAGCTTACACGCTCAAAAATGATGAAAATTTGTGTACTGCCTCTATTTTTGAAGGTAAATTACGAGGACACAAGTCATCCACTTGGGCAAAATAGTCTATTTGCAATAATTATGTCTTCATTTTTCTTTACGGTATCGGGCGGTAGGAGGAGCTGACTTATCATTTGGCGATATATTATCATTGTGACCCACCGCCGGATCGGTTAGTAGGCTGCATATAATTGGAAATGTGTCAAAAGGGTTAAAACAAATGTCTATTGGTTACTCCTGAGAGGTAAGCGTGAATATAGCGTTGATCAATATTCAAATTTGTTATAGACGGCCTGAGGGCAGGGACCCACTCTCAGACTGGCTTATTTCGGACACCAAAATCCAGAGACCGCAGAGTAGATTTTCTAATTGTTACAGAAATTGGGAGGGCACGGACCCCCACCATCAAGCTTTAGCATATTTCTGACGCTAAAATCCAGAGACCACAGTGTAGATTTTCTAATTGTTTCGTATTTTATCTGTGTTCAACAACTTCGCACATCAGATTTGTCGTTGTGGACCTGTGCTGTGCTGGCTGTTTACTTGCACAATAATATAGTAAATAATCCGGACTTCGGGCCGCTGAATACTAACTGGTCGCTGAAGTCTGAGAAACGTTGTGCAGGCAATGTGGAACTGGACAATATCAGATCGTAAAGTGAAAATTCTGGCTGTGTACTTGCACAATATGGGAACCTGACAAGATCAGTGTGTAAAGTGTGGATTCTTCGCCATCACAGTTCGATCCTGATCTTGATCCAGTCAACATGCAAAATGCACAGCAACTTTACTCAGTACAACTGGACTCGTATCGGTGGTCGGGATATGGGAAATGTGCATACACCATGACCAAACAATGTACCAGCTACATTTACCATGATTCCCCCACTCACAGTTGGTAAGCCAAATTCAAAACGCACATAGGTCCACACTCTGTATCGCTGGGCTCTGGATACTACGGTCAGTTTTGAGAGAAGAAATCAGATGGTCACATAAATTCAAAACGCACGAAAGTCCTTACTCTTTACTGTTGGGCTCTGGTCTGGGTGGTCGAAGTCTTGAGAAAGGGTTCTGCGGCTCCTCAAAGGAATTTAATACACATACGGAACTGCCCCGTTCTTCGAGCGGTAAATGCAACGCTTCAAAGCGAAAGGAATCCGCACAAAAGGATAATCGTAGATGCCGAGAAGTGTAGGGTTAAAACAGAGTTTTAGATAAAACAGCACACCGAGTGCAATCGTACGCGCCGTAAAATTCATGCATTTGTGAACATGCGTTCATGAGAAAAGGACCGGTGGTGGAATCAGCGACACACAGGGAACCAAAAAAGAAAAATCTCCCGTCATGTCAAGTTTCCAAACCTCAAAAAGAACCTTCCACATGACGAAGGAAGACATCTTCAAAATGTGGCCTCTCTCCAAATCCGAGCTCTATGCACAGCGGTGGTTCTAATAATAATAATAATAATACGCAGCATTTATATAGCGTTTCATCCCATTAAGTACCAGGCTGTAGGGGCTTCACAACATTTATAATTATCATGTAATCACACACACAATTTACAGGCATACTCAGGAGAAAAAACAACAAAAAAATGGACGGAATGTTGACTCTTCAGCTGATGTTTAAAAGTCATACAATTTTCAGTCTCTCTCAAAGACAGAGGTAGAGAGTTCCAAATCTGAGGCCCTTGAAAAGAAAAAGATTTTTCACTCGTGGTCTTAATGTGAGAGGATGAACGATTATATTTTTAATATGTGCTTTCATGGTAACTCTGGTGCGTGAGTGAGGGACGGCCACTCATAGTAGTTTATGGACACTTGGCCGAGTACCATTAATTGGATTATTTCCCTTGTAATACTAGCGCGGGACCCGTTATTCACATCACGGTGAAAGGCGCGCATTTTGATTGGTCAGTTGGAAATGTTGACCACCGGGCTTCCAACTCTTATATCATGGCTTCAAGTTTCTTACAACTCGCTCCTTCGTTGTTATCCACCGACAGAAAGACGGGAACCCGAATTCATTTTTGAGAGTAGACAATACCCTATCGGTACAAAATAGGTACTCATGATAACGTTTGTTATCAATGGAGATACGTCGTATTAATGGACGAAAGTATCCCGCACAAAATTGTCGAATGTTGTTAGTCCTGACACTTTGAAAATTTATATTAAAACTATTACCGGGTTTCTGGTATAAGTAGTCAGTTAGAATTGTAGCAGCAAGTTTCTACTTTATAATGGTACCAATTTCGTTGTGCTTTGATGCACAGGTCCTATTGAAATAATTAATAAGAGGATCTCGGATTTAAAGTAAACCACGAGTTAGACGCATGTTATCCCCGATAAATCCAACCTGGGTCAAACTTATTCAATTATTGCTGGAGGGGACGTTAGAGTAATTTCTGCAGTTTACTGGGATACCTAATTGACTTTTGTGTGCACCCTTTTAACCGTACTGTAAATTCGATTGTGTTAGGACCCTAACCGGTTATGTTGTTCGGCTGGACTCAATGTCCGAGCCTTTCACTTGTGCAACACGGGCTACGTAATAGCTCTCCCGGACGTCCGCGCGGGCTCATAAATAAGATGCGAGTTCGAGTGGTCAACACACTCCATCATAGACGCAGAGACAAGAGCCGACAGCACAGTGAACCCAGCCCAGCAACCCGGGCCCGTAGCAGCTCAGAGGCTTGCCGACGCTTGCCATCGCCACCCCGCCCCATAAGGCATGAAGCGGTAGCGCAGGACCCGGAGAGACTTTGGCTTATGGCTGGTTGGGCTTTTTTTGCTTGGTAGGGTTCTCCTATGCCTTTTGTTTGGTAGTGATACCTTTGTTGGGCTTTTGAATAAATAAGATTGCCAGCAGAACCCTGTGTTTGTTAATCCTGTGTATCCTTAAGGGAGTTACTATTGAACCCACGCAGTAACCACATTAGCCACTCGTAGTTCATCCAACATTAAGAGACAGTTTATGAATTTTAAACTTTTGGTATCAATAGATGATCTAAGATACCGTGATGGTATAAAGGGAGTCAAAAGATCAATTAAACTGGTGCGTTTTTGTACATACATTTGTGACACAGGGTAGCCAGCTTATACATTATTCGTTTTTCTACTAGTAGCCAGTGCAAGCTCTGCATTAGAGGTGATGCATGATCTATTTTCCTTTTCTTAAGGATGAACAGTGCTGCATTATTCTGTACTATTCGCAGTTTTAAAATTTTGTTTCCTGCGGTAGTCCAGCAAATAGTGAGTTACAGTAGCCTAATTTCGACAAGACGAGCCAGTTTACCAATAGGTGGCATTGCCAGTCGAAATAGTGTGCCTTACTTTACTTATTTCTTGATTTCTATGTACGTTCTTCTAATCAATAATATATTCTGATAACAGATTTCCCAACTGTGTACGCTCCGTACAGCGCTCTCTGTAGTACTGTAATATTTTGTGGTGGGCAAACCCATTTCAGGATGATTTTGAGTTTGGGTTTAACGGCAAGATAACGGCCACTTTGCACCTTTCACATTGGGGGCGGGAGGAGGGGGGGGGGGCTGTCTGTAGCTTGACTTTTGGAGCTTGACCAATTAGAGCGCCCCCCCCCCCTCCCCGAAGAAAAAAAAACCGGGAAAAGTTCCGTAAACAAATTGTTTATCTGTAAAGCGAATTTATACTTAACTGAACGAGACTCGACCAAGTCCCAACTTCAGTTCTGACAAAATGAGTCCTCTCACCGAGTCTCATGTGATATGCAGTGTGCTTCTATACATATCCCATTGTAATATCCAGCATCTTTTGGCTTTCTAGTCTATCTCTGTCTTATCTCAATTGCTCGTGTGTGTGATCTTGGTTTTTAGGCTTAATTTGCTTTCATTGTTTCAGGTCGTCAAAGAGAGAGGTAGGGGAGGGTCTATGTGTATGCACAGGTTCACAGCTCATCATGGAGGGGCGGGAAGGAGGGTTATCCATAGTTTTCTGGGCAGGTGGAAGAGGGAGAGGGGAATTAGAAATTTTGATTTGGTTTGCAGTTTAATTCTTGTCTATGGCATTCTGTCACCACTCTCTCTTTATTCTGTTTCTGTTTCTGTCTGTCTCTCTCTCTCTCTCTGTATGTCTGTCTGTCTGTCTGTCTCTGTCTGTCTCTCTTCCTTTCACTCTTTTTCTCTTTCTCTCGCTCTCCCCCCCCCCGCCTCTCACTCCTCTCTTCCCCCTCTCCCTCGCCCCCTTTTCTCAGTCTTTCGCTTCCTCGCGCCCTTTTCTGTCTTTCGCTCTCTCTCCCTTTCTATCTTTCTCTCCCCACTGTCTCTGACTTTTATCATTTTTCTTTCTCTTTCCCCCACTTTTATTCCTCTCACCCTCTGTATTTTGCTCTTTCTCTCTCTCCCTTCCTATCTTTTTCTCCCCTCCCCACCCCACCCCCACTCCCTCTTTTATAGTTTTCGTAGATCTTCCTAGCACTGCCTATTTTTGGTACTGAAAGAGGGTGTCTTAGTTTCCTTATTGACATTATAATGGAACCGAATTTTAAACCCCCTCCCCCCCCCCCCCCCACCCCCAAATGCAACGTTTAATTCTCTAAGAATCAACCAAACTAGGGAAATCTTAAGTGCCTTTATGAACAAATTAACAGTGTTGGTTTGTAAAGTTGGGTGGGGAATCGGAATTTATTCAGCCATACGTTCCAATCCACATTTGTGCATTTCAAGCTTTTTCTGAATAAGTGAAGATAACTTAACCCTTTAAAACCCGAAGTGCCACATTACATAAAACGTGACTTAGAAATACATGTATGACTATTTAAGCAAGGAGCATCTTGCAGTGCCGCATACTTTACTTAGGTCAAAATGATTTTCTACATGAGTAAAGGTGCATAAAAGAGTATTGAATCCGAGTTACAAAGTATTTTCAGGAATATTTCAAATTTTGCTTGCAATCAACTCCTGGGACATAAGACTTAATTTTGAAATCCCAGAATTTAAAACAGAAATGAGACAGATGTCTTCAGATCTGTAGTCATCGACGACACCTGATATGGGTCCAAATACTGACTGATCCACATAACATTAACATAACAAAAATTCTCTAATTCAGAAGGATCTCTGCAGTTTGGGGAATGTTAACCTGTAGGAACACTATTTTGTAAAAATTATTTTCCTGTAGGAATATTGCCTTGTACGAATATTATCTGATAGGAATATTAACCTGTAGGAATATTGCCTTGTATGAATATTATCGTATAGGAATATTATCCTGTAGGAATATGGCCTTGTATGAATATTATCTTATAGGAATATTATCCTGTAGAAATATCTGTAGGAACATTATCCTGAGGGTATATCAGATATCACCATCCCAAAGGAATATCACATCCTGTGGAAATATTATCTTGTAGGAATATTATCCTGTGTAAATAATTATCCCAATAGACCTTTGTCATATGTGTACATAAATTCACATACCAATTCTTTTTGACAGATTAGAAGTAAACACGTAGGACCGATTTTGATATTTTATAGTATGTTTGATAATCTACATAATTATATTATTGGACGTACCTTTCTATAGACCATTGTTGACCGGTTCTTCCGCAATTTTTTGTTTTGTTTTCTGATCAATGGCGCAATCAACGCCCGATTATCTGCGAGTCGTGCCGTCTGAGGACTCAAAGTTTGACCCGAATGAAGATGTGAGTGATGAAGGATGTGGATATGACAGGGAACCAGCGAGACCAGACACGTCATACACATGCTCAGTTTTGACAAACATCATGGTCGGTGAAATGTCAGGTATGCTTTTATTTTTATTTTGTAGTAACGACAAACCTCAGCTCAGGGGTTCCCAGCCTGGGGCAAATTTAACTTCCTCGGGTAAATTTGCGGATTCTGGATTTGCATGTATTTTTCCTTTAAATTAACTGTTTTTAAGATCTGAAAAGTTTGTTCATAAATAAGTGAAGTAACATGTGCTTTTATTGTTTAATTGAAAACAATAATTTTAAAATTTCCCCCCTTTTTTTTTTGGTTACTTTATTAAGGTAGAAACGTAAACTCAAATTACTGAACAAAGCATGGGGGTGAATTTACTTTCGAAAAGTTGCCAGGGATAGGCCTAAACGGGACGAAAAAGGTTGAGAACGTTTGGATTAGCTATTGTTTCTCTGCTACAGATAAAAGTGGTCTGTACCCTGAACTGCAAGGCCAAGGCAGCTGTCGGAGAGAATCTGAACACCCCTGTCTGGTACAGAAATGGACAGTCTCTGAACCAGTGTGAGTATATAATATGCGAAACCCATATCAGATTAGGGGTGGCCAAACCGCGGCTCGCGAGCCACTTGCGGCTCTTTGACCTTCAATATGCGGCTGTTGGAAATGTGTTCCTCCATATTTTGACCAGATATTGACTAAGACAAATAAATTAAATATTAAAAATATCTCTTTCTTTACCCTTTTAGTATTTTGGCATTCTAAATTTATCACTGAAATGCAAATGCTCACCTTTTTCTTAGATGTTCCCTTAGTTCATTACTGTATTTAATACGTTCAGTATAGTTGAAACAATTAGTCAAGACTTTGGAAACATTTATATATAAATGTGTACTTTGTGATAACTGAATCTAATACAGATTAACTGTTTAGAAAACTGCACACTTGAGTAAATATTGTTGCATACCTGTATTTATTTTTTATAAGAAATATTTGTAACAATATGTATGAAACGAAGAACGAGTATGTAGATTTAGTTCATATCGTGCAGCTCTCGAACATCTGAAATTTATCGTATGTGGCGCTTACATCAAACAAGTTTGGCCACCCCTGCCATAATTATAATATCTTAAATAGCCTGTTTTCATTCTGGATCTTTCTGCTCCACTTTATTTTGGGGGAAATTTGGATAGACTGCGGGAGTGAGAAGTTACGAATTTGACTACACAAAAACACGAGTGGAAAAAAGCATGAGTGCATATGGTAGTGTCATATATTTTATTTTATAAGGCCATCCATAAAGTATGTACTCCCCTCCACCCAATAACTTCCTCCTCAATAAATTTTCACACGCTTGGCTTCAACCCATTTCCCCACGCCTTGTATGAATATACGACCATTATCCGCAATAAGTCTTGTTCTAAATCTGGAAGTGGCATTACCATGGACTACATGTATCTGACTCTTTCAGTAGAACTCATTGCCTAGTTTTTGTTTTGTAATCGTACGGCTTACTTTATTATGAAACAAATTGAACCAAGCTTTTTAATTCATTTACCACAATTGAAAAGCATATTATTATGTACACTCCTAAGACCCAACCCCCTCCCTGCCCCATCTTGGGTGCTCCCTCCCTTTCCCTTTCTTATTGGTGGGCCTAATTTGTGGGACATCAGCATTGACACAAGGAAAAGTGAAAACATCGTCACATTTAAAAATAGACTCAAAAGTGAATTGTTCAGGACTTTTACTTGGAACTGAATGTCCCTTTTTGATCTCAAGTTTGAGGAAGAGAGTAGATTAAGTGTTTGTTCATGTGTGTCTGTGGGAGTATGATGAATTGATCTTATGTTAATCCTGTTTTTAATTTTAGTTCAGCGCCTATTTAGAGCACATCATTTTTTGTGGATTTGAGCGCGATACTGGTTAATTACATACATTACATTACATTACATTATGGTTGATGCTTTTATTTAATCAGTCTGTCATCAAACAGTGAATTATTTCATTAGTATCTTGCTTGCTTGCTTACTTTGGTAATCACAGCATTAAAATTAATTGCTTCTCATCCCACTGAATGCTAGCCGCTACAGAACTGCACATTACAGACTTGGTTAAAGATATTGTCGACACTGCAGCCTTCCAGTGCAACATCAGTATCAGCGAGGGTTACCTTTTCTATGATGGTTACCCCAGAGACGTTGGTATGTACATCAATAATTTACATGTGTTGAGCTGCATCGGTGGGGCCTGGAAATATTTTGGTAATGGCATGGGACTTCAGAATGGGGTGTGGGGATTTTTCATAGAAATCTTAATTTCATGGTGTATAGATAAGTTTATAAACTGTTGCTAACATTTTTTTTTTTTTACGGCGTGTTGGCGGTTTCCTTGTTTGGCTTTGATGTAGACATCGAACTTGAACAGATGCAGGACTGTAAAGGTTATGCGCAACCTAGCCCGATACGCACTCTTGGTCATTCTACACGTGCTGAGGTACATTACCCAATGATACTTGCACTTTGCAGTATATTTTCAAAATCTTTTTTTGTGATTTCAGTAGTTCCCAACCTTTTCCAGGCAACTGCCCTCTTAAGCTCCAAATTTTATTTCATTACGCCCGGGGGGGGGCCCCCCCTTCATCTGAACTGAAACCCAACGGATACATTCCACAAACAGACATAACATGCAAATTGTGTCTCTTTTTTCAAAGCCTTATTCATGACATGGCGTGTTATTCATTATAAAATAGAATTCATTCTTTGCACACAAACACAAAAAAAGCCTGTTCTGTTCATACAACCCATCCACGCGTGCTGTTGATCAAGTCAGTGGTTGCTCCCCGTCTTAAGCCCCACATCGTTCTCCATTCATGACTGTTTTCCTTCCCTATCGCCCCATTTTCGTCGTTGTCGCCCCCCTCGTCTTTTTCTTTCTTTTACTACTTTACCCCCCCCCCCCCCACTCCAAAGGGTGACGATATCCCCCACGTTGAGAACCACTGCTGACACTTTGCCAGATCATGGCAGGGCGCACATGTTTTAAATACACAAACACAAGAGTAGAAAAATCCTGTGGCTTCATCCCTTGGATTTCGCGCTTATACTTAAATTCTAAATTTTTTTTTCATCTCCAGATGCTGCTGAGATAGCAAAACAACCGCAAAAAGTGACTGTTCTCTGTCGTAACGATGTGGTGGACATCAGCGTCAATACTAGGGGAGATCACTGTTGTGGAAATCAGTAAACATTGGAAGCTCTATGGCGTCCCTTTGACTGAGGCAGAATTGGAGCCAAAAAAAACAACCAAACCTTGTATGAGATTACATCTGCTGTTGTTTTATTCCTAAATGTGCACTGTTAATTTGTGGCCATCAAATCAAAAACTTATGAGGTTATTGAACTGTTTTATGGCCCTCCGAAAGTTGACCAGCACATTTCTTATAAGAGGGAGCTCTGACTAAAATCTTTTTTTAAAAAATCCTCCCATCATTAAATTGCTATCCTAGCTATTGAAATTGTTACTTGAAGGTAGTAAATTGCTATCCTAGCTATTGAAATTGTTACTTGAAGGTAGTAAATTGCTATCCTAGCTATTGAAATTGTTACTTGAAGGTAGTAAATTGCTATCCTAGCTATTGAAATTGTTACTTGAAGGTAGTAAATTGCTATCCTAGCTATTGAAATTGTTACTTGAAGGTAGTAAATTGCTATCCTAGCTATTGAAATTGTTACTTGAAGGTAGTAAATTGCTATCCTAGCTATTGAAATTGTTACTTGAAGGTAGTAAATTGCTATCCTAGCTATTGAAATTGTTACTTGAAGGTAGTAAATTGCTATCCTAGCTATTGAAATTGTTACTTGAAGGTAGTAAATTGCTATCCTCAATACTGTACTAATACTTTCTGCAATGACAGATCAGTAATTTCCAGTGATGTAGAACTTACATTAAAAAATTTGCCCGTGATGATAGGTTGGCCCACAATTTTGAGACTGCGTGTAATCCATCATCTACCATTTGGGGGGGGGGGTGGGGGGGGGGTAGTATATTCTGCTGTGCAAAGGCCACGTGTGTGGCGTTAACTATATGTAAATGCTTCTATTAACATGCGGTTGTCACACCAGAAACTACCTATTTCGGTAGCAGATACGTCCATCTGCCTTTTACATAAAATAATTAAGTGTGAGACAAGTTCATAGAGACAATACAGTAGAAAAGGCCATGCTATCAGACAGGCCGCCGCCCTGCCTTTGGACGGCAGTATCATGTTCATCTGTTTATTTCGTACATTTCCCTGTTTGTAGCCCACTGATTCCACCAGAAGTTTAAATGGATGAAAATATAACAAAGTAGGACATAGCCAGCAACCCGATGGAAATCCGATACGTAGGACTGACGTGAAGTTAGCACATAGGAATGACGTAATTACTTCGTAGATCCACTGGTTTACGTCATCGGGTTGACGCCAGTTTGATGTAGGGAACCCACTCTTATGTAAATCGTACCAACCCCTAGGGAAATCCTATACAAATCTAGGTCAGATTGATGTAGGACATGCTGGCTGGGGAAATCCCAACTGGGGCTCAGGCCTGAACCAACAGCTTCATGCTTGGAGAGTTTGTCGCCGGGATGGACAATAACTACAGTATAGAACATGGCTGTTACTTGTGCGTACGCACCCCAAGCGTTTTGCGCTGGTTCAGGGTTTGCGAGTTCCAGCCTAAAAACCCATCTTAGATTGTATTAGACCGGTTCTACAGTTGCAGCACTCTTACAGACACATGGCCTTGTGATGAATAAACCTTTTTTTTTCCCAGTCCAATTGCAAATGATTGATATTTTTTGAACACGTTGAATTAGATTGCAGAATTACTTGTTTTGTTGTTGACAGGCAAGTGAAAGACAAGTCACAGTGTCAGTAGTTGTCACTCGTGGACACAAGCAGCAGAATTTAGGTGAGCACAAATTTATAATTGGTTTGAATTTCTACTATCTGATAAAACATGTAATTAGGGCCTATGTTCAGACATTTATCAACACCTAAATGGAATAAGAGGCGCTTAATGATGTCAGACCAGTAAGTGTAGCTATGAAAAACAAAATATTGTTCATCTGAAAGGGAAATGTTTTGGTAGGGACAGTTAAAACTATACCGAAACAGATGGAAATGCAGTGATGCTGCTTAAGTCGGTGTCCAAGCCACTGAACCAAAAAGATGGGGTTATCTAAAAAAGCATGTCTTGTGGTGCAAATGGAAAGATAGGCATGTTTAAAATGTTTAGTTAGGTGGATGGCAGGACATCGTGGCAGCGACTTATATTATTAAACACGGGCCAAGAAAAAACATCCACTCAAGAGGCAGTGTCACTTAAATTGATGTCGACTTAGTTTTTTTTGTTTGAGAACTAAAACAGGTGTCGTGGACGGGACTGTACAAAAAAAAAAAATCAACTCAAGCGATGTGGAGTTGACTACACCCAGTTGCAATGCTTTTAGTTTTGAGACTACACGGGGAAAACTATGGAGGTCAGTTGTGTCACTGACTTTTTTTAAAACTCTACTTTTCCTTTGAAGTAGACAGTAAAAATTCTTTAGGATTTTAATTCATTTATCAAAACGACAAAACATAGAATGTCGTCATTTGTCTCTACAAAACACTTTCAAATTACAGAGACTTTAAAATATTTCGGCATGCCCTTTCCTACTTCTCGGTTAACATTTTGACATTGTCTTGACCATGCACCTTTGAATTAGTGATCATTAATTCAGAATTTTGTTACAGGTAAGTGAAAGACGGGTCAGACGTGCTAATAGTTGTCACTCATGAACGCAAACTGCAGAATGATGGCGAGCAGAGTTTATAGGTGATGTGCATTTATTCCATCTAATACGAATGTAACAAATCCCAGACTGGGCGATGTACTTATTATGACAGGACAACAATCACGAACGAACAAGTATAACACTTAACAGAACAACCAAACAGACTCACACATTTATTATATATAGAAATAAGATATCTATGCAATTACCCACATTACATTAACTCAATTCAAATACCGTTCAACGGTCAGCATTCCCCACATTCATTCTTCTCTGGGTCCACAACCCGATAGTTACTTTCTAACTATGCTCTGGCCTCAGCCTCACATCTATATATATGTATTACTTGCTGGCCTCTCTTATTGGCTGCGGCTCAACCTAATCTCCGTATCTCAATCTCCCCTCGAGATCTTAACAGCACATTACTATTTCAATAGCACACTATATTCTCAATGGCACATTAACATCGTAATAGCACATTAACATTTGAATAGCAATAAGGACAATAACAACGTCCCTGTCTGTGGCCAGACTGCCACGACTCATGTGCTCCCGCTGTCCTGCGCGACAGCTTCACTCAGGCGGCCTGTGGGTAGCCTTCTGCCCAACCCCGGCACAAGTCCGCTCACCGCGGGTGGCTTCTCTGCCCGACCCCGGCACCTATAAGAATAACATTACATTTCGATAACACCATACAATTACTATCCACTTCACCACTCATTACGAACTATCAAGCGTACTCACAATAGTCCACATTTCATTCACCACACCTCTTACGGTAACACACCTCTACCGTGTTACACCGTACTCAGACTCGCTACGAATCCATGATCCTAACTTACATCTATCGCTCATTGCGCACATCTCTATACACAGTAATCAATGACTTTCACAGTCCTCACATATAACTTATTTACATCATGGTCATAGGAGAATCTAGTACATCATCATAATTACCAATCACAGTTCAACCTACCAGTCATCACTGGAAAACACACAATCTCCCGAGTGCCTCTGATCTCACGTCTGTCCCCCTTGGACTCCTTAACTTGCAGTGATCTGACCATTCAGATTTTGCCTCTACTACGCCTCAACTTCTCTCACAACATGCACGCTTTAACGTTAACTAACACAGGTCAATACAGGTGAGCAGCCTCACTATCCCGTGAGTCAATCCTACACTTCCATGCCCCCGTAATCCTTGAATCTCGCTCACTCCACT
Source organism: Onchidella celtica (assembly GCA_963931925.1). Lineage (NCBI taxonomy): Eukaryota > Metazoa > Mollusca > Gastropoda > Systellommatophora > Onchidiidae > Onchidella > Onchidella celtica. The sequence continues at coordinate 17,034,646 of OZ007582.1, forward strand.
CGTGACAATGAAACGTAATTATGTTCAACTTATTATTTACACACAATGGAATAAAGGCTTCTTAAGGTCAAACTATAAGTGTACCTGTGTAAGATAAATTCCTAAATCTACGTAAATATGACATTTAACAAGATTGCAACCACTCTCTATCCCTGGCTGCCATGTCACGGAAAAGGACCAGTTTATCATGTGTGAGACAAGAATTTCGGCTTTTCCTTTTAGTAGCCTAACCACAGAAGTCAAATGTAAAGAGTTGTGATAATTATGAGGTTACGTTTTGTGACTGTCAAAGGAAATGGCATTCTATACTCCTTCGTTTTGAACTTTTCCAGATTTTCTTTCCGTACGAAATTAACCCCCCCCCTCCCCCTCCCCCCCCCCCCCCCAAAAAGTTTATCAAAATTATTTTCAGGAGGAAGTAAATGCAATGTTTCGCGTCAAGCATGTACTTTGATAGTTTATCCTGTGCTTTGATTTTGAAACATTTTTGTCATGAGACTGTCATAATTTTGAATGTTTTTGTCCATAATTCGTCGTTCATCTCACAATGGCGCATCGTTGCTTTTAGTGTTTTGAGTTAGATATATTGCCATTACTCAAGATGAGATCTATATTCCTACAAAGTGACGTGCCGATATCTTGAACATTTTTGAAAGTTATGAAAATAATCCGTTTTTGTCACATCTGCAAATAACAAAAAGTGACATAGACGCTGTCCTGCAAAATGAGGAAATAAATGTTAAGCCAGTTCGTGAGGTCAACAACGAATTAATGGGAATTTTCCATTTGCTCAATTCTCATCTCAAATCGTGAACAGAAAACAAGGTTCTAAGTGTGACATATCTAATTGTAAGTGGTAGATACTAGGACCTTGTTTTTTCTCGGTCACGAAAATCTGTAATCTGTGCCTAAATTATTTTATGCTTTTTTTTTCCGCCAGCAAAGGTAAAAAAAAATGCTGTGTCACAGATCTGCGCACGACCATTATGGACCCAGCAGACACCATGGACTGCTACATCTACCAGAGAATACAAGACTAGAGAGTACTGGCTGTGCTTCATTGCTGCAACATTTTCATTTGAATTAAAATTGTTTTCATTCTTAGGGGCCATCCATTAAGTACGGACGCTTGGTTTTTTTTACCCCCACCCCCTGAATTGTTTTAACTCTTTGCCTCTCCTCCCCCTCCCCCCCCCCTCCATAATAGATAGTTGAATGTCGATGATTAGACCTTGGTGTTTAAAAATATTTTATGGCATTTATAATTTAGTGAGAACTTTTTTTCATTAATGACATGATTTTGATACAAGCTAACAATTTAATTTCCTGAAACAAATTGAATAAAACCACAGCCCCCTCCCCCCAACATACGCTTTTCGTACCATTGTGGCAACCCCCCCCCCCCCCCCCAAAAAAAAAAACACTTCCTCCTCCGAGCTTAATACTTCGTGGACGTCCCCTCTCTGCTTCATTATCTCTTGAATTAAAATTTCCATTTTCATCCTGATCGGAGGTGGTGTAGGCCCAGCAAGAGCCTTATCCAGCGAGCATGTTTTCGGACATGCCATGTAAAGAGTTAGTTTTTTTTCACTCGTACTTGTGGTTTCCGAATTTTGTTTTGTTTGGGAAGTGTGAAAGCGTAAAAAGCTGAAAATCAGATCCGACACCGTTATGAAATCGTTATCGCTGCTGGTATCGTCGTTGACTGAGTGCGATTTGCGTTGGCGCGAGTCGTTTCGGTGTCGCGATGGTATCGTTTCGGTGTCGTCTCGATGTCTGGGCATGGATCGTTTCTGTGTCGTCTCGATGTCTGGGTATCGTTTCGGTGTCGTTTGGTGTCGTGGGGTTTTCAGCTTAACACTTGCGTGAAGCACACACACAAGACGCATTCGCACAAAGACAGGCGCACGACAGACGAGATACAGGTACACGCAAGACGCAAGGTTACCTCTAATTTTGAGTATTCGGTTTGCACAAAAATTTGATTTGCAGGTTTAAAATTGCGCGCTGAATGCTTTGCGCAAATGTGGACGTTGAAATTTTCAAGATATTTTTGACACCCTCTCATCATAGCTAATTGAGGGGTAAACCAGACCAAAGCTGAGGCTGGGGTGGTAGAGCTCCACACTGGGCCGGGGGGACTGGTGTAGTACCAGCTCTGGGTCTGAGCTGGTGGCGTTTGCCACAGTGATTGCTGTTTGCCGAAAATGGCAGCCACCCCGACCCGCGCAGCCGTGGCATTTCTGTCGATCAATAGGACAACACGCGACATTTCAATGGTTCTTAAATTAGGCGGTTCTGATACTATAAATAGAATATATACATTACTGGGGAAATCCCTTGTCAGACTCTTCTTAGCGCGCGAGGGACACAGCACCCAGCAGGGGGCTGATGGTTCGCCGACACGGAGGCAAGATTTCGGGAACGTTTTGTCTACATTTAAAAAGAGCATAGCAAGAAGACGGGTGTATTTATTTGGACATGTATCTATAAAAATAAACACCAACTTTCATTCTGCCAATCCCGATGAATCTTCGAAGAGAACACAAATCAAATGATCAAATCCCAAATCTTATTAACTTCACTCGTGTGGCTGCTAGGAAAAAAATGAAACCGCGGAGCTAAAGTTCACCTGATCGGCTCTCAAGGTTCATAAGACAGGTCTCATTTTCTGCGTCAAACTAAACCAGTGGGTAAACGCGGTGAGTGTCGGACGCGTGAGGAAGTCAGTGTTGCTCGCCGTTGTTTACAAAGTTGTTTTGACGCAGAAAACGAGATCCGATCAGATGAATTTTAGCCCCCGTGGATTTTTTTCTCTAGCAGTAGCAGCCATAGAGGTTGAGACACGGGATTTTTGTGTTCACTTCGAGGATTGAGACTGATGGATGGAACGTTTATTTTTAATAGATGTACCACGTCCAAATCAATACACCCGTCTTCTTTCTATGCTTTTTTAAATGCAGATAAAAAGTGTTCCTGAAATCTCTCCCCATGTCGGCGAGCCATCAGCCCTTTGCTCGGTCGCGCTAAGACTTGTCTGACCAGCGATTCCCCAGTAATGTAATATTCTATTAGTGTCAGAACTGCCTAATTTAAGAACCAATGAAATGTCGCGAGTTGTCCTATTGATCGATAGAAATGCCACGGCTGCAAGGGTTGGGAAGGCTGCCATTTTCGGCGAACACGGCAACCACCGTGGCAAACACGCCACCAGCCCAGATCCTGAGCTGGTACTACACCAGTCTCCAGCGTGGACCTCTCTACCACCTCAGCCTCGGCTTTGGTCTGGCCAAGCCGGCAAATCGACGGTTGTCTTCAATCGACGGTTGTCTTGGCAGAGACGGCAAGCTCCTTTGTGAACAATTTTTTTTACGGTGAGTTCCAAAACTAGTGTGAACGCACGCATACCTTAGAGGGAACAATGACAGACGAGGCTTGCGCACGTACACACAGACGAGACGTGCACACCGACACGTGAAGACACAGACGACGCATACACCAGCACCTACACACATATAGTTGCGCGCACACACATGCACGCACGAAAAACTCGTCCGTACACACGCACAGATGACGCAGACGTGCACACGCATCTAAAACACACGGGGACGCACATCTTGCACACGCACCGCAGTCTCGCACAGACGAAGCATACACCCGCGTGCACACACCTACACACAGACAAGGTGCACTCACACAGACGAGACGCACACTAACTCGCGCGCACACAGACGCACTTGCAGACGAGACGAGCACACATACGAGTGCACGTATTCCTACACCCAGGCTTGGACACACACGCACCTTCCTACACACGAGAGACACACACTCGTAACGTGCAGACAAGACGTGCACATGCACCTACACCTACACCTATACACTCCCGCACACATCCAGACGAGACGCATCATACATCAGCTCACGACTTGTGCACACATACGCCTACTTACTCAACCACGGGCGCTGAAGATGTAATAGCATTTCTTTTAAGCTGCAGTCCATAGATATAGTCGGACTGCAGTTGGGTGTGTATGCGCGAAGGTAATCAAGCTAAACTACACAGCACACAAAGAGTGATGGCGGATAGCCAGATACTTGTTCTCCTTGCAATTTATGTTGTTTTGAATAAAAGAAAGAAAAAAAGACCACGCAAAATTTGGTCAAAGGATTGGATTTTAAAGAGGGCAAAACACACGACACAGCGTTTCCCAGAATTTTGTGTATTGTAGGAGTGCTCAGTGCGTGCTGTGTAATTTTGAGTTTTTAGTGAAGGCTAAAAAATGTTTGCTATAGAATCTAATATTTTTTTAAAATAAGCATTTTAAAAGGGCGTGTACGCGATGACTTTGCTAAATTTAATGCGCTGATTTGAAAAATGCAATTCATTTTAAAATCGGATGACTTTTAAACAAATTTGATATTTCTCGAAACGGCGTTCTAGTAGAATACGTCACTGGGCGCCATGCCGTCTAGGACTGAAGCAGCGGACGTACGGTAAAAATATATGGCTGGCCAAATATTTCTGAGCACGAGGCTAGACTGCAGTAATTCCGGATTGATGACGCAATACTGACGATGGTTTTGTGATCACACGCACAGGTTTAACTGCAGACTTGCTTCAGTTTAACTGCAGTTAGTCAAAATCCTGTCCGGAAAAACTGTGCGTGGAATAGGCCCTTAAGGAAAAGCTTGCTGCAGTGTCGCGAGTATTGTCTCTCCACCGAGGCTGTCTCTCTCTTTAGAAAACAGACTGGACAACATCAGTAGTATTTTTCAAATCCACCCCCCCCCCCTACTTTCCTTGAGCTCATATCTTACCACCTCAGCATCCATCAACAGCGGGTGAAAGTTGCCACAGTGGGCGCTCGGGACTTTTTGTTTAATGAACACACCTAATTATAATTTCCCCGAACAATTTGCTATTAATGGAGTCTCTGTCACCGCCGGTTGGATGGTCCAAAAATTCTGAAACTTGTGAGATTTATAAATTTTATATTATACAAAAAATGGGAATTTCATTGTTGAAAAATTTGACCATAAATCAATTATAGAACAAGCACTGGGCGACGAATTCCAAAAATAGTTTGAACTTTGTCAGTACATCCAGGAACAAACAAAATTAAAAAACAAAACAAAACCCGGCCAACGCATATCTTTGAAAGATGGAACTGATCCTAGCTAGACACAGGTACAAGAAAGCAATTTAGCTGTAAGCAATCGGTGTTCACACGCACAAAAAAAAAAATCCCCGTAAAAATGAAGTTTCTTGCACTTACACACAAAAGAAAAAAGCAATAGATAAAAACAATGCAAAAAGAACTGGCTGCTACTTTTATTTTAGAAACCATCAAAAATCAGTGTCTACAGTACAACACTGGGCCATTTATCACTGAACAGCCTGGTAAGGAAACATTCAAAGAATCTGAATGAAATAAATTGTTGTATGAACAGACTTGAGTAAACAATCTCATAAATTATAACAGCTGGGACATAACCTACGGCGTTCACAGTACTAAAAAATCTGAGTATAGCAACAAAATTAGGGATTTTTATATCAAGAAGTTGAAGAAGTGAATTATTATGTTGAATAGAAAGAGTTAAATGGGTGCATGACTAAGCAAACCAAATTTGATTACAAAATATGCAGCAGTTAAAAAAAAAAAAAAAAAAATCCTGGACAGCTATTGACAGAGGCAAACATTTTCATAAAGTTTCATAAAGGGGACATCCGTAAAGTTGTACATTTGGAGGAGGGGTCAGGGTTGGGGAGGTGGGTTTATTTCTCAGTCTGACAAATTTACATGGGGGAGGGTTATGGAAGTGAATTGAAAAATTCGGTTTTGTTTTTTCAACAAAGTGCCATGTAGAATTATATATACAAAAATTGTTTTGAATGAACTAATGCAATAGTCCCAGAAAAATGCACAGCTTGAAGTTTTAGTATATTGAAGCCTTACCACAGACATTCACCATTCTAATCTAATGGCTGTATGCTAGTCAAAAAGACCATGAAAGGCGTAAAGTGGCCGTTATTGTGCTGACGCACTGTAAAACCCAACCAAACTCGAGGCAGGAGAGAGAAACACCAGCCAATGAAAAGTATACTTGGAGAGAGGTGAAGGGTGTGAAAAACAAAAAGGTCCAAAGTGAGGGTACATAACATACTTCATGGACAGCACCTTATCCGAAAGACATAGAAGAGAGAGGGAGCGGAATCATGAACAGCAACAATTTTCCATAATAATAATTCTTTTCTTTGAAAAGATATGACTTGCTAGTTGCTATATACACATTTTTAAATTTCCAGATATTTTCTTGCACTAAAGAGTAAATATACTTTCCAAGATGAATGCCAAAGACTGTATAAATTATTATAATAACGCTTATTGGTATACCAGTTGGTAATAAAGCACTATACTTGGTGTTTAGTAGTAACAAAGACATTTAAAATTAGGCTAGGTATATTTGGGCCGAATACAGCCTAAATAGCACAAAACCCTGATTCCGGGTTATTTAGGCCGATAGTGCGAGTTTGCAGTTTGCACTTTTTGGGCGTTTTTTTTTTGAAAACAGAATTTGTGTCCGTACAGTACTGCCTAAAGGTAGAGTCAATTACCACTGCGATCGCCAATGGCTACCCCAGCCCGTTTTCGCCTGATTAGTCAGTCATTGATACAAACTGACTAGACCCTCTAGCCCCCAGGTCCATCTGACCATTCCAATGCACACTTGAATCGACAATGGACACCGTATTCCGTGGTAGCAATTGACACTCCACTCCCTTGCCTAAAATACCTTCGGCCCAAATACAATAGCACATCACCGCGTTATATAGGCCGCATTCGGCCTAAATATACACTTCCTTAAAATTATTAATTCACCGGGAATAGAATATCAAAAATAAAGATGATACATGATTAGCATTTGTCCAGTCTGAGAAAACAAGCTTCAGCTGTTTGTCCATGTCAATGTTTGAAGCTTAAACTGACTTGGTACAAATTCCTTCAAAAATTTGTGTGCTTATCAAATTAAAGAAGTTCCCTTTTCTACAGAGCTAAGTGAGACTCACGAGTGAATAAGACGTGTGAATAAAAATTGGGAATGAGCAATAAAATTGGGCAGAAATACTTGTACAACCATTTCAATTATTTTACTGCTTGTACATCAATGCAACTCCCTGGCATGTTAGCCCTTGTAGTGGTGAATGCATTTCAGTAAATGCACATCATATAAGATGCGACCCCTCACCTGGATCCAGTGGCACTTAGTGTATCTTATAAGAATCTCTCTTTCTATCTGTCTTTATCTCATTCTGTCTTAAACAACCCAATGATACTTTGTGAGTAACGGGATTTTATATCTGATCATCGCTGATGGGTGGTCACTCAGTAATTGACCTGCGGAATTAATTTATTTCTGACAGGTCTAAAAGTAAAATCAATTTTCAGAAAAGTCACAATATTTCAAATCCAAGAAAACATATTTTGTAGAAATACAGTAGTTGTTTGAAGTTGCCCATGCATTGTATGAGTCCAGATCACCATTACATGGCTACCTTCAACCGGAAGTTTAGTGTATAGGACAATTGCTTGACTCAGTCAAAAGCTTACCTCACAGAATTATCAATATTGTCCACATTAAGACACAGATATACAGCTCACTTTTCAAGATTTTAAGTCACTGATAGTAACACTGGCGTATGGCACAAGTACATATTTTGATATTGACCTTTTAACCCACAAAGTTATCAGCTTTGATCATATGGCTTTTGCTGTCCAAAAAGAAAGTTACAACAAAAAGACATTGTTCTGTTTGAGATTGAAGTTCAATAGTAAAGAAGTAAAGCTTTTGAAAGACAAGTGGAAAAAAAAAAAGAAAAAGAAGAGATTTTTGTATCAGTTTGCATTTCTTCATGTTTAATAATGATGTTTAAGTCAAATCAACACTGGCCTGAAGAGCTAATGGTCTGGCCTCATAATTACAAGCAAAGAAAAAAATCACAACGCAAGTGCAAGTACATGTGCAGGTAAATGAAAGTTTTCACTATAACAACAGTGAAAAAAAAACCCCACAAAACAATTAATTTATACTCCAAAATCATTGTATGAAAGAAGTGCAACTAACTAACAGTTCTAGACATTATCAGCACCAAACTCTTAAACCAAGTTATCTCAATATTAACTGAATGAACAGCTAGATTTTATCCCAGTGGGTCATCCAACAAAAAAAAAGACAACCCAAAAAACTACACAAGTGTCAATCAGCACAGCTTTTATCACACAGGGGTTCAGTAGCCCACAATAAATTTGATCTGATCAATAAGTTTGAGCATCAGGATAAAATGCTGCCTCCAAGAATTGCTTTTGACCACAGAAAATCTGTGTACAACTTTTCTCTTTTTGCCACATTTCATCCTCAACAATGTAACCCTTTCTCACAAAATGTGTTTGTTCATATCATTTTCATGTCCTTAACATCAACCATTTAAATTTTCAAATAAGAATGTATTATATTATAAAAAAATTAAGAAAAATTGAACAAAAAGAAGATTAACAACAGTAGTGGACACTAAAATGTCCCTTATCTTCCATTTCACATGAAACAAACAGTTTATTACATGTGTTCAGCATTCCAGGAGTTTTAGCATGAATGTTTGCATCCAGTGCAATCCGACTAGTGTAATTAATTAAACTCAAGGCGCAACAGATTCGATTTTCATGACAATGATGTAGATAATGAATATTTTGATCTAAATACAACAGTGCAGATAATTTGATTACACAACTTTCCTTCTAGAGGTAAACAGACGAATGAATCCGGCATACAAATCATTACTGAATGTTTCTATCTATCTAACACGATTTTGGAGAAACACTACTTAGTCTATCTATGAATAGACAGTCCATGGACATTACCACAGCCATACTATATTTCAAATAACATTAGACATTTCCTGGAATTTAAACATTTGTGAGTTAACCTGTCACTGCATCAGTTTTCGTTGCCTACTGTTAAAATTTCCAAATCTGAGTAAGAGAAACATACTGCAATGACATATTTGAAAACAAGAATAGGGGAGAAAATGGAGCTTTCTCAACCACAATGCTGAATTTTGTCTGGATTTTGTGGCAAATGTGATCTTTTTTCATACCCTGTTGAAGTACTGCATATTTAATGCAGATGCCTAGTACAGTTGAGGTGAACACAATCCTTCAAATACATTGGCTGGTGTGATAAATGAACATCTATTGTCAAATGCTTGATATATATGGAAAAACAAAAGTCATTTAACCTTTTTACACTGGGCCGTGAGTCATGTCATACCAATGGTATTTATCCCATGCTCCATACAACTAACTTGATTATGGTAGTGTGGCTAACTGTTCATTCCTCGCTCAGTGCGACTCCAATTGCAATAGACAGTACTATTTTCTAATGACAGTGTAAAGTAAGTCTAGGGAGACTATGGCACAGTGTGGACAAAAGGAAGAATCGCACATTGAAGATATGGAGAAAAAGGGTCAAAACAAAAAAAAACAAACGGAGAGGATGATTTCATCTATCAAATGTCACCCAAGCCCCCTGGATCCACAGCCTTTGGCACCGGACCCTGAGAACAAATCCCCTAACAGCGGGTCCGAGGCTCTCCCCCTGGGAAGCCCACCCGGGTGACGGAAACTCTAGTGAGCCATGGCCTGCTACAGGCTAAATGTGTGAACTGAGTGGGTCCGATTTAGATTCCTCTTCGTGTCGCAACCCGTAACTGAATGGGCGTAAAATGGCAGGAAAACGAATGCTGCACGTTTTTGATTCAGCTTGCTCTCCGCTCGTGAACATTGGGCTGGAGGTAAGAACTGACGATGATGAAATATTGAGACGCTTCCGGTGATTCGGCAACTGGGACTAAAGGTCAAGCTGAGGACAAGCGGGAACAGAGAGGAAATCGGATCCACTCGGTTTACACTGTAAGACTGTTAGGGCCGATCAAGTGATCAGCGCTACATCTGATCAAAACCCGTTGTCCTGCGGGAAAGAGGAAAAGACTAGAAAGTCTAAGGACTACAGGATGGAAAACCTCGAATGAAAAACCCATCGTCAACATGCCCGACGAGTGCAACACTTGTAGGCCAAAAACCCAACAATCATGATAGAAAGCATTGTCGGAGGGCTACATCCTGCAGTGGGTGGACAACGCCTAGGTGAAGGTGAAGGTGAAGAGATATTTAATGTACAAATAAACATCTGGCAAAAACATTTCTAATTATCATCTCAAAACTATTGATTAAAGAAATCGATAGACCACTTTGTGAGTAGGCTGTTGTCATGGGGACAGTGTTTTACATAGAAAACTATAGCTGAACAGTGATCACACCTCAATATTTTCTCTATTTGGCTTTGTAATGAGACTACACCATCCTAACAATAATTATATGCTTGTGTGAATGTAGAGCACATCACAAGAATGATACGGAAGTCATAACTCAAAACCACAAAACTGATACACCAGTACGTGAGACAGACCACAATTTTCATATCTCCACCACATATAGACACATTTCACGATGAGACTTGGATGAAAAAAGCACCAGGAAATGTGAAACAGCTACAAATTCAGTTGTTTGATAAACTGACAGAAAATTTGAAAACTTTGTAAGGAAGGGATGATCTTTAATATTCACACCTTTATTTATTGTATAGTATAGTATAAAGTAAAAGCATTGATGATATGAGGTGAAAATGTCTTTGTGTAATGAGACATATGAACATACTGCACAACATAGCAGAATTCATAGGGAATGTTGGAAGTAGTTTTTTTAGAATATAGGAAAAATTTATATGGACAACAGATGAAAAATTCTCTTCTTAAAACAGAATTTCCATAACAACAAATGAAATTCAGGTTCATGTGAACACATACAGAGTTATCATGCTGAGACTTATTCATTGCTGACTTGTAGTACTGAAAAGCTCAAGAGACTGTAACATGTCAGTGCCAATAGCTTATTTTATACATGGTACATTGGCTTTGATCAACATCCAAACGGAACATGACTGGCATATAAAATTTAACTTTGGATTTTGATCAGAATTATGCTTTTACCTTGGTTATTTCAACCTTCTGAGGTCTTGCTTGAAATGATTTCATCATATCAGAGATGTAAGTGGCCTTCCAGTAAATTGCCCGAAATTCCGTAACAGCCACTACTCTTACGCATAACTGTTGCGTAACATGGCTGCTGTGAATCAGATCAGCACACACTGGAACAAAGATGCCCGATACATCAAAATTCTGCAAACTTACGTCCATAAATACAGAAGGCAGTAATGTGAAGAACCTGCTTCAAAAAAATAAAATAAAAATAAATTACGGTTTTGTTCACTGACAGCTGTCAAAGTTCAAAGGATGGCTCTTCCATACATCACTTAGGTTCTGCAAATGTGTTTTACTTGATAATGACTAGGTCTCCCACATGCAGAAACTGTCTTGATCCATCAGCTGGGGGCAACATGCGAGCGTGAACTCCAAAAGGAACCTAAGGAAGATGCACACAGGATAACTTTGAATAAAGGCAGAACAAAGACATCAAGAATAGACAAACTTTTCAGCTGGATAGTCTTTCACTCAATCTATTGTACCTTGCAATAATTCTATTCCATGACATTACCTCTGATCAACAAAATTAAAGACATGACATATAATTCAAGTTACAACTGGGAAATTTGTACTGAAGGGTGCATATTAGCCACTGAAGTTATGCTTCCAAATTAATGAACTATATTCTCAGACACCATAAGCAGATGTCTGTATATTACATCTTATTGAGAACTTTCTACTTAAAAAATAAGCAGTTACTACATTGAAAATAATAAAAGCTTTTTTTGATATTGTACACACTGATAGCTGATCTGCTTGCAAAAAAAAACTCTACTGTCTGAATATTTGTTAATATTACAAGGGAATGAAGGAATAAATCTACTCTAAAATCACTCTGAAAAGATCATTTCTCAATCACTGTATCTCTTCTGTTTTTGCTGAATCAGTGACTATCTGACACAAGCTTAATTCAAAACTTAATATGTCGACACTGCAAATTCTTACTGTTTTCAGCTCCAGAAGAGCGACGGCTGTGAGATTATATTATCCACAAAGAATATCGTTACGAATACGTCCCCAAAGTTTTTTGGACTAGGGGCTTGTATCTTAAAGCCTTTGTGACTCCAGAGCTATAAAGCTCCACCTGAAATACTTCTAACAACAGCCTTAATTACTTATTCTTTCAGATTTTCTCTTTGTTTTCCTCCTGTTGTTTGGTTGAAAGGGTAAAGGGGTAGGGTTAGGTATTCGATAAGATTTAGGGTTGAGGATAAGGTCGGGGTTAGGGATAGGTACATATACGTACACACCCCTGGCACAAAACGCTTGGGGTGCATACGTACATATAACAACAGCCAACCACAAAACTGACCTTTTTCCCTCTCCAAACTCCAAGAGTTCTCAGTGGTTCCCGACTTTTCTGACCCGTCTCCTGATCCATGCAAATCATCTGACACCTGGAGCATGGGCCTTGACACTGGTTAGAGAAATGAGGAGATGGCTGGTTAAGTCCTGTTCTAAAACGGGGGTCCCAGGGTATCTAAGTTATGTCCTGGGGATGTAAACTTGAATGAGCATCTTTTTTTAATGCCAGCTACTAGCAAATTTTTCACTTCCGCCGCTATTGGCCACCCTCCATTATATGGAGACAGGGCTTATTTAAGTTATTATTGTCATAAACTTCAAAAAGCATTCTGATTTGGTCCAAGGAAAAACATGGCCTTTCACAATACATGGGCTTCCCACGATATCAGGACTTTGTGTACAAACAAATAAAGATCTTCTGTAATTATAACACTACTCACCATTAATCCCTGTACAAAGAAATAAAGGTCCTTGGAAATTATATCACTATTAATCTGTGTACAAAGAATAAAGGTTTACTGTAATCACTACTCACCACTAATCTGTGTACACACAAATAAAGGTCTACCGTAATTATATCGCTACTCACCACTAATCTGTGTACAAACAAATAAAGGTTTATGGTAATTATACCACTACTCACCATTAATCTGTGTACAAACAAACAAAGGTTTATGGTAATTATACCACTACTCACCACTAATCTGTGTACAAACAAATAAAGGTTTATGGTAATTATACCACTACTCACCATTAATCTGTGTACAAACAAAGGTTTATGGTAATTATACCACTACTCACCACTAACCTGTGTACAAACAAACAAAGGTTTATGGTAATTATACCACTACTCACCACTACCATGTTTTCCCCAACTGTTACAGAACTCCAGGACTCCTCGTCAAAAGGTTTGCCTCCATCAACTACCAAGTTGCCACGGAAACGTCTCACAAGATTGTCTTCAGCTGGAGAGCAGAACAAAAAATTATAGTAAGTTTTGCTGTCAGTGAAGGACAATCATGGGCAGAGAATGTTTTGCTTTAGTGCGCAAAACCTCACAGCACTGACAGCAGCTACTGCAGTACATCAACATCTGATTTGCTTTCACCTGAAGGTCTTTCTGATCCACAACACCTTGCTGGTTTTTTTTTGTTTTGTTTTGTTGTTTTTTGGAGTAGCTTTGTAGAAAATTGCATTTGTCCCCGAAATTTTGACTATTCTCCTAAAATATTATCGTGTAATTATCAGTAATAACATTTCTTCACAGCAGACAGTGGGTGAGTGGCCTCTTCCCATCATTTTGGTTTATTCCCATTAAGTGCCTATCATATCCAGACCCCTGATATGACAAGTTCTGACACTCTCCCCACCCCCGTCATAAATCAGTGGTGTATAGTAGATTTTCTGCACTTGCAAGACTGGGGTTGAAGGGCCCCATTACATATGAATCAAATTGGAATAAGAACTAGGAAAATTAAAATATGGTCAGCTCTGTAGTGACATCCTCATCATCAGTTGCCCTGCCTGGAACAGACATTGATCATGGCTCTCCACTCGGATCTGTCATCAGCCAACCTCAAGAAGGAGTTGCTGTTTTGACATTTGTAGCGACATACTTGTGCATAAAAGAAAGCAATGGATCTCTAGGTGGACACAAGTACATGTATCATATCGTCACTGCTCTACGATAATGGCATATGCCAGACTTATGCCAAAAGGCAACTGACGGTTCACTGCATTCATGAGCATGAGGGCTATCAGATAATATTAATTATTGAAAAAGAGATGCGTCAATAAAAAAATGTCATAATCCAATGGAATCATAATGGCATAAGCCACAAAATGACAGGAAAAAAAACAAGTTTTTTCTTAATAACTTAAACGTGTCAAACATGACTTATGCCCTCAATGTAAAGCAGTGATGATATGACACTGATACGGCAAGATTAAGTCAGAGCTATGCTTACTTATGTCTGCAGGTGCAGTTGGTATACGTGTGTCATCAGCATCATCCGTGTCCACAATCTCTGCCATCTTCTTCTGCAGCTCCCGCACACTTGCCCTGTTCAGCAACAGCAGCTGCGACTCATTGGCCATGGACAATCGTGGCTTGTCTGATCCTGAAGATGTGAAGGGAGGCAAGTCATAGTTGGTTTCACATCTCTTGCCAACCAGCGTGAAAGTATGTTCTGACCAAACTCCAGGAAACATGCAATGTATTGAATGGATGCAAAGGGGAAATATTCTCTTTGTCTATCCCGAAGTGCTTCCATGATGAAATCACAATGTTATTATTTTTGTGAATACTAAATCCTTTAATGAGAACTGGGGAAAGCTTCCAGATCAATGTGAAAATCTCACAAAGTGACATAGGGTTATTGGTCAAAATGTGGCAAAAAATAATAAGTTGTATGTAGCAAAGCTTCTTGTAGGAAATATTACAGAAATGAAACAACAAAACACGATACTTTGACTTTGCTCTAAGCCTTGGTGCAACTCCCACAGATTCTCTGTCTTTTCTTTTCATGGTATTATATTATAAGCAAGACACTGAAGCTCACAGAAACGTGACAATACTTTTTTAACGACCAAAACACCACAAAAGGTAGTAAAATACCAAAGCAAGCTACAGATTGTACCAATCAGTTATATCAGCATTACAGAACAGAAAACTTATGTATATACCTTGAGAGTTGACATTTTCTTTATCCTTCAGTTTGCTCTGGCGTGTATCATCGCTCTGTTGACGCAGCAACCTCATCCCAGACATGCCAATGTTCTCACTGAGCCAGTCAGACACGGCATCACCACAATCAAAAGTGTTTACCCTGGAGACATAGACAGAAAATCCATTCACAAGCACATAAAACGGAAATCGAAGCCAATGGTGTCTCAAGACTGCACTGTTTAGGTCTATCTATACAAAGGAATTGAACCCTCCACAGTCCAGGCAAAGTGAAGTGCTGCCTAGCAAAAACTTCCCAAATTTGTAAAAGTATCTAAAATGGATTAAAACAAAAAATTAAATTTAAATATTTATTATGAAAAAAGGTTTGTTGATAAATTACAAAATGCTGCAAAAGAAACACTTGGAGCAATTCCATCTTGTCGCCTAGTGTCAAATATCCAGCTAAGCCAAGACACAGTTGAGCCCATTCTGTGTTACTCTTTTTATTTCATCATGTAGGTTTGTTTGTTTCTTTTGTGGAAAAATATAATCAACTAAAGACAGAAAGTCATGAACTTCACACTTAGCATCTTGGGAGAGAGTAAGACAAAAACTGCAACAAAGAGAAAAGGTGGATTAACAGAAAAAATCTGTGGCGACGGCACAGAATCGGTATGCTGGTGCAGCTGCTACAGCTGGGAAAAATCAGGCAAAATGATGGCTGGGAGAGAAATTTATGACTCTGTTAATAAAAAATGATAGCCGATATGATTGATATTGGCAAATATTAAAGCTCTGTATTTCAGCCCCAACAATCACTTCGCTAAATTTTATCAATTTGGGATGCTGCAACATATTACCTTGCTGTCGTCTCACATATATATGTGAATAAAATGAAAGAAAAGACATGACAGATTTACAGAGAGACAGTTTCAGTCTTCTCAAAGAAGATGTATAGTGCATGCGGTAAGAGAAACTGACATGCTGATTTACGGCAGGCACCTACCGATCGCCACACACTTTATTCGTACACAGACTGGCCATGGCTTCAAAATCTTCTTCTTGATCCAGTGGTAACTCAAAAGGTGTGGCACCTGCCCATGGGACAAAAGACATGGAAAACTGATACCACAGTAATACCATCAAATAAGTCGGTCATTCATAATTTTCTGACAAAGACAAACATCAGTGTAATATGAAAAACAAAAAAAATAAAAAAAATATAACAACAAAAAAGCCACTACAGAGGGAAAGCTCTTGCTGTTGTATTTTCTGTCATGGTGCGCCAACTTCCTACAAACCATTCTCACTACTTACTGGCTGTCACTTCAGTGTACCATCATTCTGGTCTCTAGTCAATTTTCTGATTCTCCTGTACAAGTGTTGAGTCTCACATCAAATTCATACCTTGCCCTTTACCTTCAATATCCTGAATATAGATGCCAAGCACTATTAAGTATAGAGATTGTGGTTAAGATATTTAATTAAAACTACAGCTACATTATCCGTTCTATATTAGTGAGTGATATCGCAAGGGTCTCGCATCTGGTCATGGTAATCCACTGAGCCCCTGATTCAAAATTCACTGGACATCAAAGGTCTGCTAATCAGTCTGTGTTTTGCTGGACTTTCATTGTAAATGGCCATGGTTTATGGTGAAAGACATTTATTTATGAAAGTATGTTGTGGTGCTAGACCATTATGCGAAAGCATAAAAGTTATTTCAATGGTGCTTTGGTCCAAACAGTTTCTAAGTGAATAAAATTTTTAAAATGTAGCTGAACAGCGAACACAACTCAGTTTTTTCTCTGCCTGTAATTGGCTTCTCTTGGGAACTGTCCCTACCAATTCTCTTCAATTTTTGCCAGTGAAATTTATGAGGGGTGGAGATCCACTTGGAAGCATGTTTGTCCCTGGCAAACCTCGTGGGTGATAATGCTGCTTCATTTACTTGAATCCTCTCCTAGCACAGAACTGATTTCTATCATACCCAAAGTTGGGGCTGGCTGAAATGCTTTGCTACTCTTTAGAGTCACTGTACCCGGTTCATCATGCATGGGAAGCTTTACAACACAGTGGAAAGAATTAGATGTATGCCAGTGCTGCGATACCTGGGAAGGTCAGGATAAGCTTCCTCTGGGTCAGGTCTATGACTGGACAAAGGAGACAGATCTTTGGTTCTCTCTTCTGACCGATGGTCACACCCGTATCACTGACCAGTATCCATTCACGATCATAAAGTAATCCTTTGCTGGACATTTCCCACTCACTGACCTGAAATTAATCAACAAAGCATAAGATTTTATGAGCCTGATCTTGAAATACAGCTCAGCAACTTTAGGAATCTGTATCAAACACATCTGGACACTACACTAGTTAGATATAATTCATACACATTTCTGTCAGTTCAAAACACTAAAAAAAAAGAAAAACACATCGTCCTACCAATAAATACATCAAAAAAAAATATTTAAAATTGAATTAAAATATTATCATACAATGTAACATATGTAACACTTGAGTTTTTTTCAGTTTGGATTCCTGTTCGAACATAAGCTCTTTTGTTCTGGCATGTTTCTCAACATATATTACAGCACAGTAGGATCCAAGCCAGCTGGATGTAAAATATAAGGGTTATAATTTTTCACATATCACAACTGTTTCTCATTAATATGATTCCAAAATCAGAATGACATGCGCAGGAATTTTAACACGATGAGATCATTAAACATGGAATTCACGTTATTTTGTGGAAAAAAACAAAATAAAACAAAGCTGCAACAGTACAAAATCTACAAGTAAAAACTATTTGGAAGTTCTGCAAGAAAGCAAGCAAACCCTTTCCCGACTTCAATATTGACATCAGCGCGAAATTATTTGTTCAAACTGCCCAAACTGAATAGTCTGAAGAGAAATTTAGCATTTTATTGACTTTATCATCTTTGCCTTCCGCATTTTGCTTCAACAAGACATTATAGCTATACGTATGCTATATTTTACCAACGTTCCATGCCATATTACTTCATGTAATAAGCCTGTTACAGAGTTATGATATGTTATGTAATGGTGCTGAGCTGTGCACACCATGTATGTGCTCTCAAATATTCTGTGAAAGTGAATTTCCCTCCCAGGATAATAAAAAGATTCATTATATCTTATATTATCTTATATAGATCTGCAAAAGCTTTGTTTGCCGCACAGTCACACTGCAAAACAGGTTGACTTGTGGGCAACTTTTGAAGTTACTTACTCTGAAGGCTCCACAAGATTTGATGGGAAACAAGAAGATATCGGTGACTTTCCTCACTGTCTCACTACAGGTCTGGGACACACTGGCTGCGGTGATCTCCTTTTCATTCAGACCTTTAGGGACTCCGTTTGCATATCCATCTAAAGGGGTAAAGATCAAAATAACTGAGCTCACATCTCATCTTGATACCAGGAAATGACGCAATGAGCAACATAAAGTGCAGTACTGTCAGGCTGTAGCATTATTATGTTATCAAGTCCTTGCACGTTTAAAGTGCTTACTAAACCAACCCATCTAACCATGAATTAAATTTAAGACAGTGCTTCAGCAGGGACAGTTTGTCACCGTTCCCTAAAATTGTAGTAATCGGTTTTGGCTACTTTACAGGAGAAGCAAAAAACTGTTTTGTTTCAGAACAACTGGTCTTGTACAAGAAATTTTTTAAAGTTTGTTATTCTGTTATTTTTTAGCTTAGAAGTCTATAACCAAGATCACCCGATACGGCTTTGAATGTAGTTGATATATATATATAAATCGATTTTTTGAATTTTTTTGAATTACTACAATCTCAACTAACAGTAACGAGTTGTTCCCAAGGGTTTTCTGTGGGTCAGGCTAGGGTTAGGGTTGCATTGTCCAAGTCGCTATCTTGAAATAGCTTTTATGTGGGGAAGTAAATCTGTAGGGACAACAGCCCCAGGTTTGAATCCGACCTGGTGAGATGTCCAAATGAACTGACATGTCACAATATTTTTACTCTTCACACTTATTTCTGGCTTGACAAAGATTCAAGCCACAACACCAAACAAAGCTTCATTATATAGGGATGCCACTCCCTCCCTTCTTGACAAAAAAAATTTAAAAAACAACAACAAACAAAAACAGTACGACCAGGATTTACTGAGATCACTGAGTAATGCACATGACAGTAGCTCGTCAGATCACTTAATGAGGTAACTTACTCTCTTTATCACCAGCGCCTGACAAATCCACTTTCACAGATGAAACTTCTGTCTTCGCTCTATCCTTCTTCTCCTCAGACCTCTCTTCTGCAGATTTTTTGTACCATACAGGGTCAGGAAAGGCAGGGATAGATGTTGGCTGTTCTAGGAAGCTGTCAGCAATGAAACGAAGACAAGCTCTGGCATCAGCAATAGTGGACATATAGCCAAATGAGATTCTGACTGCTCCAGTTGGTCGTCCATTGATCAGATCCATATTGTCTCCACAAACATGACCAGCCTGAAAGTCAAAGCGAATGACTTAATCTGGTTGGCTGAGAGTGGGTCTTATATGACCTAACAGTAATTCTGCTAAAAAATTTCTTCTCAAGACTCTTCCTCCCACTCGTCTGATTACAGATCTACCAACAAACTTAATGAATCCTGCAGGTCCGTTACTGAGTGACCACCACATTCTGGTCACTGGAAATATTTTGCAATTTGCGTCAAACACTCAAGATACATATGGTGCATATAGGCCTATAGTGTATAACTACATTTGCTGTATTTCTCTTGAATACATACTGCAAAGTTGTCCCTGATGAGCTTGGATGAAAGATTCAGGTATTTCTGACAGGCTCCGATGTTACAGAAACAGCCAGTGCGAAGGTGGACATCGTGCAACTGGGCAAATTTATCCACCTGTTTGCAAAAGCGAGAAATTGTACATCTTCACTCTTTCAAAAGGGGTAAATAACTTGAACTCATCAGCAGAAGAGTGCAAGATCAGTACATTCCAATCTCTATCTTCTTTAAGTGGAATGATTGTTTAGCCCTATTACTGCTACATACACATTTCCCAGTGCTACGGAGCTTCTTAAAGAATTATGGTTGTTTAGTAAAATGGTTGTAACTCTTTGGAATAAAGTTTTAGCCCATAATAATGACACATTTTTGGAAAGGAAATTGGATAATGATTGTACAAAAAATATGAACCACTGTAACTGACCGATGAAATCGGTTAATAGTAGCAACAGGCTTAAGTCTATTATGAATTCAATATGCTTAGAAATAAATACTTTTCACCTTTATGATGGAGAAAACCTCCCAAAATCGTCTTTGGTTGGTTGAAAAGACATCCCAAAAATAATTGCGTAAGATATTTCCCATGATATATTAATGTAAAACTTGTATAATTTTTCTTCATGAAACAGAATAAATTTTCATGGCAAAAACCTGTGAAAATTTCACGAAAACTTGCCATGGCAGAAATTTTGCTGTTAAACATGCAGAATATACTACTTTATGCATGACAGTGAAATCTCGTTACAATAAATATCATAAACAGAATAATTAAGCTCACCTCTGCAAATCCAATGAATTTTCCATCACCTCTCTTTAGGTTAAAGGTCACTATACCTCCTTGACCTCTGGGATCCCTGAATTCATTGTCCCCATATATTTCAGCCAAAGGTTGACCGTTGCCATGACGCAGGTTCTTCAAATGATGGTGGAAATATTGGGCAACCGCAAACACATGCTCTGACAATCTGTCCATGCCGCCTGAAGACCAAAAATTATACCTGAATTACGATTTTTGAGCCGATGTTCACATGTTAGGTAAATCACTTGAACATATCTCTGAACTATAGCTGAAAATTGAGGATTGATGTAAGAATTGCTGACAAGCAAACACAACTGAATTCTTGGAAGAACATGACCTCAGGGGACCTTCAGAGAGAGGCATCCTCCATCAGACAAGTGTTTTCAGCTGTTGAGATACTTTTGGCCCCCATGCTGAGCCTTACTCTGAAAGGTAAATGATCTACAAGTCTGACTCACCTGCCAATTTGTTCAGTGTATCCAAACCATGCCTTAAGCTGACGATGCTCAGAAAAGGTATCGTGCCATCTTCAAATCTAGAATGAACACAAATCAAATCAGGCTTGACCACATATATAAACCCTTTGCAAATGTGATGAGCCAACTATATAAACATTAGACTGGTGAAGAAACCTATGAAAAGATGTTTCTACGCTTTACAGACCCAAACTTAGTGCTTGAGATGAAAGAAAAATGCACTTCAACTGTCATATCAAGCTTTCATAATGCACATGGTTATTTTTGTGAGCAGCCTGACATTGTCTATCCAAAGAGTATGAATTTGCATGATATCAGCTGTTGTGTTATTGAATGGATATCGGAGCGGGGAGAGAAACACTTATTGGGATGCCTGCTGTGCTAAGATTCTGATTCCTATCATCAATAATCATGTCATAAATGAAGTTTTCTCACAAGTTAGCCATTAGCTCTATTTATGGACCTGTCGCTACAGAGGTTGACATCTACAACTTGATTTAAAGACTTTCTTACACATTTACAAAATTCCTTCTGGATCTATACCAGTTTCTCTCAAGGTGGGGCATGGCAATATTTTGGTAGGGAAAGGGACTTCAAAATGGATATGTCGATTGTGTCAGGAGCAAACTGGCCAAGTCGAAATATGCAATTTTACAGGAGAAACAAAAAACTGCCGATAAAAAATATGGGAAATGGACCTAGTTGGTTTGATCACACCCTTATTTTGAGTATTTCTACTGGATAATGGTAACAGCTACTTTTCCTTGTGATGCAGGATTCCAAGCTTCATAAATTGGTACTATATAAAGTAATATGAAATTTTTGGACTGGGCCGGTTTGCGCCCGACACCATCGATATATTGTATACTTTGTTTGCGCAAAGGCAAACTTTGAAAGCGGAGACGCCCACAGGTGACCAGGTGACAGGTGACTGTCGACTTTGTCCAATCATGGTGAAGCACTTTTTTCTTTAAAATTGAAGTGAGGCGTGAGACAAAAAAAGTTTGAGAATCATTGAGCTATACAGAACGGTTTTTCCGAACTTTGTCAATGTAATCCATTTTATATGGAACTTTCAAATTTCAAGCCCTGAATATCACACCTAAACTCAAGCCGAACCAAAAATCTATTTATTAGAATATGAATGTCTGCCTCACCTGTCATGAAGTGCTTCTCTGAATGCATGAAATCTTTCTTTTGCAGTACTCATGGCCACAGTTCCTCCTCCATAATATTTCTTTACCAGAATTGGCCAAGCTCTTTTGTGAACAATGAGGGCACCTGAAGGGAGAAAAGGTACATTCAACACAGCATATACGACCAGGAGGACAGTCAGGGGCCAACAAAGAGATACAATCAACAGAACAGACAATACGTAAAAAAAACTGATGGTCAGAGAATAATATTACCCTTCTAGACAGACCGACAGAATGACTAAAAAGATCACAATTATTACTTTTTCCTTACTTTTTCTTGCTGGTGCTTTTCAGTCTTTGCTACAGGATCAAAACATATCACGACCTTAATTCTTGTCTGTCCTGTCTCCATTTTCTGAGTAACTTGAAATCTTTTAGTACACAGAGGAGGTATAACAAATGCAACCTTTGACATTGCTCTAAAATGCATTGTGGCATTTATCAAGCTGTTTCACAGTTCCGATTTATTCTAACTCCGTATAAGACTACAGTCACAAATGTTTAACATTGAATCTCTCAGTTGTGCAAAATGGAATTGGAATAAACAAGAACCAAGGTTGTAATAATGTTGTAAAAAGTGATCAGTCTCGCTTGCAGGCAAACTGAACAAACACAGATGATGAACTCATTTTGATTACTAAATGTCATCATATACTCTCTTAAAAAGTTTATATAAGTGAACAAAGGAATTCACACTTTCATCATTTTCCTCATCCTTCCAGAAGCAAATTACAATCTAACGATAAATTGTAATGTAATGCTTACCATATACTTAAATGCCTTTTGAAGAATTCCACTGCTCCAAAATCACACTATGAAAATGTCTTAAGCTCTTCATTCTCTGTCCTCCTCAAATACACATATAAATAAATAACCACTTTAAAGTAAAAGCCCCTCAATGATGACATTTACAACCTTCCAATGGAACTTGAATCCAAAGTTACCATAAATCTTGAGAGAATGAATTGGCATTTTTGATCTCTGAGTTAAACTCACCAAGACCAGTTGGATACCCAAACATCTTGTAGAATGAAACGCCAAGGAAATCTGGTTTGACCTCGGACAGATTCAAACGATTGGTGCTCACATAGGCAGCTGCGTCCAGCAACACAAACCACTGACCACATTCTGATGACCTAGACACAAATAATGGCAAAACCACGCACAGATCAGGAAATAAAACATGACAGAAAAAAAAATATCCAAACTCATTTGTCCAGGCTTGGCAACTGGTAAACTTCTGTCTTAAATAATCCAGCTGGATACTGAACTGTTGACACTATGCTCAAATATCATTCATTAACTGTTATTGAAAATTTTATCTGCATGTTTATCATGTCAAAAAAAACCCCAAAAAACAACAAAACACACACACAGCCTCATGACAAAAAAATAACTGTGAAGGCAGCAGGAAACCACATCGTTTTGTTTTATTTCCCCATTTGGTGTTTCACATCCCTTTCTGCATAATGAGGCTATCTCAGAGACTTGGATCCCTTGGCTACCAATTGGCCTGGGTCCCTTAGTCACCAATGAGGAAATGTCTTACAAACACAGTGAGAAATCAAGTGGCATGTCACATGATGCAGGATTCAAACATGGGACCTCTCACACAAAGGACAGGTCCTCTAACCAATGGGCCACTACACTAACATAACACACCATAATTCAATGATTGAAAAATTCCAACTTACTTTTTTCCTGGCACAGAAAGTCCCGATTCCTGAATTTGTTTAATCCACTCAAGTGGATACTTTCTACCAGAGAAGTTAGACTGGGCGGGATATGCCAAGAGTGACCGTGGTGAAGAAACTAAAGATGCCGGATCCACAGGTGAAGACACATCCTCTCCTGAAGAAACATTTCCAGAGTGCGTGGGATCTCCACCCTGCTGCTTGGTCATGGCCTCCCTCAGCTCTTCTTCATTCAGACAGAATATTCCGGAGGTTCTGTCTGCCACAACCTCTCTCATGCCTTGCACTGACGTATGGTTATCATCCAGGAAACAGAAAATTCCAGGTTGGTCTGCAAAAAAATTGGAGTGATCTATGTCAACTTCACAGAACAAATTTGAGTGACCTACAGCAGTTTCACTGAACCTATTTGAGTGACCTGCATAAGATCAGATTCAGGTGATTCACTGTGATCATATCAGTTTCAGTGAATAAATTCAGTTGATCTGCCTCAGATTCAGTTTCACTGTACACATTCAGGTGACCTATGTCAGTTTCACTGAACAAATTCAGGCAACTTATACCAGTTTCACTGAACACATAGTGATCTATGTCAGTTTCACTGAATAAATTCAAGTGACCTATATCAGCTCCACAGAACAAATCTGAGTGATCTATATCAGTTTCACTGACTGTCTCATTCCTGACAGGCTAAATATCTATCCAGCCCTTGGGCCCCTGTCTGAAATAAACAAACCTAAAAGTGCTCTACGCCCAAAACACAGTAACATTTAAAGCCCAAACACAAACCTTACACCATAGATATAAATTATCTTCTCATTTCAATATGTCAGGACTGCCAATGGGTAACTGTTTGACCTCAACGAACTGTGCACATGCCTTAAAAACTGCCTAAAAAACTCATACAATACTTACTGAAACAGGGTATACATACACCCCAACATTAAAAGCCACACCATCCATATTTTCTCCATTTACTCAGCAAATGCACATCACATAAAGAGAGCCTTGTAAAAATGTGTGTTTCTTCACTAACCCAGTTTCAGTACTTCTCTGCACAGAACTGGACAAACTGGCCTCATTTCTACAGATTCATTATAATATCTAAGACTTCAGTCACAACCCTCTATGTAAATTACAAAACAACTGTCCGCTGGTTTGGCCTTCTTGCTCCATCCACCCAACCGTCAACACTGTTTTATATTATATACACATTCAACTCCGCTGTCTTTTCATTGTGTGTAGATACATCATAAAACAGTTGAGTCAACTCCAACTTCTTCTTAACCCATACCCTGTGCGCTACGCCTTAAAGCCCACTGTTCGGTCAGTGACCTTCCTCATGGGGAATCTTATCTGGGTCACATTGGCCCTTGCTGATGTGCGATGACCACACTACCGCTGTCCATGTGCTTTGGTTTGTATTTGATCCGTATGAAAACATTCACTGCTATGCCTTATCACTCTTGATAATGAATTAACCAGCAAAACCTTCGTCTGTAAGTCTCTAACCAATGATCTGACTTATGATACCAAATTGACAGCTGTAATTTTTGTGAGAACGAAGCATGACAACTAACCACCGTCCCCAAGCCTTAAACCAAGCCTGTTTCATTCAGATTGACACATACTAATGAATCAATGTGGGCATTTGGGGCAAAGGTAATTTCAGAGCTTGTTTCTGATTGGCTCTTAGATACAGACAACTCTAGATGATGATCAGCTAATGAAAAAATGAGATGATATTGCAAATTTGTTGAGCAACAGCTCGCATGTCGATGTTACACCATTTAATAGTATGGGGAGAGCCTTTGAAAGCTTAGTCTTTGTGAGTCTGATCGGTGGTTCACTGGTTAACATGTCCTTGTCACAATGCCTTTGATTTAGAAGAGATACAGTGAGCAATAAGACGGTAGTTACGTCTCAAAGAGGACAGTGACCTGACGCATGAAAATATGGCTTGCGCATGGGCGTGGTCAGCTTGACCTTGCCATATTGATATGTCCATGCAGAGTGAATGCCTGGAAAGTCCATGCCGTATTTCGACGCCTCTCACTGCGTGAGGATTAATATCAGTGATGTTTCATTAGCTTAAACAGTGCCTACCCTCTCTCTTCTAGCCCAGCCTTACCATGGTCAAAGCTGAAACATTCAGCCACAGTTTTAAGGGAAGCTGTACAGCCAGAGGTAAAGATCAGACTGTATTCATCAGGTTTGGCATTGAAGAACTGCAGTAATCTGTTCATAGAAATACATATTATAAACACTGAATGTTTATGTCAACATAGATCTATTTTGGAGAAACAATATATATTCTGGCTATAAATAAATAGTACATCACCACAGCCACGCTATTCAAGTGATTCACTGTGATCTATATCAGTTTCAGTGAATAAATTCGTGTGATCTATCTCATATTCAATTTCACTGATCAAATTCAATACTGTACTTCAGTCGCACAGTGCAAGGTGCAAATACCTAGTGCAGAAATCCTCCAAAAACAAAGACCTTAACACCACAGCCATGCTATATTTCAAACACTATTAGACATTTGAAGTGTGGCATTTTCAGTGGCTTAGGTTAATCCATTTCCTGATACATAAACATCTGCAAAGCCAATCTTTACTCATTTTCTTGTGCCTCTGGTAAAAACTTCAAAATCAGAGAAAGAAGGATAGAAACACACAGAAACAAAATGTTATCTGTCTGTGCTCAATTCCACACAAAGTATCTCTCCAACAGCTGGATTACATGGGGCAACTATAGTTCAAAGGATGCATTCCTGACTTTACCATACTTTGTGCAGTTAGAGTCATAAACTGCCTGTAGAAGTACAGTTTCAACTATTTTTAATGATGTGGAATTGTGACCTGGGATCTGGGCTGAGACATGTGGAAACTTATGATTTGATTCAATCCTAAAACATTCTTTACATTACATACATCAGTGTTAGAATGCTAAATACTAAACAAAAAATTCCATATTATATCTTTACATAGATTTACTAAATTTAGGATCTCAACAATGCACATTTATGCCAGAGTCAACCAAATCTGTAAGCTTGAGTGAATGAGTAGATTCACATACAAATGATGTCTCAGACTTCTTGATAGAACATTGTTTGCAGTCTCATTTGATAACCTGTAAAGTACCTGAAACCTCAATTAATGCCTTTTCACACAGCATAAACTGCAATGGATATGAAACTGCAGGATTTACTGTTAACGGCATATATATTACACACACTGCCAACCTGCAGTGGGGCAGTGAGGTGTGTCACGAGTGGAGTGAGCGAGATTCAAGGATTACGGGGGCATGGAAGTGTAGGATTGACTCACGGGATAGTGAGGCTGCTCACCTATATTGACTTCTGTTAGTTTACGTTGAAGCGTGCATGTTGTGAGTGAAGTTGAGGCGTAGTAGAGGCAAAATCTGAATAGTCAGATCACTGCAAGTTAAGAGGTCCAAGGGGACAGACGTGAGATCAGAGGCAGTCGGGAGATTGTGTGTTTTCCAGTGATGACTGGTAGGTTGAACTGTGATTGATAATGATGATGATTGATGTACTATATTCTCCTATGACCATGATGTAAATAAGTTATATGTGAGGAATGTGAAAGTCATTGATTACTGTGTATAGAGATGTGCGCAATGAGCGATAGATGTAAGTTCGGATCATGGATTCGTAGCGAGTCTGAGTGCTGTGTGGTACGGTAGAGGTGTGTTACCGTAAGAGGTGTGGTGAGTGAAATGTGGACTATTGTGAGTACGCTTGATAGTTCGTAATGAGTGGTGAAGTGGATAGTAATTGTGTGGTGTATTACAGATGTAATGTTATTCTTATAGGTGCCGGGGTCGGGCAGAGAAGCCACCCGCGGTGAGCGGACTTGTGCCGGGGTTAGGCAGAAGGCTACCCACAGGCCGCCTGAGTGAAGCTGTCGCGCGGGACAGCGGGAGCACATGAGTCGTGGCAGTCTGGCCACAGACAGGGACGTTGTTATTGTCCTTATTGCTATTCAAATGTTAATGTGCTATTACGATGTTAATGTGCCATTGAGAATATAATGTGCTATTGAAATAGTAATGTGCTGTTAAGACCTCGAGGGGAGATTGAGATACCGAGATTAGGTTGAGCAGGCGCCAATAAGAGAGGCCAGCAAGTAATATATATATAGATGTGAGGCTGAGGCCAGAGCATATTTTAGAAAGTATTATCGGGTTGTGGACCCGTAGAGGAATGAATGTCGGGAATGCTGACCATTGGATGGTAGTTGAATTGAATAACGTAGTGCACGTATATCTTATTTTTATGTATAATAAATGTGTGAGTCTGTTTGGTTGTTCTGTTAAGTGTTATACTTGTTCGTTCGTGATTGTTGTCCTGTCATAATAAGTACATCTCCCAGTCTGGGATTTGTGACAAGGTGTAAATGCCAAAAGCAGCGAACCTCTTAAAATAAAGACCTAAATGGGGACACGTAGGTCAAGAGGCAAGATGCTTGCTTCTAATGCCGAAGGTACCAGGTTCGGTACCCCAGTCTGTGCAGGCATGTTGGAATTTTTTATGGTAGATAGGATCAAGCACCTAGTCTTCTTGGATAAGGACAAAAATTTTGGAAGGCCCGTGTGCATGTTAAAGATAACTTGGCAGTTGGAAGTCGAAAAGAGCAGGCCAAAAACGAAAAGGCCGCTGCCCGGGCAAAATTCTAGAAACTAATTCTTACCACCAACATCTCCCCTTCTCGAAAAGAAAAAAAAATCTGACCATGTGGCGACGACGTGTTTGCCCCAGTTGTAACTGGGCTGCAATGACTCTGACTAAGGCAAATTTCCCAAATGGGATAAAAAAAGGATACAAATAATTGTTAGCAAATGTTACACCTGCTGACCTGTATCTGATTTGATCCACGGTATCCGTAGCCAGTTTGCTTGAAGAATTGTGACTGTGAGGGTTGCCATACAAGTTTGCACTCAAGTCTCGATGGACGGCATCAATCTGGGATTTACTAAACAAAGTGGCCCCGGCGTGATCCACGTACACAGCATCTGGAGATGTATGATAATGGAACATCAACTACTGTATTGATGGTGAACCTAAACAGTGGCATCTCCATCATATTAATATGATTCTTTTGGACGAACTCTGATTTTGAAATTATTTTTTACAGGGACACAAAAAAGGAAAAAAAAGAGATGAAAATTTGGCTTGCAAATTTATGCTTCATTTCCAGGTAATGGATTGAGTGACTGAAAAGGCTTTCACTGCAAATGTCAAATATTGTTTGAAATGTAGCATGGCTATCATCTCTTTATTATATCCAAATCCAAGTTGGATAGGAAACTTCAATAATGGTATGCCATCTCCATAATGGTTATAACCATAGTAATCATGTAATGCAACCAAATGAGACTAAATAATGTGCATATAATATATTACATAAATGCCCCAAAACAGATGAAGTGAATAGAAAATCAATGATGATTTCTAGATAAAGACATAGGAGACTGTGAAATAACAAGACAAACACAAGGGAAAGTTTTCAATATTCTGTCTTGAAAAAGAAAAACGACAAAAAATAAATAAACAACACATACACACAACAAACTCAAAGAATCACTTTATTCTCTCATTTTTTCTGAAACAAATCACTAATGAATGTCAGCCCTATTTGCTGAACATATGCAGTACAGCAGTCATTCAACAAAATCTTACTATAACAATAACTCCTGGAATTATTCAGGAAACTTTCAAAAAAATATTACGGGATCTTTGCATGGAAGTGGAAGATAAATAACCAGGCCTGGTATGACAATACAAATGTGTATACTGAAATTTTCTACAGAACACCATCATTTCAAATTATTTGTGTACCTATATTTATGACTTGTTGTGTTTGTGTAGTTTAAATTTCAGGCCACCACTTTCCATAAAAATGTTTTTAGATCTGCATTTCAATAAGGAGGCCCTACTTAAAGGCCCCACTTAAACTCCAGTTTTATTCATGGCTCTCAGTGCAATTGACTTCAGTTAGAAAATGCTGCAAATCAGGGGCCTAATAATTATATCTCTAATAATGTAACTCCCTTATGGGCTACCTCTCTATCTTTCAGAACTAAATTAAATCAACAGTCATCATTAAGCAAAGTGAATGCATATAACAGACATGTTAAACAAGGTGAAACGTAAAACTCAAATGAGTTCACAACATAAATTATGCAACAGCAAAAACGTCAAATTTTAATAGATGTATTGTGGGGAGGAGTACCTTACTCGAGCGCCACTTTTTGATAAAAAAACCCTATATTTTTTCGGTACTTATTAATTTTGTTTAAAGTTTATCCAATTGTCATTGGAAAAAAAGCAATGTTGGGGGCGTCAGTTTGTATCAATGGGCGGTAGTCAGATTGACTACTCAGGCGAAAAGGGGCTGGGGTAGTCGTGTTAGTTTCTGGTCTTTGGCGCTCGAGTACGGAACTCCTTCCGTATTGTGTATCTATAAGGTAACGAATTGATTCATTGGTCTTTACTCATGAACATGGGTTTGTTTCATTTTCAGGCAAGACCATTAATGAAAATTGGGACAACATTTAGATCTCGAGCAGGATGACCCAACCATTGTCATACTGCTGTGTCATGCTCACTTCGCTATGCACGACCACAGGTTGCAAAAATAGATGTAGCAGGGTTATGTAAGTCTCCCTCATCTAGCCCAGCCAGACCTCATCAAACTGTGAGCTGCCTGACATCTAATACATGCTACGGTTTGATTATGGAATATTTTAGCATCATGCTAGTTTAGTCATTGTAACAGATACGATGGCATGAACTCGGTTTACTTTGCATCAACACATTCAGGTTGCTGAATTTCCAGTTTACCAATGGTAGGCCTACCAGGGTACACAATCCTTTTAACAACGACTACCACAAGCAAACCTTTAAGATTAGGAAATTCTTCTCCACGTCGTTCCTCCACTGCATAGTTATACATGTTTGAAGCTGCCATTTTGATACTGCATGAACAATAGAATAACTGGAACCGTCGGTATTTTATGCCCAAAGTTTCGCTAGGCCTAGAGTGCAGTGACTTGCAAGTTCTCCATCTTGAATGGGTCACCACCTTTAACCTATGACCTTTCGCTCAATTATTTGAGCAGGGATCACCAAACTTTTTTCACAGAGGGCCGGATAACTGACAGACTTACAAGCGCGGGCCGCATAAGCAATCTGTTCAATACTTGCAAGCCTTGCGTAGCTCTAGATATCCCAGGTTTTATCAAAGAAAATCAAGTACCATGGCTGGCCGGATGAACTGAGGTCGCGGGATCCGGCCCAAGATCCTGGATGGGGTGGGTGTTAACTTGGGATCTTCCCTTTTTTTTTGCTACTAACATTGGTAGCTCTGCGAATAAGATCACAAGCTTATTTGCAGATGTCTGCAAAATCTTACTCGCAGATGTGTAATTTATTAAAGTGGTGTTTGTAAACGATATGTTTCATGGTACATCACAAATCTATATACCATTCGGTAGCAGCGTTCTTTTCCACATACCACCTTTATTCTATCACGATCTATGTTTTTTTCCTCGTTATATTATTTGTTTCTCACACAGAAATACAACATAGGCCTACATGTAGCGCTGGCTAAGCAGCATTGCAGCAGTTGGGAAGAGATGCGCAATCTCTGAACAGACGAGGCCAAAGATTTTATTATGCCACTATGTTTTTACTTTGCTGCTGTTTTTTACTTCAGGTATTATGGTGATTTTGTCGATGGTAGTCCTATGAAGGCACCAGATACAACGTGACAACGTTTTTTGATGAAACAAAGTAACAAGATCTCTTTAAAAATGTGTATCAAGCGCTTTTTGTCTAGATGGGTAATGAAGCACGTACAAAGTGCTGCACTGGCATCGAGTGAAATAGATGTGGCGATGGTATTGTTCTTTGCTGGATTAACATTTTTCTTCGATTAAGAATATTTCCCACTTGTCTTTTTATGAATAATACAAGTGGCAGTTCCTTCTCCAGAGAAATGTTGAAGTTCGTTCAAAGATCAAATTGCCAGACCTTGTATTGCTTTCAATATCACAATATCTGTTTAGCAATTATTTTGTTATTATTGTTATTATTATTGCAATTATCATTATTATTACTATTATCATTTTTTAAATTTGTATTTAGGTCTATAATTATTTTAGGAGATTCGCTGCCACTGGAATTTACACCTCACTTTTCTTGGTTTTGTTTTTGTGTGTTTTTGTACTGGCCTAGGTATTTGTCTTTTAGAATTTTGCCCGGGCAGCGGTCTTGTTCGGCTTGATTTTCTCGACTTTTAACTGCCAAGGTATCTTTAACATGCGCAACGTGCACACGGGCCCTCGCAGTTTTTCGTCCTTATCCGAGAAGACTAGGTGCTCGATCAGGGGCAGAATTTTTTTTTTCCCCGAAAAAAAATTCAGACCTGCCTGCACAGACAGAGGATCGAACCCTGTACCTTCGGCATGAGAGGCGAGCACTTTGCCTCTAGACTGCCTTGTCCCCTACGATTTTATTTCTAATGAGCAACTGTCTCGTTTAATGAACAAGAATAAATAAGGGTTGGAAGTAATCTGGAGCAAACTAGCAAATGTCATCAATTTTGCAAAATCTTATAAATGAAACGACTCGTAGATATGGCTTACTGGCTTTATGATATTCATTTTAGAAGAGTTTCTCCACCATTTTAACAGGGTCTGCGGTGACATTATGATTCTTGACTAGCATCTTAGTCTGTCAATGATCGGGGGAGGATTTCTTTATTTTTTTTTTCTGATATAGTCTTCTTCCCTAGCACTGCTCATCACTGAATCGTTGTTTCATTAGTCATTTAGGCTTTATTCACCGTTTAAGCCGGCATTGTGAGCGGATGGGCCATAGAGTGACTTTTTTCTTTTCTTTTTAACAGAGAAATAATAACAAACACACAAAGCCCGAAAAATCCCATTCATCATGAAAAAAAACACAAAAAAACCCAAGATCCCAAGGTATGCCCCAAAATCCCAAGATCTTGGGAAAAATCACAAGGACCAGCAACGCTGAAGCTACCCGGCGTTGCCCGGAATAAATCTACCTCAGTTCCCCTCTCCGTTTCCCACTCTCTTTCACTTCTTTTTTCTCTCCCAATCTGCGATTTTTCTCTCTCTCTCTTTCTTTCTTTCTCCCGCCTCTCCCCCCGCTTCCTCCCCCCCTTCTCTCAGACAGATTCTACACAGCCACGTGTCTTTATTTTCATGACACGTAGGTTTTCATTAATTCGTACAGGAAAGCGGTATCAAACTGAAAGTGTATCAGATTTGTCCTTTCATTATTATTTTTCAAAATGCGGATCCACTGGAAAACAAAATTATTGGATTAATTGTTCTGCTAAAAATTCATAGACACTTTGTAGGGCTACTAAACTTTTCAGAAAATCATCCATTGGCATGCAGAGGTTCGATGATACCCAGGGCCAACTCCTTGACTGTATGCCCCAAGACTCAAGTTTAGGGCGTGGCAAAGATAGTAGAGTTGTCTACTATCTTTGGGCGTGGTACTGAGAAATGAAAGAAATGAAGACATTTTCAATAGATCTATGTAAAAGAGATAAATCAGACTTAATATGCAAATTAGATATAAATCAGGCACATTAAGTAAGTTCAGTGCTCTTTGCCTTGCCCCCCTCCCCAACCTGCACTCCACCGGAATCATTTTCAGTCTGAAAGGGTTGGAAAGTTCAGGGGAATCGGAGAAGGAACGTGATCATGCCTGAGACCATTTTGGAGTTGTGTTTCTGTGATATTAGATTAGATTTCAAGACTCCAGCTTAAGTACAATGGAAAACAAAAATCCGAGAACTTTGACATTTTCTGAGAAGAATTAATTTGTGTTTACAGAAGAATTAATATATGACCATATTTTCATTCAGGTCGTTGACTGATAGAGACGAGAAAGCTTGAATACAAAAACGAAGTGAATGAAACTTTCTAAAATCCAGATGGTGCCATTGGTGTTTTAGAGACAAAAAACAACAACTAAACCAACGACAAAAATACGTGTAGTGTTATTTTCGAACTGCCAAGGCTTTGAGCCTGTCTGCACTAATAAAAAAAAACAACGGACAAATAGTAATATATATATAATTATATTGAACATGAAAGGATAGTTGATGTATTTGGGCAGAGAGACGAGAAATGTATACTTTTAAGGTGGAAGACAAAATTAAATTTTTTAGAAATTCAATTGAAAATCCGGAAAAACTAGACATTTTTACCTCTCCCCTCAGACCACACCCATCTAGGACTTTTGACGTGACATACCAGGTTGTTCTATCTAGTAACTTTTGTCTTACTGTGTGCTTGAAGCATTTTGTACCTGGTTTTTGCTTATTTAAAGTGAAATGAAATCACTGTAGAAGGAGAGAGAGAGAGAGAGAGAAAGAGAGAGAGAGACCAATGACATGGCAGATTCTCCTTTTTCATAGGAGAAACATCCATCACGATGCAATTACCCTTCCCCCCTTGTCATGATCACATTAGGATCATAAATGCCGTGCTAGGTCACGACGTCAGTGAGTTAATTTTTACGATCTTGTTGATTATAACCAGCGTAATTTGTCCTTGAGCTGTTCTCGTGAACAGTTTGTTTTGAAACACCTTTTTTCTGATGGATGGAGAGAAGGAGGGGCGAGACAGAATAAATGTATAGCTAGGAATGACAGAGCAGTTCTCGACCCCGTGATTTTGATTAACATAGATAAGGGGCGAGTAAAGGTAGTTTATTTAGACGCTTAGTTGGCGTTCGGAAATTCGTGCATAAGAGTAGAAAGCACGGGGTTTGAAGATTTTAGTAGTTAATGTTTCGCATTTTAAATTTTGTCTAGGTAAAAGTGACCTTGATTTGGCGCAAGGCCGTGACAAGCATAAATTAATACTGCAGGCTGAGCTCCAGCGACTGCACCAATCAAATGTATGAATCTGGACGGAAGGTCGAGACATAGCTTTAGTATTTAAACCTGTGCAGAGCTTAGATAGTGGCCACATGTAGACAATCCATTTACGAAGTGGACGGCGATAGTCCTCAGCCAGATGAGAGACATAGAGACGCAGTTGAGCAGTCCATATTGTGAGGAGCGTGATGTTTTAAAGCTCCAGAGCCTAAGCTACTTGGTTTGATATGAACCCACAGCGTTTACATCCAGCGCTCTCACTCCCAGTGAGGGCCTAATGGTGAGAGTTCATACTAATTTGTAATGATGAAAGTGAACCGTTCTACTTACTTTTGAAGACAGTTTCAGAGCTACCGCCAGACAACCCATGGTTGTACAAGCATTCTCCATGGCGTGTCTAGAGGAAATGTCCATATCATAACATGTCTCATTGAATTAATAGAATTTAAACTGTTATATCCGTCGCCACATGCGCGGATTCTATTTGGCATCTAACTCATATGACCTGCAAGTAGTTAGAGTGAATACGTTAGTCTTTATAGAAAGCTGTAGTTTCATTAGTTAGATTCAGTTGCCTTTGAATTGATATTTATATTTATAATTATATTTGTTACATTAATTCCTGTAATTAAACTGCCCTACAGTTCTGCTAAAAATCAAAGCAATTGATTTATTTAGTTTTTAGAGTGCAAGTATTTTTTTTTTGTGTGTTCGTCGATTGTGGGAGCGGACCTCGAAAGAGTGTCAGTCGAATTCTCCCCATCTAACCCACATCGCGACACCCCTCTCCCCAGGCCACCGCGGAAAACTGAACCCAGGGCACGAAAAACGAATATGTATATCATTTTCAGTTCTTTGACGTCACATAAATACTCTTGTTTAACATTTAATAAGAAAATTCAACAGCACTAATTGGAATCTTATCATTTTAATCTTGAAATCAATGAATTCACTTGACAATAGAAACTAATGAAGTATCTGGCACGTGATTATCTTGGTCTTTCGTCGGCTGTCTCTAAAATTTGATTTATTTCAACTTGGGCTTGGCTATGTATAATAAGACGTCTCCACTGGTCCAGCGACCTCATAGATCAAAGTACGACACAAGTTAGTCCATTATTGTGTATTCCCTCCTAAGGTTTTGAATTCTTGTGGAAACTTTAGAATACGTGAAGCTCGGCACCGAGGCTGACAACAGTTAATAAGCCCTTAAATATACTGAAGGAAACAGGGGAGAGCAGATTTTTTCTTCCTGAAAATTCGAGTTATACTTTTTATACTTAAAGCAAGGGAAGACCGGGGTCCTCCACGAGCGTGACACTCAGTATGGGAGTCAATCATCCTCGTCGAAAACTTGCTGTCGTCATTGTGTTTGCTTTGATACGTTCACAGTTCCACGTCAGTGTTGTCCTGGGCCAAAGGCCGACTAGAACTCTTGGGAAAACTAATCTTCGCCTCATCCTGCCGTGACAAGTGTGAGCAGCGCCTATCCTCACCATGTTCATGCGATCAGCTGTGTCCTGTACTCAACAACTGCTGTGAGGACTTCAGATTGCAATGTCCTCATGTTTTGAAGAAGAGTCTAGAAAAATATTCCTCACTGATGACTGCCGACGTGATCTGTTCAGAGTCTATGTCCTGTACTCAACAATTGCTGTGAGGACTTCAGATTGCAATGTCTCCATGTTTTGAACAAGAGCCTAGAAAAATATTCCTCACTGATGACTGCCGACGTGATCTGTTCAGAGTCTTTGAATGTGTTTATGGTCTCCTCTTGTCCAGCTGATTTGATCACCTTTCACAATCCTCGTGTTTTTCAGTGTTTGACACAAACAAGGCCAACCCGATAACTCACGTTTCTAAAATTCAGATCTTCATCATGACTTGTCTCATGGCATGGCTACTTGTATTCTGAATCTTACCAGAATTTGGTCAGATGAGAATCTCGGAACGACTACAACAACAAAACATGAGCTATTTCGTTTCTTCAACCTCTCAGACGTCTTTGGCTTCATTACAACTTTTGTTGCTGCTTAAAGTCACACATTCCGCCACCCATTCTTCATTGTTAGATTTAAATCATGTACATTCCTAAAACTGTAACAAATAGTCAGTGAGGAAAGTATACAGTATAACACTTTGTATACGAGCACTAAATATAATTTGCCTTTCTATACAGTATTTAGAGAATCAGTGGAACATTTTTTTCCTCAACTGTCGGGTAAAAATTTTTCAAGCAGCTTGGCCTACTTAGCGGCTTCACATAGCCATTGAGTTTTTGTATATCTTCCCAATAGAGCAGTGGCAAACTTTCATTTCCAAAAATGACAAAAACCGGGCAACTTTTCAGCAAGATATTGCACTGTCATTATATCTAAATGTTGACATCACACAGGAAACATCTGGCCTGTCTTGTACATGAATGCTAAACTATTGGCTTGCCTGGAGTGTCCACTAAAAAGATCAAATTAAAATTCCCCCAGGAACACCCAGTCTCTTGTCCTTTCTCTTCAAATTCAGATGGCTTCTCCTGTTTGTGATATTAATGGTTTGATGTAATAAATAGCCATTGATTGCCTTTCAGATTTGTACAACTGATGTTATTATGATTAATATTTATGCCTTTCTATTATTTTATCTTTCTGCCCCGGCCTTTTTGTTGGCTAGCCCAAGAAATTGTTAGTTTTGTTAGAAATGTCGCATATTTCTTCTTTCCCTGTGACTTATGCACTTCCTAAAAATCCTAGGCTGGTGGTCCTCCTAGTCAAGTGTGTTTCGCGTCTAATCCCGTATGGAGGGGGCTCTCTTTCCGGCAGTTGACAGATGACAGGCTTGACTCAGTGTATGTGTGTGTATGCGTGTGGGGTGTGTCTTTCCGGCAGTTGACAGAAGACAGGCTTGACTCAGAGTGTCTTTATATCTTTGGGGTCTCGGTTTCCAGCAGTTGAGAGATGAGAGACTTGACTCAGTATGAGGGGGTCTGTCTTTCCAGCAGTTGAGAGATGACAGATTTAACTTAGTGTGCGGGGTCTGTCTTTCCAGCAGTTGAGAGATGAGAGACTTGACTCAGTGTTTGGGGTCTGTCTTTCCAGCAATTGAGAGATGAGAGACTTGACTCAGTGTTTGGGGTTTGTCTTCCCGGCAGTTGAGAGATGACAGACTCGACTCAGTGTTCGGGGTCTGTCCTTCCAGCAGTTGAGATATGAGAGACTTGACTCAGTGTTCTTGGTCTGTCTTTCCGGCAGTTGAGAGATGATAGACTTGACTCAGTGTTCGGGGTCTGTCTTTCCAGCAGTTGAGAGATGACAGACTTGACTCAGTGTTCGGGGTCTGTCTTTCCAGCAGTTGAGAGATGACAGACTTAACTCAGTGTTTGGGGTCTGTCTTTCCGGCAGTTGAGAGATGACAGACTTGACTCAGTTTTTGGGGTCTGTCTTTCCAGCAGTTGAGAGATGACAGACTTGACTCAGTGTTCGGGGTTTCTCTTTCCGGCAGTTGAGAGATGATAGACTTGACTCAGTGTTCGGGGTCTGTCTTTCCGGCAATTGAGAGATGACAGACTTGACTAAGTGTTCGGGGTCTGTCTTTCCAGCAGTTGAGAGATGACAGACTTGACTCAGTGTTTGGGGTTTTTCTTTCCAGCAGTTGAGAGATGACAGATTGACTCAGTGTGGGGGGTCTGTTTTGCCGGCAGTTGAGAGATGAGAGACTTGACTCAGTATGGGGGGTCTGTCTTTCCGGCAGTTGAGAGATGACAGACTTGACTCAGTTTTGCAGGTCTCTCTTTCCAGCAGTTGAGAGACGATAGACTTCACTCAGTGTTCGGGGTCTGTCTTTCCAGCAGTTGAGAGATGACAGACTTGATTCAGTTTGGGGGGTCTGTCTTTCCGGCAATTGAGAGATGACAGACTTGACTCAGTGTGTGTGTGTGTGGGGGGGGGGGGGTGGTGTCTCTCTTTCCGCGAACCACGAATTATTATGTCAAAGAATGACCTCTGGGCCGGTACCACTTCCTATCCTTTGGCTGATGACACACTGACTCACTATGTTTCCACTCGGTTTTAGTGTCAGTTGTGGATTATGTGGCATCGCGGGCACTGGCAAGGTTGAAACAATTCTATCACGCTGGTTCAGATACACGAAAACTGTTTTGAATCAGCAGGGTGAAGACAGAGAACGGGCACTGAGTCAAAATAGACCCAGAACAGACTTGACCCAATGCCTCTAGGGTAATATCTTGTCTTACTAAAATGGAGCTAGAGGGTGAACCTGTAAGCATCTAAACGTTTGCCACTACGCCATCAAAAATTATGAAACTTGGTGTATTGCATCAATTTTTAACGAAGAGTTACGTGGACTCATTCATTTTGAACAAACATTGGTCTTTGCTATTATTTATATTAATTTTTTTTAGCCTGCACAAACAGAGACGCATTTTCATCGGATGGAACCGAAAAGTATTACCGGAAATTACGTCCTTGACCTCTCTTTTCGTATTGGTGGTCGAAAATCAACGTTATCACATTTGCCTATTTTTGCGTGAAATTTTGGCGTAACAGTAAGTTCTATTAATCATTGCATCGAATCCAAATGCAGTTTTAATGTGGCCTATATCTATTATACGGTCGGGCTTGGTAATGGAAACTTTGCAAGATTTATCTTGCCCGGGTCTGCTAGCTAGTCATACTAAGCACGGAACATCACAGCAAGTTCTGGCAAACAAAAAATGATGTGCGCACCACAAATTCCTATATCCAGGAAGACCCCATCATACACAGGCCGGTCAGACACAGTCAGTTTCCATCAGCAGACAGCCCCAAAGCATCCTCTCAATGTCAATATACATCACAGAATAGAGATACTACCGGAAGCGACACAAGGCAGGAATACGTCATCAATTTTGACTATGCTGCGCCATATTGGATGAGATCAATTGTCTTTAACCAGGCACGCGCGCCACGATGCTTAGATTTAATGTAATATCTGAGAGTATGTATTTAGAGACGGATCTCACTTCCACCAAATGACGAGACTAGGTCACGGCGGTAAGAAGACTTGAAAGTGACGTCTTTGCGAAGAACGGTGTGCAACCACAATAATAACAACAACAAGAAAAATCGACTGAACCTACCGTCATAAAACGTTGGAGATGAAAACTAGAACAGCCGTGAAGTAAACTATGTTTTTCACTGAGCACATCTGTGGGTAAATTGTTCTGAAAAGTAATTAGATAAGAAACAAATTATTGTGAGGCTGTGGGTGTCTTTCCAATTTCCACTAAGTACTACCCGAGACACAGAATACCGTGACGTAACATTCCTTTAGGCAATACATGTCCACAAATTGTGCGCATATGAATATGGTGAGAACTACTTGGTATCCTGTGTCTTGGGTACTACCTGATCTATAAATAGCTCAATGATATCATAAGCAGGACACGACTTTATATGCCCCCCTCACCCCCCACCACCCCCCAAAGGGAAATCTTTAGTACAATTAAAATCGTTTTGTTTTTGAAGCATTTGTTTACCGTTTTTTTGTGTGTGTGTGCCAAACTGATACCAGTCCGAAGGCCATGGAGTAAATCTTAGATCTGAGTTATCTCGTTCATCAGAAGTGTAACTATGTTCTGTCTAAATTATTTTCTAGTTGACAACAGCCTTAGCTATGACCTGTACTGAAAAACAAAACAAAACAAATCGACATACCATAAAGATGTTCCTCGAGAGGACTACAAACGTAGTCTGTCAGGAGTCGTGCTGCAGAAAATTTGAGACCAGTCGCTATTACCAGCACAGAGCCCACATGAGGTCAATGTTTCATACAAGACATTCACCATAACCAGAAGAGCCCACATGAGGTCAATGGTTCATACAAGACATTCACCATAACCAGAAGAGCTCACATGTGGTCAATGTTTCATACCAGACTTTCACCATAACCAGATGAGCCCACATGTGGTCAATGGTTCATACAAGACTTTCACCATAACCAGAAGAGCCCACATGTGGTCAATGGTTCATACAAGACATTCACCATAATCAGTACAGAGCCCACATGTGGTCAATGTTTCATACAAGACATTCACCATAACCAGTACAGAGCCCACATGTGGTCAATGTTTCAG
The DNA here is from genome assembly GCA_963931925.1 of Onchidella celtica. Lineage (NCBI taxonomy): Eukaryota > Metazoa > Mollusca > Gastropoda > Systellommatophora > Onchidiidae > Onchidella > Onchidella celtica. Next base: position 17,075,806 of record OZ007582.1, read on the forward strand.
ACAAGACATTCGCCATTACCAGTACAGAGCCCACATGTGGTCAATGTTTCAAACAAGACATTCGCCATAATCAGTACAGAGCCCACATGTGGTCAATGGTTCAGACAAGACATTCGCCATAACCAGTACAGAACCCACATGTGGTCAATGGTTCAGACAAGACATTCGCCATAACCAGTACAGAGCCCACATGTGGTCAATGTTTCAGACAAGACATTCACCATAACCAATATAGAGCCCACATGTGGTCAATGTTTCAGGCAAGACATTCACCATAACTAGTAAAGAGCCCACATGTGGTCAATGGTTCATACAAGACATTCACCATAACCAGTACAGAGCCCACATGTGGTCAATGTTTCAGACAAGACATTCGCCACAACCAGTACAGAGCCCACATGTGGTCAATGGTTCAGACAAGACATTCACCATAACCAGTACAGAGCCCACATGTGGTCAATGTTTCAGACAAGACATTCGCCATAATCAGTACAGAGCCCACATGTGGTCAATGGTTCAGACAAGACATTCACCATAACCAATATAGAGCCCACATGTGGTCAATGTTTCAGACAAGACATTCACCATAACTAGTAAAGAGCCCACATGTGGTCAATGGTTCATACAAGACATTCGCCATAACCAGTACAGAGCCCACATGTGGTCAATGTTTCAGACAAGACATTCGCCATTACCAGTACAGAGCCCACATGTGGTCAATGTTTCAAACAAGACATTCGCCATAATCAGTACAGAGCCCACATGTGGTCAATGGTTCAGACAAGACATTCGCCATAACCAGTACAGAACCCACATGTGGTCAATGGTTCAGACAAGACATTCGCCATAACCAGTACAGAGCCCACATGTGGTCAATGTTTCAGACAAGACATTCGCCATAATCAGTACAGAGCCCACATGTGGTCAATGGTTCAGACAAGACATTCACCATAACTAGTACAGAGCCCACATGTGGTCAATGGTTCAGACAAGACATTCGCCATAATCAGTACAGAGCCCACATGTGGTCAATGGTTCAGACAAGACATTTGCCATAACCAGTACAGAGCCCACATGTGGTCAATGGTTCAGACAAGACATTCACCATAACCAGTACAGAGCCCACATGTGGTCAATGTTTCAGACAAGACATTCGCCATAATCAGTATAGAGCCCACATGTGGTCAATGGTTCAGACAAGACATTCGCCATAACCAGTATAGAGCCCACATGTGGTCAATGGTTCAGACAAGACATTCGCCATAACCAGTATAGAGCCCGCATGTGGTCAATGGTTCAGACAAGACATTCGCCATAACCAGTATAGAGCCCGCATGTGGTCAATGGTTCAGACAAGACATTCGCCACAACCAGTACAGAGCCCACACTTAATGTTTCTCACAAGGCAGGCATATTTATTGCCATTATCTTGCAATCCTCTTGTCTTTGCACCGATCGGTACAGGCATGTTGAAATTTTGGACTTTTTTTTTCATATTTTCTGTCCCTGATCCTATGGTAGGTAGGATGCAGCACCTTGGATAAGGACGAAAAACTCGGGGTGGGGGGGGGGGGGGGTGCACGTTGCACACGTTAAAAATACCTTGGCAGTTGGGAATCGAGAAGAGAAGGCTGTCCGGGGCAAAATTAAAAAAGAAACAAATCCCTATCACCCCCCCCCCTACTCCGAAAAAAAAACAATCCAACCGCCCGGCTTTACACTGTGGCAGCGAAATGTCTGCTCCAATTGTAACTGAGCTGCAATGACGCTAAGACAAATGTCCCAAAAATGGGATTAAACAAGTATACACAATACAAAAATACAAAATTAATTTGAATTCATTTGACATATATTTTATTGTCTACAGAATCATTTGTCAGGTGTTGAAGAAACAAGCAAAAAGATGGGGGGGGGGGCGGAAGGGGTAATGGCCCAAGGAGCTACGCTCAGGCAGATAAGGTTACAGATTTACATGTAGGAACTCAAATTATTTGGTGCATAACTTTCCTCATACAACTAAAAAAAAAAAAAAAAGGAATGTTACATACGTTGGTTTACAAAACAACAACAACAACAAAAGGTGCTGGACATATGCAGTAGTGCTGGGCACGTTTCCGACACCAGTGTCGACTACTTAGGTACTGACCTTCAATTTGGGTACCCGTCACCAGAACCTGGCACTAGTGCCGACATTGTGGCGACTCTCCAGTTTTCCTTCTCATTACTCACTGCTTAATTTACATTTAATACGTGTAAACATTACAACGATTTCAATATTTAGAGAATTAGTTCGCGCCCCCCTCCCCTCCCCTCCCCGACACTACAGCACAGTACCAGTGTCCCGCACCAGACAAGTGACAGCAAATTAAAGTTTGACTGTTCACCTTTGCATCATGCAAATTTTCAGGGTCAATGCTGGAGACAGGGTCTCGGAGTCGACGCTAAGGAAGTGATGAAGTCGTGACGTCACTTCCTCGAGGTCAGTGTGGACACCAGTGTCGGAACCTATAAGCAGGGACCTGTGACGTCACTGGAGTCGGAGCCGGTGTCGGCTCCAATGAGAAGTTATGGTGTCGCAGTCGGGATTCGCGACACTGAAAAAGTGCTGGTGCCGCCCAGCCCTAATATCCAGTCCTGCTGTAAGGGTATGCCCCCCCCCCACCCCCCCCCCCTTTGCCTGTTCTTCAAAATACAATTTGACATACAGGTATTATGAAAAAAATCATGCAACAACAACAACATCAACAACGACAATAACAGCAACAACAACAAAACTTGTCAGGTTAGAGGATATATCTGCTTTCATAACACTCGTTTGTCGTCACCTCCTAGTGGAAACCCCAGTCCCCCACAAGACGTATTTTGTTCTCATTCTCTGTTTGAGCTTAATCTTCTTTCTTTCACTTGGCCTCTCCTCTCTGTCCTCCCCTTACCCCGCACTCCCGTCCTCCGCCACCTCCTCTTCCTACCTTCCCCTTCCTTCCTTCATTCCCCTTTCTCGCTTTCTCCCCTCTTCTGTCTGTCTCTATCTCAGTCTGTCTCTTTCGCTCGTTTTCCCCATGTTCTCTCTCTCTCTCTGTCGTTCTCTCAGTCTCCCCGCTCTCTGTCTGTCTGTCTCTCGTTTCTCCATCTTTCACTCTTTTTCTTGCTCGCTCATCAGCTCTGTCTATCAATGTCCTCTTAATACATAATATGTGCACACACTCACACATTTATCCTGCGCCCACAGCACACAAACACTCGTTTGTTTAAAATTATATTTCTTGTTTTACTTATTTCACTGCATGAATAATATGTGCAGCCATACAAAATGAGGCACTTCATGCATTTTGGTGGTATGGAGATATTGGTATCACAAAATAAGTTATTCAAAGTAATTTCATTTCTTACCCAAAATATTGCTGTAATTTCATTAGCAGAGAAGATAATATGGCCTCTCAAAGACAGGGAGTAACAGAAGCACAGTTTTGAGAAAAAACGCTTTTAAACTTTCAGCTGTTAGTCAAATTTAGTGGTTGTGACTCGATTCAAAGCCAGTTTTGAGGCATTTACCCTTCTCAAACAAGATTATCATTTGGAAAAGGAATAGTAAGGAGGTTAAACTATTCAAAAATAGCGAAAACATAAAATCGATAAAATTGACCCTATGATGTCTTTTAACGATTTTCTCGAATCCGGTAGTGCCGAAATGTGCCACATAATATCTATTCTTTGCCGTCACTGGTCTGCTTTACCAGTTCGTACCTGGACAGACTTTGATTGTCAACTGCCGTCTGTTTGTCAAGTTTTTGTTTGTTTTTGTCTTTTGATTTATGAGTTTTTGTTTGTTTGTCAGTTTTTTTTAACCTTTGATCTCACGGTCATCATCATGTAATGCCGTGTCGGCTGGCGAAGGCGATAATGTCCCACCTTTGGTCTTGGTCTCACGTCGCGGTGATCATGCAGGGTTACCAGATGGGCTTTTTTAAAGCCAAATTCCAGAAATTTGGCTTTTTAAAAACATGTTTGGCGTCAGAAAATTCGTCTGGCTTATTTGGCTTTTTTCTGGCTTTTTTTTTTGATACAGTCATACTATTAATAATAAATTATCTGCACAAAAAAAAAATAGCATGATTTTTTTCTGAAGTACTTCTTTTCGAGGAAATATGTTTTAGTCAGTTACACACAGTCATATGCACATGTGCCAAGATCTCTGTCGCTCATTGTCAAGAAACAGCCAACGTGCAAAGGTCAGTGTCCATTTGACACTGGATTCTATGGTTTATATTTTTTAAACTGCTACTTTTTTTTCTTTTTGAAAGACTGAATTGATTTACTTCACTATGAAGCGTTTAAAGAGCTGGCCACCTTTGTCTTTGTCTAATATTTTATAACCTCGTTCAGCAAAGCTATTCTTGAGGATATTTTTCTCATATATTCTCCATTAAAACTAAGACTAAAACGGAATGCAGGTGAATCATCTTTATGCTATTGTGAGAATCGGGGCAGAACCAATGCTTTCAAGCTAATGTTGTAAAAGCTTTCACAGCATCACCAGGAATACTTGGGAAAAAAATCACAGCTGACAAAATTTAAGCCAAATACATGTGCATTCCACTCATTCTAGTAGGGAGGATGATATTTACCTGATTCAGGAGTTTCCGTGTGATGTTAGTATGAAAACTATTCTGAAATTAATCTGGCTTTTGGGTTGTTTTTTTTTCCAGCATTGTTTGGCTTAAAGTTAAAATTTCAACCTGGCAACTCTGTGATCATGTCTGTCACTCTGTCTGCTCTCAGCCAGGTTGACACATTGTCCAGAATTTTTCTGTCTCTGCCCGCCCCTGCATCACCGGCCGTCCAGTTTGCACGTTGTCACCAGATGTTCCATTCTGCCTTTCTTCATAACGTGGCCGATGAATTTTGCCTAGCGTTTTCGTCCACTATGCATATAATGTAGGTCTACCGAAGGTCAGATGGGAACACAGTACTGAAACAACGCCAAACAGATAACGCTCTGTGCAGCTACTCTATAATATTTTTTTTACATCATGTCACAGTGATGTCACACAGCAAACTGATACAGTAGAAACATAGATTTATGAAAAGGAGAACTGGAGGCAGCAGTCAGCGACACAAAGCAAACTAAAAAAAAACCAATACTTTTCCATCATTTGGAGCCTCCAAAAGTAAAAAAAGGAGCTCCTGTTGGTGAAGGTTTGCTGAAACAAAACTTGGTATGGTGTTCACGAATTTAAAGTGATAACACATGGAATCGTCAGATGGACCTGGGGGCGTGAGGGACTAGTCAGTTTGTATCCATGGGCGTAGTCAGATTGACTAATCAGGCGAAAAGGGTCTGGGGTAGCCACTGGTGATCGAAGTACACTCGGGTATATTGTTAGCGCAGATCACGCAATCTCCAAGCAGCTGTTGTTTTGCTGTTAAGCCGATTCATATTTTTAAAAACTATGCAAGTTAACAAGGTCATTCCGGTGTATGTTCTACGTCATCGAATTGTGTGCGTTGTACGGATATGCACTGTCCATATCCGTACAACATGTAGTACGGTTATGCGCTTCCTTTTTTAATATAGATAAACAGAAACGTCAGAAACATTGCTAGCGCTTCATAAACCTTTACATCACCTTAAAATTCCAACACACCTTCATATTGGTCCCCATAAGTTGTAAAAGGTAAAACATTGTAAAGATGTCAGTAGATTCTCACAATAATATATTATTTATGGGGTGGGTGAATGGGGGTGGGGGTGGGTGGGACTGGGGAAGTGGGGGAGAGGGGGCGGTTCTTTTCGTTTATTTTGTTGTTGTTGTTGTTTTCCACTGATTTCTAGACTCAAATTCATATCCACGAGGAAAGAAATCCTGGGAAGAATTAATTTGTAGCCTACAGTGGAACTGATTCATAACCATCTTTCCATTCGGATGAACGACTGATAGAAAAGTGCTAATTTGAATACAAAAACAATATGAATGATATTTTCTAAAGCCCACACGGTCCTCAATGTAATTAACGGCATTGACGGTTAGAGAGAAAAAAAATGTCCGACCAAATTAATGTATTCTTTTTCAGCTTGACATGGGCTCATCGCTGTCTTCCTAGCATTTAAATTAAACAGAAACAAAAAAAAGGAGAATTATCTTTCAATTACATTCAACACGCTACAAAATGAACTAGTACATAAGGAAAAAAACAACTTTTAGAACCGAAGGGATGATTAGTTTATTCGACATAGAGTCTGAGAGAGACTACAAATATCTACTCAAACTGGCAAAAGAACAAATTCATTATTTTATGTCTGAATTTTAAAAATTTCATTTGAGAATCTTAATCATAATATACTTTTTCTCTCCCATCAGACCACACCCATCTACGACTCCTGTCATGAAATGTTAAACAAAACAAGTCTTGGATTTCTAATCAACATGATTGTTTTTTTTTCTAATATGAATTTGCTGGCTATGGCATTTTTTACTTACCGGTTTTTGCTTATTATAGTGAAATGAAATCGTTCTCGAAGGAGGAACGCTCATGTTTAACATTCAGTGAGGATCCAAGCAATTACAGCCTCACTATTTTAATCTTGAAATGAGCGAACCAACTAAATAAAATGAATGAATGTTCTGGCCCTCAATTATCTTGGTTTTTCATTGCCTCTCGCTAAGATTTCATTTACTTCATCTTGGGCTTGGCCGTATATAAATGGACGTTTACAGGAGACTGGCGACCTCAACTATTAAAGCACGGCACAGGTTAGTCTGCTATCTGATCTACATTAACCTCAGTAATATTGTGTTTTCCTCCTAATGCTTTGAATTCTTGTGAAAATATTCCAGTAACTGATGGGCGGCACCAAGACTGACAACATTGAGACAAGCCACTGAAATAGTACCTGAAGAGTGAAGAGTCAGATACGTTATTTTTCATGACCTTAAATGCTATAGTGGTATGAGTAAGTCAACACACAGAATCCACCACTGCGTGCACATTTAATAATATTGTGAATGTTTTAGTGTTGTTTTTTTTATTTGTCTCCTCCTGAAGTATATTTGTGAATGAAAATACATACGTTGCGAGTATTCTAGTGACAGAAATAGAGAAGAAAAACGCAGTTTTCTGAGGATAAAGAAACTGAGGGAAAGTATCTTTTTTATTCCACAGGAACATTTCGAGTTGCCCTTTACAGAAAGAGAACACTGGGGTCCTCCACGAGTGTGACACCCAGTATGGGAGACAAACACCCACGACGAAAACTTGCTGTCGTCATTGTGTTTGCTTTGATACGTTCACAGTTCCACGTCAGTGTTGTCCTTGGCCAAAGGCCGACTACTCGTGGGAAAACTGTAATCTTCGCCTCATCCTGCCGTGACAAGTGTGAGCAGCGTATATCCTCACCATGTTCATGCGATCAGCTGTGTCCTGTACTCAACAATTGCTGTGAGGACTTCAGATTGCAATGTCCTCATGTTTTGAACAAGAGTCTAGAAAAATATTCCTCACTGATGACTGCCGACGTGATCTGTTCAGAGTCTTTGAATATGTTTATGGTCTCCTCTTGTCCAGCTGAAAACATCGAATCCTCAGATCAGACAGTAACAACTAATAGTCCCCTCAAGACTTCAACCCAAGATTTCCAGATCAGTAGGAACCAAACAAAGGAGACCGAAACAATAGAACTATTGACAACCTCTGGAGATAGAGATTTAGAATGGTTGAACACTGCCTTATGTAATATTCCCATTAGTGATGCCAGCACGGGGTTACTGTTTTCTAACTACGACATCTATCTCTGTTATGCCTCTCAGAACTCTCGACCAGTAAAATGGAATCTTACAATGCCACTTAAACGTGGTGTGGCAATTACATCTGCACCGACATCCTTGGAGGATATGCTTGAGATAATAGACAGGGACAATAGTCATTACTCTCCCCCGACTGGCCTTGGCGCTGCCGCCATGGCTGTTCCATGCAAACCCTTTGCTGTAGACACCTGTGGAAATGTAACAATAAGTGTTAGCGCTCAACAAAGGCAAGCCTGCCAGGCCGGCAGCTTCTCGTATGTCGTTTCCTCAAAAACGTCCATTATTTACAAAAACAAAGATTGTGCAATTTGCAATGAAGGTCCAGACACCGAATACAACTTAGACATCAATCCCGTCAAAATCAGACACAAATTTAACCTAGCAGTTATCACATCTCTCAGCCAAACGGGTTTAACTTCAAAGGTAGTCATTAATGAAGGGGAGATCTTGCCTGGAAACCCTCTAGGATGGGAGGAAATGGTTTGTCAGGTTCCCCAGTCAATGCAAACGGATCAGTTTTCTCAGCCAAGCCAGATGACAGGGCCTACTTGTAAATCAGTCAAGTGTGGACCGTTATATGAAATGAGACCCAGTGGAAAGTGTTCCATCCTTCATAATGTAAGCATGGCTTTTGCATGTGACGGAGTTCCCTGGTTGGATGTACATAAAAAGAAATTTCCGAGCTTTGTCAGCTGCATCCTAGAGAAACATCTTGATTTCGAAGTTTCTGACCAAAATCCAGATATTTTGACACGTTTTGATGAAACAACCAACCAGACTCTGTACATCAGAAACCTCACAGTTTATCTACCTCATTATAGTCATATCCTCATTTCGGAGAATTTTAAAGAGGGCGGTCCTAGTCTGGTCATAATAACAACTTTTGCCAAGGCCTTTAAGCGTTACCGCAGCAAACACCTGGAGGAGACCAACTACAATAGAGAACTGACTGTCAACTACCCCAAATGTCAATCTGGCCAACAATGTCAGCAACTGGAGGCACAAACTATTCAGTCTATTTGGTTCTTTTCTAAATACAGGGGCTTCTTTGATCAATTAAATCGCGGTAGAGTTGTGGACAACACTTCTACAACAGTTTGCATAGGCAGCGATTATCGCGCCAAAGCAGGGATTTTCGTCCCGATCAGGTGTTTGCAAAATCCCATACACGAAAACGATATTGAACTGATTGATCACCTTTCACAATCCTCGTGTTTTTCAGTGTTCGATAAAAACAGCGCCAACCTAAAAATTCAAGCTTACAAAATTCAGATCTCCATCATGACTTGCCTCATGGCATGGCTGCTTGTACTCTGAAAACTCATTCTTACCAGAATCTCGGAAAGATAAAAAATGTAATTACTTCATTCACACATTCTTTTCAGACGTCTTTAACCTTATTACATCTTTGTCGTGGCTAAAAGTTATAAATTCTGCCCGTCAGAATCCGTACCTTGTAAAGTCTTAATGTAAATTCGGACAATCTTAAGCTGCAATAAATATTCGGTTAGGAAAGTGTGCTTTATAACATCTAGCATGAGATAGCTGATTATAGTTTGCATTACTTTTTCACAATAATTAGAATAGCCGTGGAGAAAAATGTTTCTGTAAAGTACAAGCAGTTAATAATGCCGGCAGATGACGCGTTGCCACTGATGAGTCCGGAAATTATTGCTTGAGATATCAGCAACAACAACTTTGTATCGAGAAGTATCTCATTATTGTTTCTTTCTCTTCCTTATCCATTTCTTTGACAATCTGCATTGAATTAACATACTGAAATTCCCATTTCCAGGGATGAAAGATTATTTCCCAAAGATTCTTATTTTGCCATGGGACGTATTTCCAAGGATGAGTAGGCCTATTTTTATATTTTCGGCTAGCATAACTGGCAACTCGTATATCAACATGCAGGTAATAATCTCAACAACAATTTAACACCATCTTTGACCTTTTTACATCAAACCCAACAGAACCCAACGCCCGAAATAATAACAAAGAATATAAACAATTTTTAAGATCATAAGTACACACTGAGGGAAATATTGTCATGTTCTTTGTTGCTGTTGTGCTTATCTATAATTTTGCCGTAACCGCCAGACCACATTCTGTTAGATTCTGTTGTTCACAAACGATCATTTCATCCTGGACCATAATAATCGTCCCCCAGTCTATCCATTCATCATGACAGTCTTGATAATTATTTTCTTGTTTTAGTGTTGTAAATTTAAGTAATCAGATCTAGATTCTCCATCTGTTGTTGTAATTATTAGCCTTAAGTGGTTTTATTTCGGTTTGACTCATTGTTTTAAAAAATAAACTTCTTCAAAGAGATTATGAACAAGACTTTGGGTGATTCATTCTTTATTGCAACAGTTTACTGTTGTTTGAATACATTCTTATCTGTCATCATTTCATCTTGTAAAACAGTTGATAAATGCGATTGTCACGGTGGTGGTCAAAGTGACATTTGACCGTGCTTTATTTGCTCGTTTGTTTCATTTTGCTTCTTTTATTTTCTTATTCCTTAGCTTTTCCAGCTAAATAGGCTTTTGTATCAGAGGCTGGTACAGCTGGCAAGTTGCCACCTTGAAAATATCACAAGAAACACTGGCAAAACTAAATGCCTCGGTCGGGCCCTAAATATAAAAATCATGCATCAGCTCAGCATTAGACCTAATTCTCAAATCCAGGAACAGATACTTTATACTCTGATTTAATATTTTGCCTTAAGGCTTTGAAAAACCCAAATAGGGCCTACGATAATCCATGAAATCAACAAACTGTTATAACATGTTCACACTCTGTCGAACGGGAATACGGAATTGTTCGCTGTTGGAGTCCTGGCCATTTTTTCATCAAAGGAAATGAAGAAAGCAGACACGCTTGCCAAGCTTCCCATACATAAGCTTTGCTGACGCTCACCCACTGCATATTTCAAGGATTATATTACTAAATGTAAATGATCGGCCTGTAAGACATCACTTGTCCAATTAAAATATGGGTCATAGCAACTTTTGGGTTGGAAAAAAATTATATTTCTTGCTTTGATTGTTTGTTTGTGTTTGTTCCCTCTTATTTGTCCACTTATTCCAAATTTTACATTGTAGTAGTAAAACACATAAACCCGTGTGAAAAATATGTGTCTTGTGCATTTCTGGGAGGCGAATGATCATTAACCATTTTCGAAGCGTTTTCGCTTGTCGTATGACCTACTTCCGGGGATAGGCATTTGTCTTTCTTAAACTCTTAAACAAAAGCACGGTTCCAGTTCTAATTCTAGGCATATGTAAAATGACCAAATGTGAGTTGATTTGTATTATTTTACTAGACGTAGCGGGCATTGCCTAGAATAAACGATGCCATTCTTGCATCCTGTCATTCAACAGCAGACTTGGCGTCAATAATTCTTCATGTCAGATTTTCATAGGGTGGCTGAATGGGTTATCACTTTGAGTACAGATTGCTAGTGATGAAATTTAACTCTTTCCCTGCGGGTCAGCATTCCATGTCTGGACGGAGTACGCCCTGGGCTCATACGCCACACTGTGCTGTGCATTTGTAAACAAAGAGTGCCTCACTACACAACAGTTGTCCAAACTATACACTTATCACTTATATGTATCACTGGACACGCTAGGACAAAGGAAGCTTTACTAAGAATTCTATTTCTAAGGCTCAACGTCACGGGATATTCAAATTTTCCATTTCAGTGGTCAAGGAATACCTTTACAACGTCACATCGCAGGCTGCGTTGTACCGTCTGCCGCTAGGGAAACGGGCCACGCAGTGTGTGTTGTACTGTAGGGAAAGAGTTAATCTCCATTTCTTCTTCAAGCCTCCAAAATATTGATCAACAGCCAACTTGACATGTCCCATTATTCAGGTGGAATCACCTAAACTATAGCCATCTCAAACTTCTCCATAAAAGATAAATATACAAAACAAATTATTTTAGTTCTGACCTGTTCATGTACGAAAATATATCGCTGGTTAGGCCTATCGCCCCTTGATGTTGAAAGACGTGGCGCAACATATTGTCAGGATTAAAGCAGTCCTTTTTAGAGCGATTCTTTTCACATAGTGTGAAAAAAAAAATCAAAAGTTAAAGATAATGTGCTTATACTGACACTAAAAATAAATGACATTCCAGATTGCTGATCTGGAACTACAATGTGCGAGCTAGAAACCGAAATGCATTTTAATGATCTTTAGTGTTAATGAATTTGATGCATCAAATTTGAAGAGCATGACGGTGAAAGTGGTAGTGCTGAGTATGGTGTCGTCTTAGTGCATACACAACGTGCTTCTTATATAGATTTAGCTTTAATATCTCATCCCCTCCCTCTCCTTTCTCCAAATGAAAAACACATCCATTCACTCATTTCTTGTTCTCTTTCTGAAGATCATTCTTTATGGTTATGTTGAGGATTCGACGCTTGTGGATAAAATGTATTCCTCAGAAAGTTCCTTTTATCCAATAGTTCATTGTGCTAAACTTTTACAATGATGATAGAAATAGGGTGTTTAGAAATACATGTAGAGATGCTGTTGCATGATAACTGACAGTATTTTGAGACAATATAATAGTAATCAAATTACAGAGAATTAAGTTTCTGTAATAGAACCCTTGGTTAGGCAACCAATAAATCGAACACTATCTGGGCTGCATGTCAAGGGTTTGTAAATACACCAATCTTTCTGTGAGCAAGCAGAAACCAACATGGCTTTACTGCCTTGCATGCTGAGACAATAATTATCATTCGATCATGCCATGCACATCTGGCATATTCTGAGTGATCTTTCTGTGAGACTGCATAGGTTTATTTTATCTAAATCAATAGCTTTGTTCAGTGAAGATGCATCATTATGGCAGAGAATGCAAAAGTCTCCTTGTAGAGTCATTGTCTGATATGAGCACAGTCAGTAACTCAAACTTTGGTATAGTGTTTTGTCACTGGACTGGCTTTATGGGTCCGCCTTTACAACTTTTTTTACACTCCTTTTGTTGGTTTTCTTATTGGTCAGTGAGATAGAAAGATAAAGGTATTAGAAAGTGTGCCCTCAGAATGATTTACGATTGGTAGTTTTGGTGCTATACTGTCCCAGGAAGGTCTTGGCGTGTTACGTAATAAGCGCATACCCTGGCTATCTGATCTTAGGGCTAGGAGTTCTTTTGTGAAGAATAAACTAGTAATGTATTTTGTGTTCGCACTGTTGAAGCATATTAAACTTTTCCTACAAAACATAAGAGCTAAGTATGCAAGCAGGGAATGTGAGCCGTCTACTCTTTTCCTCATGTTGGTTTAAATTAATGTTCTAATCGTCACGCATTTCTGTCGATTTTGTAAGTATTTCATTTTATTTTAATAAGCAAAAACTAGAGGTTAAGAAAAAATACTATAGGCAGAGAATTCAAAGAAAATATATAAAACTTGTTGATAAGAAATCCAAGACTTGTTTTGTTTAACATTTCATGACAGGAGTTGTAGATGGGCGTGGTCTGAGGGGAGGGGAAAATTATTTTTATTAATATCCCTAAATGAAATTGTAAAAAATTCAGAGCCAAAACATTTAATTTGTTCTTCTGCCCAAATGAATTAACAGGCCGCTGGTGTTCCCGATGTTTTGTTTTTCTTTATATACTAATTAACTTTGTAGATTGTTGAATGTAACTGAAAGATATTCCTCCTGTTTAAAATTTTTATTTAAATTCTGTGAAGTCACCTATGAGCCCATGTCACACTGAAAAAGAATACATTTGGTCTAATATTTTTTGCTTTTAATCGCCAATGCCGTTAATTAGCTCTGAGCACCATGTGGGTTCAAGAAAACTTCGTTCATTTTGTTTTTATATTCAGATTAGTACTAAGTCTTTTCTAGCCGTCGTTGACAACAACAATAACAACAACAAAACAAACAATATCATATATTATTGTGAGACTCTAGTGACACCTCTACAACTTTTTACCATTACCGTGCGTGCGGACCAGTGTGAAGGTGTTGTGGAATGAAACGTTTACAAGTAAAGGTTTTATGAAGCGCCAGCTAGGTTTCTGATGTTCTTGCTTATATCGTAATAAGCAGTGGTGTCATAATTTCAAATCTTACACAAAGAAATCAATGTCAATTGCGATTTTATTGTATAAAACAATGACTGTAGCCTAAATCAGACAAACCTGCGAGGCGTCGGATCATCCTTTGAGAGAATAAGTTTTCTTGTCTGCACTCGAACATTCATTCCAACAGCCAAAAGAAAGATCGACCGTGTTCTGACATTACAAATCTAAGCAGAAAAGCACAACGTTTGGTGGCTATGGTGGCCCTCATTTTTTATTTTTTTTTGTCACTAGCTCTAAGCTATAAGTCCGATTTTTATTTTCTCGTAGCAAGCCTCCTTGATGAGTGGAGACTGCCGAGGAATAGCAACAATCTTTTTTATTCTTTGATTCTCTTCGAATGTTGTCTGCAACAAAGGTTGTATGGGAAGGGAAAGGGCGAGGAAATGGATCGGGGTGGCGGACGCCTGACTGCTCTTGGATGTTTTATGCGTTGTTTAACCCTCAAGCGCCCAGTGTACCATACTTGAAGTAGGTCACCTGGAACCAAAATAGACGAAATATTATAAAAACCACAGAAAAACTGTGGGGTCGCAGCAAGGCTACAGGCAAAGTCAAAATTTGGCAAAAAGAGAAAGTTGTATGTAGCAAAGCCTCGCGTAAGAAATAATACCCAAACGATACAATGAAACGCAAACTAAAAGAGAAAACAGATATTGGCCGATATTTCGGCAACCGCCCTTTTCAAGGAAAAAAACCGAAAAACAAGAATAAAAAAAAAGGGAAGTTTGAACAGATAAAACAATCGTACAATAAAAGATTTGAATAGGAAATGCATAGAATCTAAACAGAATATTTCTACTTAACTACTTAACAGAAGCACGTCTGCCAATTTCTGGATATACCTTCTCTTCCTATTTTATTAACATGTAATTTTTCTAATTGCATATTTATATATTTGCAAGAATCTGACCATTCGCAATCAGTTGAGCATATTATTTCAGAAGATTTGGGTTGGGCAATTTCCCTCTGGGCACTAACGGGTTAAGTAATCGCATTTTAGATACGTTGATTGGAATATTGTTGATTGTTGCAGTATCGTCTTGGCTAACTTGAGGGTGCAAACAGATAAACAGAATGGGAATTTTAGATGATGCAGCGTCTGGTCGGCCAGGTAGGTATCGCTGGTCAAATTGAGATATTGGCCATAAATAATATTTGGTAAAAAAAATATCTTTTTCTTCCCCCGTTTCTTGGTCAATTTATTCATCAAACTGCATCGAATTTAGAACCCTGGAACTTCTGCCAAAGTGTGTTTTTGTGCATTTTTTGGTACTTTTGGAAACATTTTCAAAGAGTTTTTATCTTCTCGTGGGACCAAGTACGTAAGTGCGTTTATACCGGACACGTCATATGTCTAAACGCAGGGGATGATCTGCACTATGGTTTAAAATCATATTTGTTCATTTTACACCAGACCTAACCGAGCCAGAGTGCCCGAAACAATTTTTTAAAAATGTAAGCAATTTTGATCATGCATATTTGCCATTAAAGCCACCAAAGTAGCTCATTCTCTCACTGGCTGTTTACTGAACTCCCCCCCCCCCCCCCCCCCCCCGAGTATGCTGCCCACCCGCCCACTGGGCTGTTTCCCTGACGCTAGGACACAAATTCACAGTTATGAAAAATGATAGCCAAACGATATATATCAAGTTTGTTGTTAAATACAGCGATAAATTGAAGGGATGTGAACTGTCATCGAGGAAAAAGAAGTGAGAAAGATTTATAGAGAATATTCGGTTTGATTTCCGAGCCTTCGGGCATTGACGCTTAGGAGAGGAAAGGCTATGATGAAGATCAAGAAATGGTTGAATATAAAAAACAGAGGAGACCCATAGAAGTTACAGATCTAGATCTACAAGTTACGAGGAAGGGGAGATGTGGCAATATCGTATACATTTCCGGTCTAGGACTATCTGAGTTGAAGATTGAGATTTGCTAAGAAAAAAGAGGTGAAAGTTGAGAAGTATTGCTGCCAGTTAAAATAGAAATCAGAACTTGAATAAATGCGTTGTTTACATCATTTCACGAAAGAGGAGATCTTATACAAAAGCCTATGTAGATCTAGATCTCGGTAAAAGCGAGTTGGTTTTTACTTTTTTTTTTTTTTTTTACTGTTTTCTTTGAATGCTTATTCTCTAAGAAAATGAGACCATAATGAATGGAGGCCAATGGAAATAATCAATAGCTTTGATGTGAGCTGCAACAGGTCAAGATATACTCCCCGGTCAGACTATACCCGGGGTTAAAGTGGTATATTCTGGGTTAAGCTAGTTTATACCCCGAGGTATACTTTGGGCTAAACCAGATTATACCCCACCAGTTCAGACTATACCCCTACATTCAGACACCCATAATATTCAACATTCAGTTTTATTTCACATGCGTGTCAGAACAAATTAGTATTCTGATTGGATTGCCAACATCTTAACGACGCCATTCGTAAATGCAAAATTTGATGTCAGTCCTACAAAGATTTGCCAGATTGGATTGATGTAGCATTCCTATGTTAGATTTAAGTCGGAAGAAAGTAATATTCTGATCAGGTTGCCAATATCGTACGATGCCGTTCCAATGTGCAAACTTGATGTTAATCCTACATAAAATTCCTACATCAGATTGGTGTAGAAAAAAGGACATCATTCTTTTGTTGGGTTTATGTCGGAACAAAGTAGCATTCTGATTGGATTACCAACATCGGAACGATACCATTCCTATGCATAAATATTGATGTCAATTCTATGAAGAAATCCTACATGGTGTTGATGTAGAAAAAATGACGTCATTCCTAAGTAGGATTCTACGAGGAATACGGCATCATTCCTACATAGGTTTTAGTCGAAACAAGAGTTTTTATTTATTTTTGCACACACACAAAAAAATAAATCTCTAAAATGACTTCATTTTTATGGGTCTGTTAATTATTTGATCCATTGCCATTAGGTGTAGATCTATGTCAGTGCAAAACAAACAACAGGCATACAAACCAAATTTTATTCATGGGCAACCAACTACCAAAAAAAATAAATTTTTAAATCAGCGAACCTGACTGAAATAAGGGTTAAAGTTGAATCAGATCAGTTTGAATGGGTATTCAACCCATAGTATATCAATGCATATTAATGCATGTTTACATTCCTCTAAATTGTGTAACTTACGCGAGTCAAGAATGTATACATGTATGTATTGATATGACGCCTGATGACAGCGATAAAAAGCGATTTAAACTAAGTTTGAAGTAAACTGTAGTCTTGACGTTTATATATATATAAAGGTAGGGGTACAATCTAGAGTGATGGGGTGTAGTCTGGCCTAACCCAGAGTATACCCCAGGTTATAAACTGGCTTAGCCCAGCTATCCTTGAGGGTATAAAATAGGCTAAACTCCTTTGACTCCGAGTATAGTCTAACGGGGGTATAATTTGGACTGCTGCACATGGGTTAAAGTGACAGCCTATTTTATATGTCACGAGTGGAGTGAGTGCAATTAAGGGGATTGCTACAGAGCGGGTGTAGAGTAAGAAAGGCTCACAGTAGACAGCAAGTTAAGCGTGCTGTTGTGAGTAGTGGGGGCGGGGTCTGAAGGAGGCGAAAGCGCGGTATTACTATCACTGCAAGTTAGAAGGTCCTAGGGATCGGACCTGTGAATAAAAGCCCATCGGGCGGACATAAAGGGGAAGCAGTCGAGAAGACTAGTGAGAGTCTTTCCAGTTATGACTGGTATGTAGAACGTTGATTGATTATTATGATTGATGTATTATATTATATTCGTCTATTACCATGATGTAAATAAGTATATGTGAGGAATGTGGAAGTCCTTGATATTGGATATAGCAATGTGCGCCACGAGCGATAGATGAAAGTGAGTTCATGGATTTGTAGCGCGAGTGAGTAGTGTGTACTCCGATGGAGGTGTGTTACCGTAAGATGTGTGGTGAGTGGAAGGTGAACTAGTGTGTGTACGTTTCATGGGTTGTAAGGAGAGGTGGAGTGAATAGAAATGGTAGGATATTATACCAATGTAATGTTATTCTTGTAGGTGTCGGGGACGGGCCGCAGAGCCACCTCGATGAGCACAGGGGATAGGCCAGCATAGGGCCGGAGGCCACACATAGGCCAGAAGTGAGGCTGTCAGTGCAGGACAGTAGAGGCACATAAAGTCGTGGCAGTCAGGCCACGGACAGGGACGTAGATATGAGAGTGAATGAGATACTATATTGTTGCCATGTTGATAGGCTAGTGAACTGATATTATGTTGTTGCCATGTTGATGGCTATGGAGATAATAATGTGTTATTGCCCTGCTGAGGTGCTAGGGGAGTGCTACGGTGTATGACAATAGGAAGGTGATGTTGAGAGACTGCGGTGCCAGTGAATCATTAATGTACTATTAAGACCCTGAGGGGAGAGGCTGAGGCCGAAGTGCCTTTAGGAGTAACTACCGGATTGTGGATCCGAGGGAGAGTGTGTGTGAGAATAAGGCCGTTGTACGGCAGTTCATTTCAATAATATAATGTATGTAATTGCGCTATTATCTGTATAATTATGTTTAATAAATGTGTGAGTCTGATGGATTGTTCTGTTAAGTGTTAACTTGTTTGTTCGTGATTGTTGTCCTGTCATAACTTATTACATCTCCCAGTCTGGGATTTGTGACATTATACCCCATGTGCATTCTGGGTTAGGCCAACTCCGAGATATACTCTGGGTAAGGACAGTTTAGATTATAGTCTAGACCACCAGTCTAGATTATAGTCCCACATTCAGATGCCAAAACTATTCAAGGATTCAACATTGAATTTTTTATTTTATTTCACTCGCAAGTGACACGCCCTTATTCACTATTACCAATAAACTGCATCTTTCAAATGCCCTGCGAACCAATCCAATGTCTTAAACCACGAGCTACGGAAATTTATAGCTGTCAAAGAATTCACTAACAAGAAATGTTACTAATGCAACATGAACCATCGAATTTTTTCTGTAACATACTATCATCATCATCATCATCATCTCATCCGTTGCCCCGTCTGTAACAGACATTGGCGATCATGGCTCTCATCAGTCAACTATGTGCTAGCCAGTTACAGTATGCCTGACAAAAATTTTATGACTGCTGATTTATTCACTGATTTTCAATTAAACTTAGACCGTAGTAGATCAAGATCCCACAATAGTTTTGATATCTTACAACATTTAAATACTAATAAAAGTAACACAGAAATACCAATCTTTGATCCAAAATGTTCGTCAACCCCACACCCCAAATCCAGGAAAAAAGAGCCAGCCAAAGAGAAAACTACGTTCAGAACCCAGGTTATAAATTTTCAAAGCATTTGGAATAAGAAAGAAGAACTGAGCTTACTTCTGAGCGAAACTAAACCTGATGTAATCATCGGAACAGAAACATGGCTAAACGAAAATATAAAAACCAGTGAAATTTCGATTAACGATGATTATGAAATCTACAGAAATGATAGGAAGAAGAGAAGGGGAGGTGGGGTCTTGATAGCAGTGAAGAAGAACTTAGTTAGTGAAAAAATACCTAGTGAGGAAGCAGGAGAAACTGTTTTCTGTAAGATTAGTGTGAAGGGTAAACCTCCTCTGGTTGTGGGTGCAGTCTATCGACCTCCTAGTAGTGACTTGGAAACTAGTAAGAACATTTGTAATGAACTTCTCAGTGCCTACCAAAAGAACAAAAAGGCTACCATCTGGATAGGAGGAGATTTCAAGTTACCTGATATAAACTGGGAAGAAGGAAATGTGAAGAGTTGCCAAAACTTAAGAGAAATAAATGACCTATTTTTAGACAGTACTGCGGATATAGGCCTAGAGCAAGCAGTAAAAGAGACCACTCGAGGAGATGCACTGTTAGACCTATTTTTTACTAATTTCCCTAACCTTACAAGAGAGATCAAAATTCTTCCTGGACTAGGGGACCATGACATAGTCCAGATTGATTCAGAACTGAAACCCTTTAAGAAAAGACCTATTAGGCGACAGATTTACCTATGGAATCAGACAGACGAAAATAATTTGAAAAGGGAGGCAGCAACTTTTGGCAGTTTCTTCATGAAATACCACTCTTCAAAAACTGACGCAAACAAACTCTGGGACTGTATCAAGTTAAATCTGAACATGATCATGGAAAATGTCCCAACAAAAATGTCATCCACAAAAATTCACCAACCCTGGATAAATACTTTAACGAAAAGATTAGTTCGAAAAAAACATAAATGGTTAAAAAAAATGAAACAGTGCAACTCCGAACGAGTGAAAAACAAATATCTAGAAATTAAAAGATTGACCCAGAAAGAATGCCGGAAAGCTCATAATAATTATATCCATGAGATGATAAGTGATACATCTGATAACAGTAAAAAACTTTGGAGGTATGTGAAAAGTAAAAATAAAGAAAACTTAGGAGTAGCCGCACTGATTGATGAGAGAGGGCACCCACAGCAAGATGCCCAAAAAAGAGCCAATATCTTAAATACTCAATTTTGTAAGGTCTTTTCCGACCCAGGGGGTGTCTTCTCGGGAGAGCTGAGTGGTGCCAAACTGCCGGATATGGATGAAATATATGTCACAGAAAATGGAGTACTGAAACTTTTGGAAAACCTTAACGAAAATAAAGCTACAGGGCCTGATGGAATTCCCGCCAAATTACTGAAACTCTGTGCCAAGGAAATTGCCCCCGTTTACACTTTGTTATTTAGAGCTTCAATTGAACAAGGAAAAATACCGGAAGACTGGAAAAAAGCAAATGTAGTACCCATTTTTAAGAAAGGAAATAGAGCTAGTCCTGAAAATTATAGACCAGTCTCCCTGACATCAATATCCTGTAAACTGTTAGAGCATATCTTGCACACCAGCATCATGAAGCATCTCGAGAGACACTCGGTTTTAACACATGTACAGCATGGTTTTAGAAAACACAGGTCGTGTGAGTCCCAGCTGGTCACAACTTGCAATGATTTTGTTAATAACTTGAATAACAACAAGCAGACTGATACCATCTTATTAGATTTCAGTAAAGCCTTCGATAAAGTGCACCATGCTAGTCTATTGACTAAACTAAACCATTATGGAGTTAGAAACAGTACTTTGAAGTGGATTAAGTCTTTCTTAGAAAACAGAACACAGATAGTCGTCGTTGACGGAAAGTCATCCAATCCTGCAGCTGTTCTCTCGGGAGTACCCCAGGGTACCGTAATGGGCCCCTTACTATTCCTAGTTTATATTAACGATATGCCAAGTAAGATCTCTCCAGGCACTAAATTACGACTGTTTGCTGATGATAGCCTTCTTTATAGAATAATAAACTCAAAAGAAGATACGGAAATCCTACAGAAAGATCTAGACAGTCTACAAAAATGGGAGAGGGACTGGCGTATGGAATTCCACCCCAATAAATGCCAAGTCCTGAGAATTTCAAATAAAAACCACAACATCACCTCAGACTACTTTATACACGACGAAAAATTGAGCGAAACATATGAGGCTAAATATTTGGGTGTAACATTGGACAGAAAACTTACATGGAGCCAACATATTAATATCACATGTAACAAAGCAAACAGCATACTAGCATTTCTGAAAAGGAACATCTCTAACTGCGATAGGAAAGTAAAAGAGAAATGCTATAACACCTTTGTGAGGCCCTCCCTAGAGTATGGCTGCAGTGTCTGGGACCCCCATTGTCGAATAAATATAGACCAACTGGAAAGGGTCCAGAGGAGAGCTGCCCGCTTTGTGACGAATGACTATACTAGAAGTAGTAGTGTAAACAAAATGATGAGAGACCTTCAGTGGACACCATTAGAAGAGAGGAGAGCAAAAAACAAAGTAAAAATATTTTATAAGGGCAGGGAAGGAAATATCCATATCCCACTGAACCACCTCACCATTAATACCAGAGGCAACAGAAGGAATAATATAAAATATAACATCCCAAGCTCACGGGTTAACAGCCATCTTTATTCTTTTTACCCTAGTGTCATCAGGATGTGGAACAACCTCCCGGCAGAAGTCCAAACACTACCGTCTGCAACGACTTTCGACAATGAATTAAAGAACATAATTATCCGTTGCAGCTACCATTGTAACTAAAGTGCGGGTTGTATTTCTGTGCACAATCTGGAAACCAAGAGATATTTATACCAGAGTTATTATATACAAAAGATTTTACACAACTAAGATATTTTTAAATGGTCTTAACATCTATGAAGGTTTTACCCTGCTTTTAGCCTCAGAGGAGCGACGTTGAGTCGCATATAGTAGTGCAGTTGGGGGAATCGTCTTCTAGACGTGCCAACTATGAAAGAAGAAGAAGAAGAACTGCAAGAAAGAGTTGTTGTTGTGACGTTTTATTTGTTGTCCATGAATTAAGACTTT
Source organism: Onchidella celtica (assembly GCA_963931925.1). Classification (NCBI taxonomy): domain Eukaryota; kingdom Metazoa; phylum Mollusca; class Gastropoda; order Systellommatophora; family Onchidiidae; genus Onchidella; species Onchidella celtica. The sequence goes on from OZ007582.1 coordinate 17,098,123, forward strand.
CAGTGAAAGTTTTTCTCTGTCCACTGACCTGCTTTTCCTACCTTCGATCTTCCCTGTGACTGCTAGATGTTCGAGGTTCCTGAGGCGACAGACGTGTCCCAAAAATTTCAGTTGCTTCTGTCTTATTGTCTTAATTAATGATCTTTTCAGATTAGAGTCTCTCAGTACTGACTCATTTGATTTTTTCTCCATCCATGATATTCTCAATATTCGACTAATAAACCACATTTCTGCTGCTTCTAGTTTCCTCTCTATTTCTTTGTTCATTGTCCAACATTCACATCCGTATAAAAGCACTGGTCACACATATGTTTTCAAGACTCTGATTTTGGTGGTCGTTAATATATTTCTGTTCATTAATATTGGTCTCATTTTTTTGGAATGAATCTTTGGCCATTATTATTCTTTTCCTTATTTCACGTATGCTCCTACCATCTGATGTTATCAAATAGCCTAGATATTTGAATTTCGTTACTTGTTTGATTTGCTCTCTCTTCGCTGACCAGATTACATTTCGGGCTATTGTTTTTTTGGAGACTACTATAGGCTACATTCTGTCTTTTTCAGGTTTCGCTATCACCTTTCTACGTCAAGCTAGATCTCTAAAAAAAACGGGGGCAAATCGTTCACTTATCTCAACTTAGCAAAGCCTTTTGCAGGCGATTTCAAGACCTGCGAGATCTGTGTGTCCATGAGGGGGTTTGGTTACGATGCACCTATAATGCCCAGGCATTTGCAAGAAGAACTGCTAGATTTCCAGCAGTGCATCGAAGGTCAAGTCATTTTCAAACAGGAGGGCTACAAAAGTTCTGGATAAGACACCAGAGCATCTTTTCACCCCCTCTGGAAAGACTTTCCTTCTCTCTCTGGTGCCCTCCCCCTCCCACCCCACGATTTTCTGTTTTGTAGGAAAAGCAAGGAGTGCAGTGTACAGACATCTCAAAAACAAAGAAGCGGGTTTCAGATGTGTGTGAGGGGGATCTGCGTTTTCTTCTCACAAATACCGATTTTACCTAGCTGACCATGGCATACCAACCATGGGAAAAACACCGACATTTATAATATGGAATATATCCTCGGCCAATTGTTGGCTCATTTGATGAAGGATATTTTTTAAAAAATCATATCTGAGTAATCAGTTAGTCAGGTATCATTAAAAAAGGCTGTGGGAATCTGAATATAATTAATGTCTAGTCTGCGCACCCTTTGTTGCAATGTAATTTAGGATGGGAAAAGGTGGGCGGGGAGCGATGAAAGAAAATTTGGGACTCAAGGGGGCGATTGCCTGGAAAAGGCTGTGAATCACTGCATTATATCTGCCGCTCATAAGACGATAAGATGGGCACGTATTTGAAGCTAGTTATCTCGCTCCGATATTGATATTTCCATTGGCTTCTTTTCACTATGGTCCCATTTTCTCAAAGCCGCATTGAAAAAGGAAAAACATTCATAAAAAATGAAAATAAAATATAAATCAACTCACATTTTCGTCATTTTACTTATGCCTAGAATTAGAACTGGAACCGTGCTTTCGTTTAAGAGTTTAAGAATCACAAATGCATATCCTTGGAAACAGGTCATAAGGCGAGGAAAAACGCTTTGAAATGATCCTGCGCCCGCCAGAAAAGCACAAAACACACCTTTTTTTTTTTTTTTTTACAAGCCTTTCAGAGTTTTACTTCAATGCAAATTGTGACATTTGCAAATGCAAGTTGTGAAATAAGTGGACCCAGAAGAAGAAGACTGGGAAAAAAAAATCAACAAATCAAAATAAAAAACCATCGCAAACATAATAATTTTTTTTAGGATCAAAATGTTGTTATTGCCAATAACTCAGTTTGACTCCGTACCGATCCGGGTCGATGCGTCATAGATGATTGAAGTATAGAGTGGGCGGGCAGCAGCGATACCTAAATATCGATAACTTGGCAATTGTGTCTGCCCTTTCAATCACTTTGATGAAAACGAGCCCAGGAATCCACAGAGAACAATTTCGTATTCCCCGTTCGACAGAGTGTGAACATTATGTTATAACAGTTTATTGATTTCATGGATTATCGTATCTGAGTTTTTCAAAGCCATAAGGCAAGATTGTAAACCAGAATACAAAGTATCTGATCCTGGATTTGAATAGAATATAAGGTCTAATCCTGAACTGATGCATGATTTTCAGATTTTGGACAGCGACCGAGGCATTTAGTTTTGCCAATGTGATTAATTTCTTGTGATATTTTAAAGGCAGGCACTGCGGAAATGTCCCATGACCTGCCTCTGATACAAAGGCCTACTGTGCAGGAAAAGGGAAGGAATAAGTCAATAAAAGAAGCAAAATGAAACAAACGAGCAAACAAAGCACGGTCAAATGTCACTTTGACCACCACCGTGACAATCGTATTTATCAACTGTTTTACAAGATGAAATGATGACAGATAAGAATGTATTCAAACAACAGTAAACTGTTGCAATAAAGAATGAATCACCCAAAGTCTTGTTCATAATCTCTTTGAAGAAGTTTATTTTTTAAAACAATGAGTCAAACCGAAATAAAACCACTTAAGGCTAATAATTACAACAACAGATGGAGAATCTAGATCTGATTACTTAAATTTACAACACTAAAACAAGAAAATAATTATCAAGACTGTCATGATGAATGGATAGACTGGGGGACGATTATTATGGTCCAGGATGAAATGATCGTTTGTGAACAACAGAATCTAACAGAATGTGGTCTGGCGGTTACGGCAAAATTGTAGATAAGCACAACAGCAACAAAGAACATAACGATATTTCCCTCGGTGTAGACCTGCATGTTGATATACGAGTTGCCAGGTATGTTGGCCGAAAATATATACTTATCCTTGGAAATACGTCTCATGGCAAGATAAGAGTCTTTGAGAAATAATCTTTCATCCCTGGAAATGGGAATTTCAGTATGTTAATTCAATGCAGATTGTCAAAGAAATGGATAAGGAAGAGAAAGAAACAATAATGAGATATTTCTCGATACAAAGTTGTTGTTGCTGATATCTCAAGCAATAATTTCCGGACCCATCAGTGGCAACGCGTCATCTGCCGACATTATTAACTGCTTGTACTTTACAGAAACATCAACATTTTTTCTCCACGGCTATTCTAAATATTTTGTACAAGCAATGCAAACTATAGTTAGCTACCTCATAATAGATGTTATAATGCACACTTTCCTTACCGAATATTTATTGCAGCTTTAGATTGTCTGAATTTACATTCAAACCTTACAAGGTACGGATTCTGACGGGCAGAATTTATAACTTTTAGCCACGACAAAGATGTAATAAGGTTAAAGACGTCTGGAAAGTATGGGTGAATAAAGTAATTACATTTTTTATCTTTCCGAGATTCTGGTAAGAATGAGTTTTCAGAGTACAAGCAGCCATGCCATGAGACAAGTCATGATGGAGATCTGAATTTTGTAAGCTTGAATTTTTAGGTTGGCGCTGTTTTTATCGAACACTGAAAAACACGAGGATTGTGAAAAGTGATCAATCAGTTCAATATCGTTTTCGTATGGGATCTCGCAAGCACTCGATTGGGACGAAAGTCCCTGATTGGGGGGGATGATCGCTGCTCATGCAAACTGTTGTAGAAGTGTTGTCCACAACTCTACCGCGATTTAATTGACTAAAGAAGGTCACATGTGTAGAAAGGAACGAGGTAGACCGAATACTTTGTGCCTCCAGTTGCTGGGATTGTTGGCCAAATTGACAGTTGGGGTTGTTGACAGTCAGTTCTCTATTGTAGTTGGTCTCCTCCAGGTGTTTACTGCGGTAACGCTTAAAGGCCTTGGCAAAAGCTGACAGTATGACCAGTTTATGACCGCCCACTATATGGTTCTTCGAAATGATGATGTCACTGCGGTGAGGTAAATAGACGTCGCTGTTTGAGATATACAAAGTCTGGTTAGCTGTTTCATCAAAACGTACGGAAATATCTGGATTTTGGTCAGAAACTTCTAACTGAAGATGTTTCTCTAGGATGCAGCTGACAAAGCTCGGGAATTTCTTTTTATGTACATCCAACCAGGGAACTCCGTCACATGCAAAAGCCATGCTTGCATTATGAAGGATGGAACACTTTCCACTGGGTCTCATTTCATGTGACGGTCCACACTTGACTGATTTACAAGTAGGCCCTGTCATCTGGCTTGTCTGAGAATACTGATTAGTTGGCATTGACGGGGGAACGGGACAAACCATTTCCTCCCGTGCTAGAGGGTTTCCAGAGAAGATCCTCCCTTTATTAATGACTACCTTTGAAGTTAACCCCTCCGGACTGAGACTTGTAATAATTGCGAAGTTAAAGTTGTGTCTGATTTTGACGGGATCGAAGTCTGAGTTGTATTCGGTGTCTGGGCCTTCATTGCAAATAGCACAATCTTTGTTTTTGTAAATGATGGACGTTTTTGAGGAAACGGCATACGAGAAGCTGCCGGCCTGGCAGGCTTGCCTTTGTTGAGCGCTAACACTTATTGTTACTTTTCCACATGTGTCTACAGCAAAGGGTTTGCATGGAACAGCCATGGCGGCAGCGTCAACGCCAGTCGGGGGAGAGTAATAATATTGTCCCTGTCTATTATCTCAAGCATATCCTCCAAAGATGTCGGTGCAGATGTAATTGCCACACCACGTTTAATGGGCATCTTAAGGTTCCATTTTGCAGGTCGAGAGTTCTGAGAGGCATAACAGAGATAGATGTCGTAGTTAGAAAACAACAGCCCCGTGCTGGCATCACTAATGGGGATATTACTTAAGGCAGTGTTCAACCATTCTAAATCTCGCTCTCCAGGGGTTGTCAATGGTTCTATTGTTTCAGTATCCTTTGTTTGATTTCTACTGATCTGGAAATCTTGGGTTGAAGTCTTGAAGGGACTGGTGGTTGTTGCCGTCTGATCTGAGGATTCGGTGGTTTCAGCTGGACAAGAGGAGACCATAAACATATTCAAAGACTCTGAACAGATCACGTCGGCAGTCATCAGTGAGGAATATTTTTCCAGGCTCTTCTTCAAAACATGAGGACATTGCAATCTGAAGTCCTCACAGCAGTTGTTGAGTACAGGACACAGCTGATCGCATGAACAGGGTGAGGATAGGCGCTGTTCACACTTGTCACGGCAGGATGAGGCGAAGATTACAGTTTTCCCAAGAGTTCTAGTCGGCCTTTGGTCCAGGACAACACTGACGTGGAACTGTGAACGTATCAAAGCAAACACAATGACGACAGCAAGTTTTCGTCTGGGCTGATTGTCGCCCATGCTGGGTGTCACACTCGTGGAGGACCCCAGTGTTCTCTTTCTGTAAAGGGCAACTGGAAATGCTCCGGTGGATCAAAAATATGCCCGGTCCTGTTTCCTTCTGTACCGTTATCGCCTGTGAATCTTTCAATTTCCTATTTACTATCACCAGAAAACTTTGCAGCTTACGTAATGTAACTGAGAAATTTAGCTCAGTGTAAACTGATTAAAAGAGAAAGAAAACAGACGCTCATTTTGCTATAACACTTGTCCCTAGTAATAGATTCTGCACATTGGATAACTCACATCTCTGTAACTCTTCTGGCGGTGAATCTATATCAGACTCTGAAGGGTACCAATTCAGCAGCTTCACTATAAATTGTCGGCCTTAGCGTAGATCATGTAGAGGACTAACTTATGTCGTTCTTTGATCTTTGAGTCTCCCAGACTCTGAAGACATCCTTTTATATACGACCAAGCCCAAGTTAAATGAAATAATTATGATGGTGAAGCTAACGAAAGACGTCAACCAAAGGCACTTTTCTGAGGTGGTGTTGAGGGGTAACTGTATCGTGATGGATACTTACACTTTGAAATTAGAGAATCTTTCATGATATAGGATATAGTTCCAATGGAGAATCTGTCATTATAATTGGACATAATTCTAGGGGAGAACCTCTCATTAAATTGGTCATTCTACTAGAAGCGACTCTGCCATTAAATTGGACATAGTTCGACAGGAGAATCTGTCATGATATTGGACATAATTTTTAGGGGAGATTCTGTCGCTGTCAGGCTATTGGACATAGGTCATGTAGTTCTGTTTTTTTTTGTATATTGTTGGCATTTGATGTGTTTTGAGTGTAACCAGACTGACAAACTATTATCTGGCTGAGGTTGACGTTGACTAGAGGATGGCTCATAAGTCTCATCATTTTGAAGTGACATACCCAGACCACAGGAAATATTACAGATTGCAGGAACACGCGGTTCATTACACCCCTCCCCCCTCTTTCTATCTTTCTGTCTCTGTCTCTCTCTGTCTGTATATTTGTCTGTATGTCTGTTGTTGTGACTGTCTACAGTGTGCCTCTTTCTCACGCGGGGCTTTGCAACATACAACCTTTTCTTTTTGCCCAATTTTGACTCTTTCTCAGAAGTGATTTCATTTTATTTCAGTAAAGAAAAAACCCAGAAGTAAATAAAAAATGTTACGGGAATCTAATACAAAGCAGCAAAACCCCCCCCCCCCCAAAAACTAACCCCCCCCCACCCAACCACCAACCCCCCCCCCCCCCCCCCCAACAAAACAACTTGGTAAATGACAAAAATGATTGTGTTTCTCATGCCGTGACAAGAGTTGAAGATGGGCTTGACACTAATGTAGGTGAAAAAATATAAAACAATTCATTTTCCGAAAAGAATTGAAGACAAAAGAGTTAATTTGCTATTAACCACTGAAGTTTATGTCCCCCCCCCCCTTCCGTCCCCAAATAAATTAACCACTTTCTGGTGTTTGCAATGTTTTTCTACATTGTAGTTAATTTTGTAAGTTATTTAATGTAACTGATAGATATTTTTTACTATTTGGTTTAATACCATGAAGCCAGCCAAAGGGTCAGGTTATCTGAAAATCGTGACATTTAGTTGGTGGTTGTTTTTGTTTGTTCTCCCTCTGTCCACGGTTGTCGTTAATTACGTTGAAACCCAAACTTCACAATCTTCCTTTTGTTTTTGTATTCAAGCTGGCCCTTTCCTACCGGTCAACTACCTGAATTAAATTACTCTTAAGCGTATCGGTTTCACGGTGAGCTATAGTTTTTCTTTCCCGGTACCTGAGTCTTGAACACCGATTAAGTTTAAGAAGAAATCAGTCAACGACCTGAATGACATTTATGATTATGTATCAATTTCACGGTGAGCTATGGTTGATTTTTTTTTTTTTTTTCAGTATTTGAGTCTTGAACACGGTTTTGGTTATTAAGACCACTTCATTCATTTTATTTTTTTGTTTTCAAATTGGAATTGATACTTTTCTATCAGTCAAAGACCTGAAAGACAATTATGATTATGTATCAATTTCACGGTGAGCTATGGTTGATTTTTTTTTTTTTTTCAGTATTTAAGTCTTGAACACGGTTTGGGTTATTAAGAAAACTTCATTCATTTTTGTATTTTGGTTTCAAATTGGTACTTTTCTACCAGCGGATGTCTTGAACGAAATGATGGTTATTTGTTAGTTTCTCTGCCAGTATTTGGACCTTGAAATCAGTTGGAAAAATCATCCGTTCAAATTCTAATGAGATTTAAAAAAAAAAAATGTATTGTCATGTTTTTTGTCACATGTGTAGGAGCGTACAGTGGAGTCAAGAACATAATTTTATCATGCCTCCTCACGGATCGAGCTGAAAAGTATCAGTGGTTAAACTGAGATATTGGCCAGTACAACTTTTGGGTCGAAAAAGAGCAAACAGTCTGTCTTTCGTTTCTTTGTTTTCTCCATCTGTTTACTTTAACAATCTGCATTTAATGAAAACACTGAAACTGTTCTAAAAGTGTGTTAGTGTGCATTTGTTTTAGAGTCAATGATTATGGTTTTACAAATCGTTTTTGCTGGTCGTAAGGCCTACTTTCTTGAGTAAGTGTATGTGTTTTTTTCCAGCGATAATACCTGGTAAACGGCATGTCAGTATGTGGGTGATAATTTTAACAACAATCATATCCCATAAAGACACAAAAAGCTTAACCGAATTGAAGCCCCCGAAATAATACAAAAGAAATACAATTTAAATCATACTTAGCCACCGGGAAATTCCCTTAAACATGCTGCGCTCTCATTGGCTGTTGACCAAATCCCCCTAAGCATGCTCATTGGCTGTTTACCAAAGGCCCCCCCTCCCCAGACACGTTCATTGGCTGTTTACCAAAGCCCCCCCCCCCCCCCCCCAGACACGTTCATTGGCTGTTTACCGAAGCTAGGACTCTATCACTGTTCATGAAAAATGGCAGGCAAGCAACACAACCTCTCATTTGTTGTAAATACAGTGTGAAAGTTTGAAAAAAGTATGTTAAAGGTCCGTGAGGAAAAAGGAAGCACGAAATTATGTAGAAGAGTACGTCTTATTTGACACTGTGAGTGTTGGCACTGAGTTTGGAGAAGGCTTCGAAGTGTAAGAAATGGTCGAAACCTAGGCGTGGTAAGAATCATCAGTTCTAGGTCTACATCTACAAAAGACTAGCGATGTAGTAGATGATAATATAAGACTAGGGCTAGCTGAGTTGAAGATTAAGATTGTTAGACAGAGATGTATAGAGATGGAAACTGAGAATGTCAGCCAGCACTACTGCCGGTGTACAAAGATATCACCTGGTAGATAGATGAGTTGTTTACGTCACTGAAGGCGCGACATTAAAACAAGAGCCTAGATCCAGATCTGAGAAAAATGGGACCATAGAAAGAAAAAAGAGAGAGGCTGAAGCTAATGAAACCATCAGTTTTGCTGTGAGCTGACAAGCTTCGAGTAAATGCCGGTCTCGTAAGCGGTACATCTAGTAGATCTACTAGGTCTAAGATATAAGGGTTTCTCAAGATGGGCCGCGCACGCCGCCGGCGAGGCGTGGCCAATGCCCAGACATGCCACGGGTTGAATGGGATTGTTGGTGCCCAGTTAGACAGGATAAGCCAAGCCGTGTTTACCCGAGCCTAACTCAAACTGTACCGTCTCTCTTCGGGCGATATGTACCGATATATGCTGTCCCTCTGTCCTGCGGTTCGACGGCTTGCGCTGTGTAATTGAATAATTTGACATCATAACCCCGGCACGGTACGGCTTGAATGGAAATGATCTTGTTCATTTCCGCACAAGCCATGCAGTGGACATAGGCTAGATCTACCATTCTACTTATTTCTAACAATGGATCCTGTTGTGTTGTGGTCGTGGAAAAAACGACGGGATAGCAAAAGAAATCGAAAAACAAGGAGGATGTGGGTTCGTCCAATTTATTTGAACAGGCAACGAGTTGGCGAGTAACATCCATACACTCTTTGAAAATATATAAAACTAGCTGAGGTCCCCGGTCCTGCCCGGGATAAATCGGTTTGAATATTGGTTTCAGTTCTGGGTGGTTATTATGGACCTGCTTCATCTGGCCTGTTCCTATTTGTTTATTTTATTTTTGTTTGTTTGTTTTTAAATAAGTCTTACTGCTCTGCCTTTGTGAGTTGACACCCTGCGCATCCCGTACCACAGCATGATTTGCGCACGGGTTAGTGTGTTTGATAGTGAACACATCGCAGGTAATGATAACGAAACCTTAAAATGGCGAACCATGACTCGAAATAGATCTAAATGATGGCGAAACAATAAATTTCCAATAAAAAAAACTACACCGATTTGAGACTTCTATTAAAAACTGTGCACCCTTACATCCATTCTGATGCACCATATAACATTTGAAGTCTGAGTGTTGAGTGGTTCAGAAGCCTTTTGCAACGAAAAATCTCAAGTCCACAAATGTATATAGTATAGATGATGATGAAAAAGGGGGCAGAGGGGGAGAGAGAGAGAGGGAGGGGAGATAAAAGATATGAAGAGATTGAGAGAGAGAGAGAGAGTGATGATGATGATGATGATGATGCTCATGATGATGATGATGACGCTCATGATGATGATGATGATGATGATGCTCATGATGATGCTCATGATGATGATGATGATGATGATGATGATGCTCATGATGATGCTCATGATGATGATGATGATTGTCATGATTCAGATGTTGTTAAAACTCACGCAGAGAGTGAGTTGTTGTTGTTTTACCAGGGCCATGAGAAATTGGCTGGTGGCCTTGAACGGTCCTCGCGAATTATAGTTGGTGAGTAAATAAATGTAAAGTTAAACTGTTAGATTCACGCTTGTCGGTTTTAATGTTCGTGATTAATAAGTAATGGAGTAGGGGTGAAACAAGGTGGGGATAGTTGACATTAAGTATGACTAGACAAGTTTTTGCACGTTAACTGGCCTCTTAGAATAGTGCAGACGTATTACTACAATTAAAATGGTGGGAGGTTTCGACCTATGAGATAGCTGAACTAATTGGGCCAGCGGACTAGCACGCTGGGTAGTTAGATAGTATAAAACATCGTGTAACGTTCAGATTTGGGGAATACAGACGAGCAGAAGCATCGTGTCGTGAAGTATCTCCGGTTGGCCAGTACCTGAACTGTGTGGTTTGAAGACTAGAAGTCCTTGCTAACGGACTGACTGAGCTCTAGAAAGAAAAGTCTGAGTGGGCTGACCTTTGAAAGCCCACGCTGCGCTATTTTGATGTTCGCGCCTACCAGTAGGCGTGAGCAATGGTAATATATCTTATTAGTTCAAGCATAATAGAAGATCAGAGATAGAGAGAGAACCACAGCCTCATAGGAAGTCTAAGGAAACCCCAGCTGGCACTCGACCACGAGTGGCCTGTGTTATAGAATTATTTCCATAGTATGATTGAAGTAATATGGCACATTGTTGATGAATTGAATAATGATTGTGCATATATATAAATAGTTTTTTTGCAACTGCGTAATTACCTACAAGCCGAAGTGTGTTTCTGTAGGCTTGGAACGTACTGGGCTCTCCTAACATTCAAGCCCATATGATTTAGGGAGAGTTTGCCTGGCGACTGGCCAGTGGCGACTCAACTGTCACTTTAAATTGATATCTAGTTTCGTATAATATACCTATTTGCTATTGATTGCAGTACATCCAATAAGGAACCATAATTACATGAAATATCATAGATTAAGTTAGTAATTAGAATTTATTGCTTTGAATATACCTCTATTGTCTTTTGTTTTGTTTATTAATATTTATGTAAAACATGGCCTGACCGGCGTGACATATATATATACTCTAGTTGTTTAATACTTTTCTTGTGTGGTTGTGTCCGAGTGTGAGTTAGCTGCCTCTCGTGCAGTCGAATGCTCCCCAAGACCCTAACTCTGCTCGTGACAATGATGATGATGATTATGATGATGATGATGATTGTCACGAGCAGAGTTAGGGTCTTGGGGATGTTACGACTGCACGAGAGGCAGCTAACTCACACTCGGACACAACCACACAAGAAAAGTATTAAATAACTAGAGCGTATATATGTCAGGCCGGTCAGGCCATAGTTTACATAAATATTAATAACAAAACAAAAGACAATAGGGGTATATATTCAAACCAAAAAACTCTAATTAATAACTTAACCAATGATATTCATGTAACTATGGAGGTACTGCAATCAATAGCAAATAGGTATATTATACGAAACTAGATATAAATTTAAAGTGACAGTTGAGTCGCCACTGGCCAGTCGCCAGGCAAACTCTCCATAAATCATATGGGCTTAAATGTTAGGAGAGTCCAGTACGTTCAAAGCCTACAGAAGCACTCTTCGGCTTGTAGGTAATTTAAGCAGTTGCCAAAAGACTATATTTTATGCACAATCACTATTCAATTCATCAACAATGTGCTATATTATTCCAATCATACTATGGCAATAGATCTATGATACAGGACACTCGTGGTCGAGTGCCAGCTGGGGTTTCCTTAGTCTTCCTATGAGGCTGTAGTTCTCTCTCTATCTCCGATCTCTATTATGCTTGAATAAATAAGATATATTACCATTGCTCACGCCTACTGGTAGGCGCGAACATCAATATAGCGCAGCGTGGGCTTTCAAAGGTCAGCCCACTCAGACCTTTCTTTCTAGAGCTCAGTCAGTCCGTTAGCAAGGACTTCTTGTCTTCAAAGCACACAGTTCAGGTACTGGTCAACCGGAGATACTTCACGACACGATGCTTCTGCTCGTCTGTATTCACTAAATCTGAACGTTACACGATGTTATATACTATCTAACTACCCAGCGTGCTAGTCCGCTGGCCCAATTAGTTCAGCTATCTCATAGGTCGAAACCTCCCACCATTTTAATTGTAGTAATGCGCCTGCACTATTCTAAGAGGCCAGTTAACGTGCAAAAACTTGTCTAGTCATAATTAACAATGTCAACTAGCCCCACCTTGTTTCACCCCTACTCCATTACTTATTAATCATGAACATTAAAACCGACAAGCGTGAATCTAACAGTTTAACTTTACATTTATTTACTCACCAACTATAATTCGCGAGGACCGTTCAAGGCCACCAGCCAATTTCTCATGGCCCTGATAAAACAACAACAACTCACTCTCTGCGTGAGTTTTAACAACATCTGAATCATGACAATGATGCTCATGATGATGATGATGATGATGATGATGATGCTCATGATGATGCTCATGATGATGCTCATGATGATGCTCATGATGATGATGATGATGATGATGATGCTCATGATGATGATGGTGATGATGATGATGATGATGATGATGCTCATGATGATGATGATGATGATGCTCATGATGATGCTCATGATGATGATGATGCTCATGATGATGATGATGATGCTCATGATGATGCTCATGGTGATGCTCATGATGATGATGATGATGATGCTCATGATGATGCTCATGATGATGATGATGATGCTCATGATGATGCTCATGATGATGCTCATGATGATGATGCTCATGATGATGATGATGATGCTCATGATGATGCTCATGATGATGATGATGATGATGATGATGCTCATGATGATGATGATGATGATGCTGATGCTCATGATGATGATGATGCTCATGATGATGATGATGATGATGATGCTCATGATGATGATGATGCTCATGATGATGATGATGATGATGATGATGCTCATGATGATGATGATGATGCTCATGATGATGCTCATGATGATGATGATGATGATGATGATGCTCATGATGATGATGATGATGATGATGATGATGATGTAGATGGGTTAATGGAAGGATTTCCAAACCAGCATGCCAGCTTCAGTTTCTATCTACAATAAGCTGTGAAAAGTGGATAATATGAACAAAACATCCCATAATTTCTCTTTGTAAATGAATACAAAGCATGTAAGAGACTAAATGAAGGGAAATTCAATTGAAAAACTGTTCATTTTAAGTAAATTTGAGAAGTTGCGTGCCGCCTCGGAATTCCTCCCGGGCTAATAATATAATTAGATATATTATTTTTACCATCTTTTGTCAGTCCAAGTTCCGATGCTATTGTGTCCATGTTCTCTCTGTCAGGTTTCGATCACTATATCTTTTGTCGTTTTTTGTGTACAAAAAAGATGTTTCTCTGACAGATCTGATCAGAGAGATGTTTGGGTCTTCTGATCCTTCATCAATGTCCTCTACTTCAGCTTGACGTGACAGAGACGAACGTTCACTTGAAGCATCCATTTTGCCTGTACGAAAGATATCGAGATTCTGCTCTGGTTTGTTTCGATCTCACAAAGCGATCTATTCCAGGAAAAGAGGAAAGCGCGGTGTGTTCATTTCCCGTCAATCCACCTTAAGGCCGTGCCCTGTCTCATACACGTTGACCTACATCCTTCGTGTGTCCTTATGGCGGCTTTACGACAATAAGCCTCCATTGTAAACAGTCACTGTGTTTTACTTGTAACCATTTCCGTCAGCGCTCCCTAGCACAGTGTGGCTTATCCTGTCTAACTGGGCACTTAGAAGGCGCTGGCGACCATCAAAGGACGGGCCGCGACTCACTATTTGAGTCATCGTGTTTGTAAACGGAGCAGCGTGTAGGCCTTTGATTATGAGAAGGTTGATCTGTCTGTCTGTCTGTCTGTGTCCTATCTAATCTATCAATCTATTTATCAGTCTATCTATCTAATCTATCTATCTATCTATCTATCTATCTATCTATCTATCTATCTATCTATCTATCTATCTATCTATCTATCTATCTATCTATCTATCTATCTATCTATCTATCTATCTATCTATCTGTCTATCTATCTATCTGTTCTATCTATCTATCTATCTATCTATCTATCTATTCTCTTTTCTATCTCTCTCTCTTCTATCTCTCTTTCTCTCCTTCTCTCTATCTCCCACTCGCTCTCCCTCTTTCCATCTGTCTCTCTCTCTCTCTATCTGTTTCTCTCTCTGTCTGTCTCTCTCTATCTGTGTCTCTCTCTATGTCTTATGGTTTTTCTGTTTGTCTGTCCGTCTGTCCTATCTAATCTATCTATCTATCTATCTATCTCTCTATTTATCTATCTATCTATTCTATCTCTATCTATTCTGTCTGTCTATCTATTCCATCTATCTATCTCTCTATCTATCTTTCTACTCTAATTGTCTATCTATTCTATCTATCTTATCTTATCTATCTATCTATCTATCTATCTTATCTCTCTCTCTTCTCTCTCTCTTTCTCTCTCTCTCTCTCTATATATATATATCACTCTTTTTCTCTATCTCGCTCTCTCTCTCTCTATCCCCCTCTCTCTCTCTGTCTCTATCTGCCCCTCTCTCTCTTTATCTGTCTCACACTCTCTATCTATCTATCTATCTATCTATCTATCTATCTATCTATCTATCTATCTCTCTATCTATCTATCTATATCTATCTATCTATCTATTCTCATCATCCGTTGTCTTCCCTCAAGGCTTACCCAACCCTCTACCGCCGTGTCATATACATTAACACCACTGGCTTTACATTGTAGTTGTGCTGAGTTGTGTCGGTTGAATCAGTCTGTTTTGTTCTTTTTTCAATCGAGGAATTTTACTCAATTTTTCAACCCGTTGGCTAGGCTAGGTTAGGCCAGTACCGAGCGCTCAGCCCAGTCTACGATGGTGAGAGGGGGTTTCAATGCGGACCATTCCGGCTCGCTTCCCGAAGCAGGGAAAGAGACAGCTGGCGCAGCCACGCGTGGAATCTAGTTCAGTAGTGTATATCTATGGGCGTGGCAATATTTTGGTGAGGGCGTGCGACGTCAGAATGAGGCGTAGGGATTTCTCACAGAAATCTCAGTTTCACAGCCTATTTTAAAACTTAACTGTATAGGTCAATTGTTGTTTGTTTATGTCGTGTTGGTGATTTCCTTGTTTAGCCCGGACTAAAACATCGAACAGAAATAAGACTTAAATGAACTTTGTCTAATAATGGTGATGCGCAGGTTCCTTTTTTTGTTTTGAAAATTAAGGTGGGCTTTGGGACAAAAAAGTCCGAGAAACACTGGTTTAGATGGATCTAATGGTAACTTTTCTTTACTGCTGTTCTCTTATAATTATACTTCATCATGCAATGTGACAGTAATACCTGATAGCATATTAACGTAAACATAGATGCACTTTCCTGCTCCTCTTGTTGGTGCATTTCAAATTAAATTACCAATGCAAAACTACAATATAAGTTCATTTCTTTTCCCTTCATTTAAAAAGATATAGTTTGTTTCATTGATTAATTAATGCAGGCATAATATTTGGGGGGGGGGGGGGGAGGATCGAACCCTCTAAGATCTGTGTGTTCCATTAATGGGCAGTCTTGTAACTGTATTTTCCACACCTGAGCGTGAATGTTACACACTGAAAGTAGAAGTTTTTCTTTCAGCCTCAGTGGAGGAAAAAGTACATCAGAAAAATTATTTACCATGACACAGACAGACTTATGAGGAAAAGGGAGAGAGCTGGCATGGTTGTGTAAATTACCCCGTAGGTCTTTGGGAAATAAGCTTCTGCTTTATAAGTAACTAGCTGAATTCCCGGCCTTGCCCGGGATAAATTGATTTATTAGTTTCAGTTCTGGGTGATTATTATGGACCTGCTTCATTTTGCCTGTTTCTTTCGCTTTATTTCATTTTGGTTTGTTTGTTTTTAGATACGTTTTACTGCTCTCCTTTTGCGCGTTGACGTCCTGCGCGTCCCGCCAGCATCCGTCAAATGGCTACGATTTGCGCACGGGTTAGTTTATTTGCACATCGCAGGAAGTGATAACGTCATGTGTTAATGGAAAAGAAATATTATAATACTTTCCTAGGCATATTGAAAACACAAACCTGTACTTTTGGCCCTGCAGCGTTAATCTCCCAATTCCAGACCCTTTCTTTTTCCTGGTCTAGGCACATTGAGAACACACATGCAAAGTTTCATACTTCATAGTCTTAGAGCTCAATCTCACCATTCAAACCAGTCCTAACCGGAAGTTGTTTTGTGAGTGTGATACAGTCTATACCGGAACCAATCTCAGTGACATTAATTTTCCGAAAAAATAGACCGAACGCCAATGTGTCGCAACCTAGAAACTAATACAAACGTTTTGCGAGTTATTAATTATTTTTTTATTTTCTGTGCCGGCGACACGACGACAGTCTATACTAAGCGTTGTATAAAATTTGAGGGCCACCGAATCAGCATTAACAGAGGAGTAGCGAAAGGCGCGCTGCAATTGTCGTAAGGTTTCACTTTTATTAATATAGATACTATATCAGCGAGTGCACGAAATGGATTGCAGAGTTGTACTTATGAAAAGAACTGACTCATGCCATAAGGTCAGAGAGCCAAGGCTGTTCACCATGTAAAGATTTTTCTTGGATGCTGGGCCAACACCATTGCCCTACCCATCCCAACCCATACTTTGAACATACCTTTTGTCAGTTTTGCCTTGCTGCCTAAATAAGAAAAATTTACACATGGAACACGAAAAACGGCTGTAACGAAGGATCCCAGAGCAAGGGAAATAATTATATCAACAGGTCTGAGATACTTGCTGTGCTAATTCCAAAATGATTCTACAAGTAGACCTTTCTATTAATTATTATCTGCCATTATGGTGCAGCCCAAAAAGGCAGGGATAAAGAATGAGCTGAGTGAATGAGATGAGCGAAGAAATGCAACTACACAGGTGGATTAACTAGGGCATGTCAGTTGTGCATAACAAAGGGAAATTCTGCAAACAATAAGGTCACGAAAATTGCTATCTGGGCACAGAGAGATGAATGAATCTGTAAATTCTTAACGCTGAGCCTAGATTATGTTTATTTCCTGCTTAATTAGCCAAAGATAATTATTTCCAGCACAGGTAACCGTTTTCATTACAATCAAGGTGTTTCTTAAATATAATTGTCACTGATTGCAGTAGATCTACCTTTAAAAGCCGTTGGATACGATTAAACATGATGTGGTAGGAACATGTGGGGAATATATAACTATTTAGAGTATCAAACTTCTCAACAGGATCACTGAAAATGATCCTCAAAGGAAGAAATAAAAACCAATGAGTGCATGTATTTAACATTTTGGAAATATTATTTCTGCAGCCAAATGTTAAGTACATTTTGCACCAAACCTATGTAAAACACAGAAGTCCTACTTTCACCATCATGTACTCCTCAAATCTGACCAATATTCCCAATGTCCATATGAGCATTTTTTTCCCCATCAACAACCTACATTATAATTTCTTACTTTTAGCCTTATAAGCAAAAGTCTTTTATTTTTTATTTTTTCTCCGATTATATGATAAGAATGATTTTGAAAAAGATAATAGTTATCCTATTTTTATGCTCTACCATCTAAATCAATATCACAGTGATAAGAAAAGATAATTATTTGTCGTTATGTTTCCATAAGTGGTTGGGCCAGAAAACAACAATAATAATTATTTTATGTGCGAGCTCTTATGGAGAATTATAGGATGACTGCTAGCTCCTTCAATACCGGCACATCATTGCTGCGAATTCTTTACTGCCCCAAAAGTTATAAGTTTTTGGTTCTCAGTTAATCACTTTGTGTCACAGGTGAATATCATACATTAGATTCATATTGGCTCTCGTAAATTTAAATGAAAAGCATATTGCAAATAATTATCTACATGATTTCAGAAAATCAGCTTTCACAGCTTTAGTAGTCAAGGAATTAGGCAGTGTGTGAGTGATTCCACGTTAGTTATGGGAAATTAGCTATTTATCAGCATTTTGGCGACTAGAAGGAGAAATGGAGATGAATGACATGTAAACTGCAACATAAGCTTTATTAAATATGCTTAAGCAGCTACTTGTGGGCACCCGCGTCTCGTACATGTTCTAGTTCCAGGCGATGGTTCAGCTGGAGAATCAGCCTGCTTTTAACTAACACATACACACAAGCATAAAAAATGCGATGCTAACTTAATGCAATCATGGAAATTTTGCTGCAATTATGGAGTGACGTCCTGTTTGCAAAATTCATAAGGGATAGCTCTAGCACTTCAGACTCACAGCATGTTTAACAAATTGATCATTAAAATATACAGCCTTTTCCTGTCTCTTATTATTTATCATGTAGGCTCTGTTTTGCTCATAGTTAGGTGCGTAAGTAACACTGTATTTTTCTTCCCTTTTTTTCTAAAAGAAACGGGACAGCAACAGCCATCGAGGAAGTATTACACTACAGTATCACTAAGGCAAAAAGGTTTATCTCCTAGTGTTCATGATAATGGGACATAACTGCGATATTACAACTCTATTAGTAGGACGACAAGGCTTATCTCCCATTTTGTTTAAAAAAATCATAGACCATAAATCAAGAAAATACTACACTGTTACTATTACCACAACATTTAACTTCTAATTAGTTTTTGATTATGGGATATGACTAAAAAAATACAACACTTATGAAGACGACACGTTTTATTTCACATTCTGTTTACAATCGTAGGATACAACTAAGAAAATCTATCATAATAGGACACTTTTACTAAACGACAAGGCGTAGTTTCCATTTTTTTGGTTAATCGTAAGATTTAGCCAAGAAAATAAAACATTATTACCAAAGTGACAACATCTATCTCCCTTTGCATGTACAGTAAAATGACATATCAAAGAATCAACATGTGTATAATTATGTATAGGATAATAATAATCCATATTGCAATATGTAGTATTTTCTTGATTACGGTACATAATTGTAAAGAAGCTGGGAAATAAAACTTTTCATCTTTGTGTTGCTGCCAGTGTATGTAGTATTTCCTTGATGGCTGTCGCTGTGCAATTAAATGTTGTGAACAAAATGGGAGATAAACGTTGTAGCCTTAGAAACAATATTGTATTTTCTTGATTATGTCCCATGAATGTTAAAACGTGGGAGAGAAAAGTTGTCGCTTTTAGTAATAGTGCAATAATTATTTACTCGTTTGTGTCCCATTATCATAAGCAAAATGGGTATAAACTTTGTCGTTGTATTAACAGGGTAACGGTTCCTTGCAATTGGATATTAATATGACCCAAGGGCACTGCTCTGTGCATAAATTGAAATTTGGGGGAGGGGGAGGGGGTGGGAGGTATCAAGAGGGTAATACATCGCTGCGTAACAGGTCAGTTCTGCCTATGGCCAGATACTGTAAAGACAGGCGAAGAACAGAGTGCGGCGAGAAACGAAATTTCTGATCATACCCTGATTATGAAATTGTTCTCGACGAAAGTGATATAATAAAAGTCTGAATTTTCTGTCCAAAATGAATGTGTCTACGTGCTCTATCATTAAAAAAAATAAAAAAATTGAGGTAATATGTAAAGTTTTATAATGTTTGGTCACATTCACGTTGTCGCACAGTTTCGAGTGTTTACGTGTTCATCTTCTAGTTCCATTATAGGATGATGGTGAAAGCGTTAATGATTACTCTGATGATGATGATGATGATGATGATGATGATGATGATAAAGATGATAGTTCACCCTCTAGCTCTAAAAATTTTAATATACAATGTGATGATAACGATAATGAAGATGGTAGTGACCGTTCACCTTCTAGCTCTATTATAGTATGAAGATGATGATGGTGATGATGATGATGATGATGATGATGATGATGATGGTGATGATGATGATGATGATGATGGTGGTGATGATGATGATGATGATGATGGTGATGATGATGATGATGATGGTGATGATGATGATGATGATGATGATGATGATGGTGATGATGATGATGATGATGATGATGATGATGATGATGATGGTGATGATGATGATGATGGTGATGATGATGATGATGGTGATGATGATGATGATGATGATGATGATGATGATGATGATGATGGTGATGATGATGATGATGGTGATGATGATGATGATGATGATGATGATGATGATGATGATGATGATGATGATGATGGTGATGATGATGATGATGATGATGGTGGTGATGATGATGATGATGATGATGGTGATGATGATGATGATGATGGTGATGATGATGATGATGATGATGATGATAATGGTGATGATGATGATGATGATGATGATGATGATGATGATGATGATGGTGATGATGATGATGATGGTGATGATGATGATGATGATGATGATGATGATGATGGTGATGATGATGGTGATGATGATGGTGATGATGATGATGATGATGGTGATGATGATGATGATGATGATGATGATAGTGATGATGATGATGATGATGGTGATGATGATGATGATGATGATGATGATGGTGATGATGATGATGATGATGATGGTGATGATGATGATGATGATGATGATGATGGTGATGATGATGATGATGATGAAGATGATGATGGTGATGATGATGATGATGATGATGATGATGATGATGATGATGGTGATGATGATGATGATGATAAGGATGATGATGATGATGATGATGATGGTGATGATGATGATGATGATGATGATGATGGTGATGATGATGATGATGATGATGATGATGATGATGATGATGATGATGATGATGATGATGATGATGATGGTGATGATGATGATGATGATAATGATGATGATGATGATGGTGATGATGGTGAACATAATTAATAAAAAATTCTGGTCAGGAGAATAACATCTTGTGATCCAGTGTGTTTGGACAAGGGATATTGTTTTGGTTTGGTTTTCTTTTCCTTTTTTTTTCGAAAGTTTTTTTTTGTGGGGGTTGGGGGGGGGGGGTTGTTAATCTTGTATAGCGTTCAGTGACTCTGTGCGTGGCGAGGGCTAGTTATCAGCTAAGGTTAGACCAGTTTGTGTGCCGCTCACCTACAGGTATGTCACGGCTGACAGGTGGGTAAGTCATTGATCACAGGTAAACGTCGGCACGGAGGTTGGGTGTGGGGGGTGGGGGGCGGCGTTGAAATGAACTGTCAGAAAAGAATTAGGTGAGCTAACGGACGTAACGAAATGTTGCTTCCTTCGCCAGAGAGCACGTCGGTACATCTGTAGAAATGATTGAAGAATGTTGTTAAAAGTACGTACGTCCCCCAAGCTTTTGTGCGCTAGGGGTCCGTATTTTAAAGCCTTTTATGGTCCCGAAGCTAGAGAGCTCCTCCCGAAATGCTCATAATAACAGCCTTAATTAACTATGATAAATTATTCTTTCAGTTTTCTTTTTGTTTTCCTCCTGGTTTTCGGCTGAAAGGGTAGGGGGGGGGGCAGGGTTAGGGATTCGATAAGATTTAGGGTTGAGGATAAGGACTGGGTCAGGCATATTATGTATAAGTACGCTCCCTTAGCGCAAAACGCTTAGGGTGCGTACGTACTTATAACAACAGCCCAAAATGATTGCCACGAGCCGAGCCGGCAGAAGGTAAGAGACGGTAACAACAGATCAGTTTCGCCTACCGCTCGACACCGTAAAATGAGGTGAAGAACAGCCTCATACTTTTCGATTGTACCCAACGAAATTGAGCCGTGATCCGGTCCAAATTTTATATGCTTAGCCTGCAGAGGCGCCCTGGTAAATGTCTGAATACTTTCTTCTGTTCAACTCAGTTGTGGCTCAAAATCAATGAATGTATTTAAAATTAGCGAACTTTAAATCCTTTGAAAATATGCCCATGGACACATTATTTGCGTCTTTCTATGCGTAATATGATATTCTGTAGAAGTTAATACCCAGCGGTTAAAAAGCCTTTCAGGATTACATTGGTAGTCTTACTTCCTTTATAATAATATGATGATTAAAAATGCAGAATTTATGAAAAATATGAATGAACATTTATTTCTTCCTCCTACTCCCAATCAATTCCCCCATACAAAACGTTAATATTGTACAGACAATAATCACATCAAGTGAAGTTATCAAGGGAAATGGACATAAAGTGTCCCATAAACACAACAGTAGTAAGTAATAATGTTATATTTGTCCTGTTTGGGTTCATGGTCCAGATGCATAAGCTTATATGCCTAATGGCAATAGATTCGGCATTAAACAAGGGAGGAAAGAAGGAATGGGTGGGTCGAAAAAGGAAACTTCTGCGATAGGAGGGGGTGGTGGTGGTGGTGGTGGTGGTGATGCACTGATGAATTAGACTGCGCATACTTGAATTACTTTAGAGCAGACATTTTTTATTTTTGTTTTGTTTTAAGACCGGTACCTAGGGGTCAAGGTGGTCTAGAGGCAAGGTGCTCGCCTCTCATGCCAAGGGTCCCGGGTTCAAAACCCGGCCGCCGGTGCAGGCATGTTGGAAGTTTGGGATTTTTCTCATATTTTCGTGTCCCTGATCCTATTGGGAGGTAGGATAGAGTACCTAGTCTCCTAGGATAAGGACGAAAAAAATTTCGGAGGTCCCGTGTGCGCGTTGCGCACGTTAAAGATAGCTTGGCAGTTGGAAATCGTAAAGTTAATAAAAGTCGCAAAATTAATAAAATTCATCCCTACCATTCCCTCCCCCCTCCCCCTCTCCCCACCCCCCCCCCCCCCAAAAAAACCCCTCCGACCGGCGCTGCACTGTGGCGACAATGTGCCTACAACGGTTATAACTGGGCTGCCATGGCACAAAGGCGAATTTCCCAAATGGGATTAAATAAGTGCACAAATACAAATACAAAATAACTGCAGATTTCCCATGGGAAAACTTCATTACGTCAGACTCAAGGACGTCAGGAAATATTATATTAATTGTTTTCACCAGGGCCTGACAACATTCCTTAATCTCCAAAGAGAAGCTTTGCCAAACTGCAGCACGCATTGACTTACTGCTCAGTTACAACCTTCAAATTTTACCACACTTCTTATTTAAAAAAAAAAAGAAGTGAAAACAAAAAAGTGATTCAATTATAAATGATCCTTAATGTTTAATTTTAGTGCTACCGGTATTTTCTTCTTCCAGTTTCCAGTAAACTGCTCTACAGAGTCATTTATTTAAAAACGTTCACTAAACAAAATGCTCGTTGCTCACACTGCTGCAACTTTCACTCTTTCGGGCATATTTTCTCTTTCTTTCTTTCTTTTTTCTTATTTTTAATTTTTTTTTTTTTTATATACCTGAGATAGATGGAATGAGCCCGACAAGATGCCTTTTTTTGTGCGGGATGGGATGAGGCAGGTTGACTGGCTGGTAAGTACGAATAGTCACAGTATATTTTATTCAAGACTTTGCAAGATACTTTTACTACTGTTGGCGGGTGCAATAATAAAAACGCAACCCCGCACTCACCAACTGCCTTTGCAAACGTATAAAAACAATTTACCAGCTGTCATCTATACCGAATTCTCTTACCTGAAATGGGATTTTAAAAGACATAAAGGACCTATGCATAAAGCATCTATGCTCAATTTTGCCAGTTTTTGTCTGTTTCATTAGAACTATGATTTTTTACATAATATCTAACAACTTGATTTGCAGAAAAAAAATATATTAGGTAAATAAAACCAAACTTTATTTTTTTTATTCATTATTATAATTGCAAAGCGTATAAGTAATCTCTCCACAACACCCTCTCCATATACACTTTCCATCCACGGGGAGGGGAGGGGGTGTCACCGCCCCTTCTAGCGTACGTACTTTTTTGGATGGCCCCATACCCCCTCAGGCGCTCGCAAACAACCGTGAAATGTGGAGGCACCTGACGAGGCTCTCTGTCATGCAGCGCCCTTACGACTAGTACGACCCTGGTGGATTATGGGATCAGTGACCAGTGACACCCCCCTCTCCCCACTCCGCCCCTCTCCCCGGCGTACCCTCCAACAGCACTCACCAACTGCCTTTGCAAACATGAAAAGAACTACCAGCAAAAATGTGAATTCTCTTACCTGGAAAAAATACAAAAATAAACAACAACAACAAAAAAAGGCCACTTACGAGGTGTAAGGATACCACATGATGAACTATGTGCTGAGTGGGCGTGAGGTGAAGATTGGCTACTGAAGAAAGTATTCAGTGAATGAAGCACCAGATGCCTAAGACAGATAGACGTGATTGGCTTGTAGTGAAAACCTATTTGTTTAGTTGCGCAACTTTTTTTTTTTCTTTTAAAAAGTGAGATGTTTGACATGCTTGTGGCTTATCTAATTTTTTTTTTTTGAAAAAGGCGAGGTATTATAGCCTACCATACTGCCCTCGACTGGCCGTGCAAAATTTAATCGGGTGATCAAAAAAAAAAAAACAAACTATCCCCAAATTTGAAGCTTTATAATTCATGATCCGATTGTTCGATCTCAATGATACTTCACATGTATATGGATAAATACATAGTGTGTATGCGTACCAAAATTGAATGAAATAGCTTAATTGAAAAAAAGTTATGAAGTAAAGCGTTGAGGTAGGTAAAAAAAAATTCTTTATCAGCTGGCGTGTTTTATTAATTTTTGACAGACACTCACTTAGTCTAAAATATCTTTAAAAGTGATGATTAAATCTTGATGAAATTTTAACATTGCATTACGCATATAATGGACATAATTCTAACAAAATTTCTCGCGAATTCATCAGAAGGATTGCGAGATATTCGGTGTCAATGTTGGGGCAGTTTTTTTATTTTTTGATCACCCGATATAAGTTATAGATTAAAAAAAAAAAAAAGGTCATATTTCATTCTAGATGCTGTTGAAAGTGAATGTAACCTAGATTAGCGTATGCGGTTTTTTTTTTTTTTCGTAACTGGTATAATTATGGTGGGGCCAGAAAATCTTGCTCACGTGTTTATTTTGTTTCTCGGTAAATGCTAAACATAATTCTCCGGCAGTGGGAAGCATATTGCAGCATGGTTTTCTGCAAAAGTAATCAGAGAATTGTGAGGGATGCTGAAGTTCTATTTCAAGTGAAATACGAGTTCTAAATAAATTCACATAACACAATCTAAGTTAAAGGCGTATATTAATAGCTTTCTAATCACGAATGGGACATAATCAGTCGTTTAATCTAGAGAAAACATAGGTAAATTTCAAAACACATCTCGGATAATCTGTTGGAAATTCGATTAACGGGGGGGGGGGGGGGGGAACAGAACAGTGCGTGAGATAAATCTCATCAGTTCGTGCTACCTCGTCTTCGCATCTTTCTAAGGTGTTTGACCTTTTGACCCTGACCTAAGTCATGAAGAACGTGCGCACTAGCTAGACGAAAGCTTGTCCATTTCACAAAGTCGTAGATAGTGAACTATGAGAGCGATATGTTTTTTTTTCCATACAAACAAAGGAAAATTATTCCAGAGGTGAGGAAAGATGAAAAAATTAGTGCAACATGGAAAAAAAAAATGTAGAACAGATCGAAGAGGGTAAACTTTTCAAGAAGTAGCACGCAAATCACAGCCTCGCACCGTAGGCGGCCGCTCGCGCTCCGCCAGACGTCTGCGCCAGCAGGAACTTGGGACAACCCTCGACTTCAGTCTCGCAACACACACACGATTACCTTCGTGCCCAGTTGTGTTCGCTATCTTCCATGGTACTTCCACAGGGCCAACAGCCTTGTTGAATACGCGTTGTGTCTGTAGATTGTGTGATTTGCTTCAGTCTAACCTTCCTTCCTACCTTCCTACCAAGTATTTACCCCTTGCTTGCAACCAAAGGTATGTTTTACCCTTTCCTTGATAGACTTTCCTTTAACATTGTTTGATCGTTTGCTGTTATCATTTTTCCCTTTTCCATTTTTCTTTAGTTTGTAGATTTAAAGCAAATTGCTACCAAAAAATTAGCTCGCATAAATCTAGATCTAGATCTAGATCTAGATGTAATATATATTGCATTTTTTATTTGCATTATTGTAATTTTCACACCTGTTAAAATGTTTGGCTTGATTGATAAAATGTTACCTTGCGTACAGCGCATAGTTCCACTACACAACAGGTGGATATGCATAAACATTTCAACTGTCTTGTGATTTGAAAACAACAACAGACTTTTCCCTCCTATTCCCGCTTGGCTATCTAGAACATGCAGTTAATATCTTTTTCCCATTTTGCCACTGCTCGATACGAGTGTCAGTCTTCCCTGCCCCTCCTTCATTTCTTCTGAATTATGTAGCAACTCTCGACAGTGCAAATCAAATCGTTTTATCCTTCATTTTAGGCTGCAGATCAAGATCTAGTAGATTTGTGAATAAAAACAACAACAGCTTTTTGGTAAAAAATAATTTGAACTTTAGGACGGAATTTCTCTACCTCCAAGAATGTTTCTATCCTGAGTAAGAATATAAATTAAGCATAATCAGCACACCTTTTCTTTTTTATGTCATCGGTACACTTGTGGCTCGTCCATTCGTTAATTTTCTCTTCAAGACGAGATTTTAAAAAACAACAGCGGTAAACAATTAATACATAGCAATAGTCTGACCTGTGACAATTTTAATATTAAAATTGCCCGTTTTGCACCTTAGTGGGGAAATGCAGCTTTCGGAAATTATTAAGATAATTCTGTTTAAAATGTATTGTGAGACGAGCTGCCCTGTTCCCGAATTATAAAGGCCAGTGAGTTTTCCCAGTGGGAGTGTAAGATGAGGCGTTTTTAATTTAGATTTGATTATTTCAGCCTACGTCTTTTGTTGACGTATTTGTGTTGAACTGTTAAGATAATTCAATATTTTTGACTGGATGATGGGTTTTGTTACACATTGATTCACTTAATTTCGCCGGTATTTGATGACACGATTCTTTGTTATGACAGAGAAAGGCCCCAATAAACTTTTAATAGTTTGTTAAAAAAAAAAAAATGAAAAGAGGCGGATCAATTTACGTTCAAAGAAAGGAAGTTGAGAGGCATTTCTCGATATTGTGGCGCATTCTTGATTGGTAAGGGGAGGGGGAAGGGATCAAGTCACGTCTTAATGTACTAGTTATCTGTGTAAATCGTTACAAAATCAGAACTTTGTATATATAACTCAATTTCCTTGTAGTGAGTTTTTTTTTGTTTTGTTTGGTCTTTTTGAAAATGAGATAACAATATGGAACAAGCTCTGAAGTTCTACTTCGTCTCTGGTTAATCATCAGGAGTATGGCAAAAACAACATATCTGAGGTCGTTTACTTTCGTCTTTTATTTAACCAAGAAGCTTTTTCCCCCTCTTCCACTCCATCCTTCCCCACCCCCTTCATCCCACCTTCTCTCCCCCACCCCACTGTCTCACCTCTCTACTAACAATCCGCCCCTATCACCTAGTTAAATGCTTGTTAGAATGTTACCTCTTCTCTCATTCTCACTCCCCAAGCCATCTCACCCCGCCTTACCCGGCATCCTCGATCGCTTCCCCACCCCTCGACAAATTTACCTTCACTAATAACTTGGAAATACATGCGTCTTATTCCCTGGATTTGAGCCGAATCGGATGTTCTCAATACATTTTCCATTTGGACAAAATAATACGTGGATAGATTATCTTCTTTTTTGTTTAAATATGTGTATATGTTTGAAAAAAACGGACAGTCCTATCTCTTAAAATCACTAGTATCTTTGATCTTCCCGTGGGGCTATGGAAAATGGGCGAACCAAGAAAGTCGATGCCAAGAAATAATGAACGATCTGTGTGTATTTCATCTTGCTAATAAATAGCAGTATGGATTAATACATGTTTTTGCCATACAAAACCGTAGACGCTCTCCATATTGGATATATAATGTTCATAGTTGAGGTACAGAAAAAAGTATAGTGTGATCGCTAATGAAAACAAAAGTTGCCCGCTTAAAATGAAAAAATAAAAATTGCCCATTTTTTTGGGTTTTCATTCAAGTCTTTGAATCGTTCAGAAAAAGATTTTCTGTTAAAAGCCTCTGAAAAATGCTAAATAAACCGCTGGTCTATGCACCAAGTTGCTTCATCTTCGACCAGTTGCTGTTGACATCATTGTAATAATTTTTATTTCTCCATATCATTGGAATACATGTACTTAATATCGTGAGACCCGATTACCAGGATTTTTTTTTTTTTTTACAGTTATCGGGCGACATGGGGGTGCGGGGGGGGGGGGGGGGTTCGTTTTCACAACCCACTAGTCAAGTGTCCATTTGCTTATGCTTTCATTTGATGCATAATTAGCATAAATAACTTTTGAGAAAAGTTATAAAAAGTTCCAAAACTGTAGCTGCAATTTAACATGCAAATTGGCAGGTACTTAAAACTGGGTCTGATTCTATAGGACCCTATCACCACCGCACGGGTTAAAAATACAGGCGAAAAGAAGTTCATTTATGTTCATGCTGCAATATTTTATGACATGGGAAATTTTCCCTTCCATCATTGTGACCTATTTTCCTGAGTGCTCAAACTCTAACGACAGTATGCGCATTATTTCCCCCATCTCCCTCTCTCTACTCCTCTATTGTAACCTCTGCCCGTCCTTCTCTCCATCATGCCCGTTTTTTTCCTCCTGTGTGTTTACTTTCGCTACGTTCGCACGTGATACCTGCACGCGCATTACCTGTACCTGAAACAATCTCTCATGATCTTAACCGCAGTTCAACTTTCACCTACATTTAGTGCGGCTTCTGACAGCCATTTTTTTTCCTGAGGGGGAAGGGGGGGGGGGGAACTGAAGACAGAATGGCATAACGAGCCATCCGTAATGTAAGTGCACCGGTGATTTTTTTTTCGTACTCACTTTACCAAATTCAGGAGCGGGACAGCAACACACCCCCAAACACAGGTCATCGGCTAAGGGATTTTTCGTCCTATGGAACACTGCCACGAGTGCTGCAATCACTGGACTGTGCCTGATATGACTTTGAACCAAAAATCCCTGGGATGTGTTGGAGCTGTCCTGTGTTTGGGGGGTCTTTTGCTGCCGGCTCCTGCCTGAATGTGGTAAAAGCTAGTACGAAAAAAAATCACGCCACGGGGGGAGGGGGGAGGGGGGCAGTTGCTCCCAGGATACGAACAGATTACAATAGGGGAAAGGAGGGGAGGATTGGGGGGGGGGGGGGGAGTTTACGTTCGCTTTTCAATTGAAGAGCGTTTTTTCCCCCCAAAATGGGTAAGTCAAATTTTGCATCAGTATGGGCCCCTTAACCCCTTCCCTGCTTTGCCTGGAACTGTTCCGGGCTGTCTAACCTCGCTATACTGCCATGTGCCCTGAACTGTTCGGGCCTAGTTCGTATGCATTTCTTGAGTGATCATTTTATGGAGACAATTCCTGAATTATGGCTATTTTGAACTTCCTAATTAGTGCCCCTACTTACTTGCGTTACTTGCGTTACTTGCGTTACTTGCGTGTATTTTGAAAGTGTGAAATTCATGGTGTCTTGTTTTTTTTTGTTGTTGAGATTTGCTTGTTTTGTCCCCTTTTGCACACGGCATATGAGTGGAAATCTGTGTGGCAGGCAAGGGGTTAATCATTCAAAATCATGATAAAAGACGGGACAAAGCACATTTCAACTGAACACTTCCGCCGCGTCTTACACTAATTTTGAATGATTATCTGAAAGAGGCCCTAACTCACGCAAAATTTGTCTTCTCAGTTTTGGAACAAAAAACAACCGCTCTTCAATTATGATAATGAACTAAAATGTTTGGTTTTATTTCCTTTTTTTTTTTTTTGTAGCGAATGAAATTGTCGCATAGATAAGTCACGTTTCCAATGAAACAAATCAAACAGTTAATGGAAAATGCCACATAGAGTTTTGAAACATCAACCCCTTATCGTGGACTTTCTCTATTCTAATGGCCGTACTAATGGGGAGGCAGCGCTGAGGGGTTAAAAATCTCCAAAGCCGAGGGCATGTACAGATGGTAAAGATAGGAGGTTGATATGGGGGTGGGGGAGAAGTGTCTGTTGCAAATGCAAGGAGCTTGAAAATAATTGAGAATGATCTGAAGTTCAAGTTCAAGATCGCAAATTGGTGGGTTGGACAGCCAAAAAGTCATTCACGTGGTGGTATAAGGATTAAGTTGATGATACGACTTGGATAAAAAATATTTGTCGCCACCGTAGACTTGCCCAATACAGCCGTGTTGTTAGGTTTAACGGTGGGTCACTATATGATTTACAAACTGAAAGAGAAAAACAGAAACAGCTGGTCGAGCCATCGACCTTTGTTAGGAACATCTGACCATAGGTTGTTTGATTAAATATTTCACAGAGTCTGACAATTTGTGAATGTGTTACAGTTAAAATCTCGTTAGATATAGTTTACCCCGACTGACAGGCGAGTGAATTTTCTCTTGCAGAGCATCAGTAATATTGGGATCAGGAAAGATGGATTCTAATTCGAAACAAATCCAGTAACGCGTTAAACAAAATTCTGGATAATTATACTGTGTTGATTTCATGATAAAGTGAAAATGAAAAGAAAAAAACAAACCCCAAAAAATGTGTTGTTCCAAGCTCAGTATTACGGACAACAACAACAGCAACAACAATAAGAACAAAAACCAGCAGTTAATTTAAAAAAAGAATGAGAAATGAAAGAAATTAAACTAACGCGTTCGGACGTTAAATCTTGCCCTAGAACATTCTTATATCAAGTAAAACAATACTAAAACATGTTCTGGAATCTGCCCTAATATCACGGCCAACGTTAATGAGCTGAGGCAATTACTTATGTTTGGTGTACATTGTAGCCATAACAAAACGTCAGAATTAGCACCAAGCATAACTTTTCTCTCCTAGATTTCAAGGATTGTGGTACATGTAACATGTATTATTAATTTATACATTATTGGGGGGTGGGGAGGGGGAGGGGAGTGAGAACGGGGGAGGCGAACTACTACTTTGAGCGGTAAATGTGGTGCAATGTCGTGACCTTTGTTCTTGTTGGTCACAACTCCACTTTTTTTTTTTTTGCACAACTGAGAAATTTGACGTTAAACGTTTGCTAACTGGGAACTGTGAAACAGCTTGAAAAGTGCCACAAAGCATTTTAAACAAGTGTCAATCAAAGTGTGCATCTGTTATACCGGTACCTCTTTTGCATACTAAAAGACCTCCAGTTTTTCAGGCTATGGAGATAAAACAACCAAGAACTAAGGTTGCGATATGTTTAATTGCGATATGTTGTGTAGAAAAGTTGATTCTAACGTTCTTGGGAACCTTCATGATAATAATAATAATAATAATAATAATAATAATGTACACTTCTACAGCGCACACTTCCCACTCAAAATAGGCCTCGGTGCTTTGCAATTTAAAAATGAATACTCGTGGCAAAAGGGTAACTCACTGAAAATGAATTACAAAAAAAACACCAAACAAATTTAAAATGTACTTTCAGTTAAAAAGAAAAAAAATAGTGATTGCAATGTCATTTAAAAAGTTTTTTTTTCTGTATTAGGACAGCGATGAAATAATTATTGTCAATGATGTCATTATAACACATGACAAGAAGAAAGTAGGTAATTAATTTTTGTTTGAAACATGCAGACTGTGAAAAATAATGGAATAAATACATGGCTGCAATGGAGTTCAGTATCCGAACGGGTATCTAGCGATTATGTACAGAGGTTGATGATCAGAGGTGGGGGGGGGGGGGGGTGATATACATACAGGACCAGGTCAGACTAAAGAGGGGTTGTAGGTGGACCGGTTGTCATGGGCCTTTGGGGGGGGGGGGTAGTCCTAGTGCTCTTGGTAGAAGTAAAAAGGGTACCCTTTGATAAAAGAATATTGATATTGTTAACCCTCTAGGCGTCATGTATCAACAGTGATACACTAACATTTATCACTCGGCTGGCAGTTCCCACAAGAATTCAGACAATCCTTTATTTTTTTTATTGTTTTTTTGGGGGGGGGGTAACTTCTTCAATACTGCACTAAATCAACCAAATGATCAAGAAAGCCCCTTAATTATGCCCTCAGAACCAATTCTCATAAAATCTTCCCACAAGTGAAAATGGGGTCGTGATCCAGAACGTTAAGAGAGTCCGTGGAGACGCTGTGGCATAACAAAAATATTTTCTACGGTGGTAAAATTAAAAAAAAAAAAAACCTGATATGGTAAGTGGACACAACTTAATGTTGTGGGGCAGTTCCCCCAGGATCTAGGAATTCAGAGAGAAATTTTTTTTAGGGTAACTCCTACAATACCACACTAAATCAACCAAATGATCACAAAAGCCCCTTAATTATGCTCCCAAGAACAAATTCTCATAAAATCGGAATTTTCCCCACAAGTAGAAATGTTGGCGAGACCTAGAGGGTTAAGAGAGTCAGTAGGGGCGCTGTGGCATAACAAAAATATTTTCTAAGGTGGTAAAGTATAAAAAGAAAAATACATGCTGCTGTGGTAACTGGACCCAACTTAATGTCTGAAACTTTGTACCTCTTTATCACATTAAAACAAAACGCATAATGACCATTTTGAAATGGGGGCCTAATTTTTCCATGGGGTTTGGGTTTACTATTAACTTTGCGCAGGCCTCATTTCCTATGGCATAATCTCTGTATCTGAAAAGGGCTTGTTAAGAAGTGTTTAGTAATGAAAATACCAGTTGATACCAGTAGTCTGTCCTTGTGTATTTTGACCACGCATGCTTTTCTCCCCTGAACCAACCATACCATCCCCTCTTGCCTCCCTTCCCTAACCCTCCTTTCCCCTCCCGTATTCAGTAAGATTTCGAACAATCATGATTGCCAGGCGTGAGCTGAAAACAAATAAACATTTCAATCATTACTTTTTTTGTTTTGTACATTTGTTGTAAGAAAAGTGAATGAGTCTGATAATAATGTGCATGGGTGAGAGAACGAAGGATATCAAAAGAAAAAAATTGTCCATGGATTTGTGGGTATGTCTAGTCCTGTAAAATGATGAATGAATTTGTGTCCCTTGCTGACGCACGAGACAGAAAATACCCCAGAGTGATCTCTCGAGCGGATGGTGGAGATTTACAAACTGTAAAGTTATCTGATGTCCTCCAGAGGGCACATGGACATAATACCGGCCGCTCTGTGTCAGAAAACGGACCGAAATAGACCTTTCTAAGAAGGCTCGGTGGTGATGCATACACTTGCACTATTCGTGACACAACACCGTGATTATGTACAATAGATTGTTTTAATTTAAGAAAAACAGCTACAAGAACGAAAAAAGAGCGCTTTCCAGCTTTTTATTTATTGAATTATCTTTTTAACATTTTACATATGACATAACATTGGGTTGTCTGAAGAGAATATTGAATATATGAATATTTTCCGACACGCCAGAGCAAGTCATTTACTATATGCATACTGTCTGGGAGATTTCAAGGCGGATCTCACTGGACACTGT
This sequence comes from Onchidella celtica, assembly GCA_963931925.1. Classification (NCBI taxonomy): domain Eukaryota; kingdom Metazoa; phylum Mollusca; class Gastropoda; order Systellommatophora; family Onchidiidae; genus Onchidella; species Onchidella celtica. The sequence goes on from OZ007582.1 coordinate 17,131,717, forward strand.
AATCAAGACACATTGTTTCAGTGCCGTAAGCAACGGTTTGAAAAACAAAAATCGGTAGATGGCAAAAATATTAATGTGTACCCGAAAAACGTTTTTTTTTGTTTTGTTTTGTTTAATGATACCAAAGAGTTTATAATAAACCTAGAGGTAAGACTTGGTCACGTCACATTGCCGCAAATAGAAAGCCCGGCAGCCATCTTTGCTTACGGCAAGCGATTCCAAACACGGTGTCAAGGCCAGTGCTAACGAAAGTAGTTTTTGTCGGAAGGCCTCAGTATTTTATTCTTGTTCATTCCTCTTTAGAGATGGAGGTTCAAATTCATCCGTACATTTTGTATTTTGTCATAATTCATAATGTTTGTTTTTTTTCTTTTGGTGGGATTACATTTTTTACATTTTCGTGGTTTACCCAATCCATAAATTAAGTCTGCTCATTACTACTGTAATCCCCGTTCAAACAATCTGAAAGACCGTATTATTTTAGGCTTGGATTTGTTTACTTTAGCCGCACTGTCTAGGTCGAAGCAGGCTTGCCGTAAGTTGGCTTTACTTTAGCCGTACTGTCTAGGTCGAGGCAGGCTTGCCGTAAGTTGGCTTTACTATAGCCGTACTGTCTAGGTCGAGGCAGGCTTGCCGTAAGTTGGCCGCCATCTTTACTTCACCTACAGACGACGCCACGCGGAGACTTGCGTAGCGCTAGTCTGACCTCTAGCTATATATAACCTCTTTGAATGAAACATATTATAATACCACCAGTCAGAACACGAGATTAAATAAGACCTTTTCAGACTTGTCACGAGCAGCGAATTCTTCTCCGAGTTTCAAGATCTACTTTTTCATCTGGAGCAGGCGATATCTCCTTTTTACATCGTTGGTGATTTTAACTTTCACTTTGATGATACCTCTGCTCCTGACACTAAACTTCTTGTGTCAGTTTTCCACGACCATGATCTAGTACAGCTAATCAATGAACCAACGCATCAGTGTGGTCACATTTTAGATCTGCTGATTGCCAGCACAGCTGACCCACACATTTTAAACCATCAAGTACTAGACAAGGCCATCTCTGACCACTTCCTTCTGATGGCAGACATGAACCTCTCCAAACCAAGGCAGAAGAAAAGAAGTATATTATCCAGAAATACTAGAAAAATAGACACATCTTCATTTCGAGGAGATGTAAGCCAATCACTGGCAGATCTACCATCTCTCAATGCAGACACCTTCAATGACACCCTGAAGGCTGCAATCGACCGACATGCCCCACTCACAAGAAGAAACATCTCCATCAGACCATACTCGCCATGGTTTTCACTAGAAATCAAAGAAGCCAAGCAACACCGACGACAAGCTGAACGAAGGTGGAGGAAAACCAAACTACAAGTTCATAGAGACACGTACATTAAACAACGAGATAAAGTCAACAAAGTCATCGAGGAAAACAAAAAGAGACATTACATCAATGAACTTAATGACGTAAAGTCATGCAAAGAACTTTTTCGTACAACCAACACCATTCTAGGAAAGGATACAAGATCTCCCCTCCCCTGCATAGGGTCAGACGACGAGTTGTGTGATCAATTTATAACATTTTTCAGTAACAAGATTGAAAACATCCGTTCTTCACTCGATCTAGAACCAAGCGAGAATTTAGATTTCCCTGAGTTTACTGGACAAGTTTTAGATTCATTTTGTCCAGTCTCAGAAAGAGATGTTTTACTCTGTATCAATAATTCCACTATAAAAACGTGTGACCTTGATCCCATGCCTGCTCATGTACTCAAAACCTGTATTGATCTTGTCGTACCTCACATTACTCAAATAGTAAATATGTCACTTGTCACAGGCACAGTGCCCAGTTCCTTTAAACAAGCCATTGTAAAACCATTATTGAAAAAACCTGGGCTTGATGAAAATGACTTCAAAAATTATCGACCAGTATCCAATTTGCAATTTGTCTCAAAAATTCTGGAAAAGATTGTCTTAGGTCAAATTTTGGCACACTTTGAAATAAATGGATTGCAAGAAAAATTTCAGTCTGCATATAAAGCTCAACATAGTACCGAAACTGCACTCATAAAAGTAACCTCTGATTTCTTAGATTATATTGACAGTAAGAAGCTGTGTCTTTTGACCCTTTTAGACCTATCTGCAGCTTTTGATACAATCGATCATTCTATCTTACTTACAAGACTTGAGCGCTCTTTTGGTATGTCGGGTACTGCCCTGTTATGGTTCAAGTCGTATTTACAGAACAGAGTTCAGTCAGTGCAAATTAAGAACAGTTTTTCTAAACAAGTTACATTAGACTATGGAGTTCCACAAGGGTCTGTCCTTGGTCCTGTGCTTTTTACACTCTATACGCAGCCCCTTGCAAGTATTTTACAAACTCATGGACTACAATATCACTTTTATTCGGATGATGTTCAGATATATATTGATGGCACCATTCAAGATCTGTCAAATATGACTCTCGCCACTAAACAATGTGTTCAGGAAATTAAAATGTGGATGACAACAAACAAATTGAAATTAAATGAAGACAAATCAGACATAGTTCTATTCCACAACCCACGATTAACAAAAGATCTTGAAAATGTCACCATTGATTTCAATGGCCATGAATTATCATGCAAAGAAGTTGTAAAGAATTTGGGTGTGTTTATTGATCACCATTTGTCAATGGGTTCAGGTGTAGGATCTCTGTCTAAATCCTTAAATTTTCAGTTGAGAAGAATAAGCCTTGTCCGAAAATATCTAAATGAAGAGACCACAAAAACATTAGTTACATCCCTTATCTTGTCTAGACTGGACTACTGCAATTCACTTTTAGCGGGTATTCATACAAAATTTTTGAATCGTCTACAGGTAATCCAAAATAATGCTGCCAGGGTGATAACCAATTCCAAAAAACGAGATCATATCACACCACTCCTGAAAGAATTGCATTGGCTCCCCGTGAAGCAAAGGATAATTTTTAAAATCTGCATCCTGTGTTTCAAATGTCTGAATGACTCGGCTCCTTCTTATTTACAAGATTTGATAAAACTGTATACACCAGGGAGAAGTTTAAGATCCTCCACTGATTCCACCATGCTAGTGACACCTGTGAAATCATACAGATGTTATGGTGAACGATCATTCACATATATTGGCCCCTTAATGTGGAACAAGTTACCTATGGAACTGAGACAAACAAAATCATTAGTAAGTTTCAAAAGGCAGCTAAAGCATTTTTTGTTCTTGACTTACCTGAGGGGAGAGAGCATGTGATAAAAGGAGTGAGAATGTGATGGGAAGAGAGAGAGAGGGGGGTGGGGAGAGGGAGTGTGGGAGAGAGAGGAATGAGTTTTTATTACTTGTAAAGCGCATTGAGCATTTATTGGAAATGCGCTATATAAATGTAATTTATTATTATTTATTATTATAAGTTAGTTTTTGACCTACACAATATTTTGCTACTGCTGGGACCTTTATTCTTTCCTAGGTCGTTACATCATCATCACATCAACTAACCGTTGACGAAACATTTTCCCAGACAGACCGTAACTTTGTCAGAATTATTTGTTATTTAACTATCAGGTTTGATTGACAGCCAAAATTGGTCAAGATCGGGACATTCCAATTGTCTGTCTTGGGAAAAAAATAAAGTGTCTCAAACTAAGTTACTGTGAACCTTTTCCTGACCAATTACAGTGTTCAATTATATTCATTTTCAGTGGTTCTAAATAAAGACGGGACATAGCAGGTTTTAATCGAACACTTACGCCGCGTCTTAGAGTCTTACACTAATTTTGAATGACTATCTGAAAGGGGCCATAACTCATGCAGAATTTGACTTAGCCAGTTTTGGAAATACCGCTCTTCAGTTGCGTGAACAACACTAGTAATACCATACAGTTCATTTTTAAAAAAAAAAATGGATTTGAGCGCTATACAAGCTGATGATTACATATTACATTACGTACAAACCCCAGTCATTCTATGATTTACTCTCTTTAACACTGTTTATTCAGTGGAGTTACATCCTGGTAAGCAAAAAGCTGAAAGCAACAGTTTTCTGTCGAAAGTTCTTATTTTTCAGTTAGTTCGTTCTTGTTGGCTGGCGCTTGGGGATATCATGATTTGAAACGGTATTTTTTTTGTTGTTGTATTTTTTACTCTTTCACGTCCCATCTCCAGCACAGTGAAGCCACATATCACTTACCAGTCAGGTCTTGGCGAGGGCGTCAGGTCGCTGACGAGCAAGTGCCTTAAAAACACGCGTTGGACCTCTCCGTGAGCGGGATTCGGACTTAAGACCTCTTGCACCGAGGTTAAGTACTCTAACCATGCGACCATTGTACCAGCAATTGGTAAAGTGGAGAGTGCAGCTGTAGAAATGGTCTCCACAATGTGTGTATGCTTCGTGAAATAAATTTTCATACACAAAGCTGATGGGTATTTACACTGGGGTCTCAAGGTTTCTCCACCCGTGACGTAACAGCTGAAATGTTGAAAGTCCTGAATCAAGGTTTCCCCACCCAAATATCGATATACCGTGTTGGTTGATACTCGATTGTAATCCATTATATTTCTCCTTTCGACACATAAATAACTATTGAAGAATAGTTTATAATATGTGACGGGTTAGGGTAACGGTCCCCAGCCGTTAAACACAGAGGGAAAATGTTTTGTATTCATTCACATTCACTTACTCATTCTCGAGATATAAGAAATATTCGATACGATGGTTTGGGTGGAGAAACCGTACAGTACTTTTGATGACGCAACCGAGAACAATGGACAGGTGGAGAAACCTTATGCACACATTTACACTATTGTTAGTGCAGTCACCAGACACTTTGAGTTTGAGTGTGGGTTTAACGGTGCGTCGGCACTATAACGGCCACTTTGTGCCTTCCACAGTTTCTTGGTTATCTTCTTACTGTAGGATGTGAAATTTTCTAAATAATTATAAAAATATGTTACATCAATTTGTAGATTTTGGCCTCCTCGCCAAACGACAAGATCTGCTGCAGGTCTACGTCGGAAAATAATTCTTTCATGGATCCACACGCATAATGCCTTTTTTTGGGATATACCCGAAATCCACACATTCTGTAAAAATGTGACAGACAGCTGACCGTCAGCCACTGCACTAGCTATCGGGGGTGGAGAACTTTCCCCGTGTGTCATCAGGCACAGCTATTAGAAGATCATAGGGGGGCATAAATAATAGACATACGGTGTTCTCGATTTGGGTAGTTCCCCCTCCCCCTTCCCTTTCCGATTTTCATACACTTGGCTTCGCCCCCTCCTCTCCTCCCTTTGTTTGAACATACGGTCGTTAGAATGGCGAATGATAAAGCCTTGATGTCTATAAATCTTAAGGAGCATTTTGAATAAGCTGTTTCACCGGAGAATGATTTTTGTACAATCCAGGAAAAGTAATTTGCTGAAAATAAATACACAGAACCAAACTTCTTCATTCATTACCAAAATTGAAAAACTTTCGTACCCTCTTCCACCCCCACTCCCTCGCGCTTTTTACACGCAAGAGGGGGGGGGGCGCAAATCTCTCTTCCCAGCTGAGGGGGTACCGCTTTTATGGATGGCCCCTGCATAAAAGCTTGTATGTATATATATATATTTTGAGTCTCTTCTGTTCATTGCGGATATTAATCTTTGTAGAAGATATCGAGCTATGAGATACACGGACCAACACAGAATTTGAAAGGAAAAAAAGGATCATTATTTATGGGAAGGAAGGAAAAAGAGATCGTATGAGACATGGACTTTTCCACACTTGAACAGCGTCTGTTGGTTTGCCTGCTTGTACCTTTGGAATATCCTTTTATTCCAGCGGTCATCAAATCGCGACCTTCGTTCTTGTTCGTTCTAGCTCAATTTTCTGAAAAACAACAACAACAGCAACAACAACAGCAGCAACAACAACAACAACAACAACAACAACTACAAAAAAAAAAAAACATGGGGATTTTTTTTAATATTGTAGAAGAGGAATAACAAATTCACACTTTGATGCTTGTTTAATATGTGGTTTTGCATTTATCAAGCTGTTTCACAGTTCCGATTTATTCGAACTCCTCGTCATGGTCCAAAAACCGCAAAGGGTTACATTCGAATTTCTCAGTTGTGCAAAAAGTGGAGTTGGAACAAATAAGAACTAACGTCATTAAATGTAAAAATTAACTTCCGCAAGTCGGGAAGGAAGACGCCTTCAAAATTCCACGGAAATTCGAGTTCTTTGCGCTGTGGTGGGTCTTGTTTTTAAATCACGCGAGAATCCTTATTTATATTGATTATATTTCATTTTACACAGTCTGCATATTGTGTTTCCAGCAACACGGAAACTTGTTGGGACAGGGCGTGAGAACCCGAGACGGATGTTGCATTTCATCGGTTCCGCCATTTCAGCCAATTCTTTATAAAATGTTACAGATGATGGTAATTTTTTCCCCCCAGCTCAGGGAAATTTTACCTGAAACGTAGTTTTAGCTCTCACAGAGTTGAAGGTCCATGACTGACAGAATGTTTAACAAACCGCCGGAAGTATAAAAATGTCAGTGTTAATTTGGTGTTTCCGAGAACGGTAAAATTTAATAAACACTCTTTAACTCAGAGGTTCCCAACTTGGGGTAAATTAATTTTTTAAAAATTACAATTAAAAGGAAAAAAAACGTCTGGAGTATAGAACTGCAAGAAAAACTGAAGTAAGCATATTCTGTGAACACGTATTGATTTGAGGTCTTTGTTTCAGGAAGATCACTGCCCTTACATCTCGCATTTCTTGTTGTTATTGGTCTATTCTTTTGTTTCTTCTTTTTTTGTTCATTGAAGAAGTACTGATCTTTTCTTCTTCCCACCGTTCTGGACCTAACGATCTGTGTTTTATGTATACTTCTTAATTACCATACCGCCAAATGTCGTAGTCCAATTTCCCCTTTGTCGCGGTTGCTTTATCATGGTGGAAATGTAAACTTAAATTAATGAACTAAATAGGATGGGGTGTAAATTTGCTTTAGAAATTTTGCCAGTTGTAAACGGTACGAAAAAGGTTGGGAACCACTGCTTTAACACATTCTTGTATGAACCACTGCTTTAACACATTCTTGTATCTTCGTGAGTACATGATAGTGTGCACACGTCCAGAGTATAATTATCTCAGTTATAGCCGTTAACAATGGCTAAGTTACTAGGCTACTTGTGAGCGGATCTGACGAAATTGGGCTTAGGGTGGAAGACCAAATTCCTTAGAAAACCCCACCAAAGGGGTAAACATTATCTATGAACTTGAGATTTGCTTATAATATGAAAGATTGGCCATTTTTGTGCATTCAGATAAAATATTTTGCTTGAAATCGTCTTAGAAAGGTATAAAAAATTCACATTTAGCCCGGTTTTCTCAGATCCACCTATATTTATTTTGCTCTCACACTGACGGCAGAAATGGTATATTGTTTTATCTACCCAAAGTTGTTCATCAGTTGGGCCCCGTACACAAGGGTATTTGATTTACTCAAATATTTCTAGATCACTGAATAACATGGTGTATTTATGGCTCCACCTCAGTAACTAACAGAAGTTAAGATTATGAAGTAAGAGCCACTTTATTATCCCGTGACATGAAATTAATTTTGGCAGAACGTTTCAAGAGTTTATACACACATCGTGCATATTATTATGTGAACATGTCATAATTCAATAACAGACGTAACACATGAAATAACTTGGCATGGAGCTTTGATAATATATGGCACTGATCTAGCCAGAATGTGTTGCTGGGGCCAATCGCAGATGCTCAGAAAGATCATCCCTTATTAATCTTTCTCTGTTTACTTTGAAAAGTGATAGACAAGTACAACAGTTGTTCATACCCTGTCCCAGGTATAGTATACCTCAGAGCTGTCTTAACGCCTGGGCATACTGGGCAGTGGTTTAAGTGGCCCCAGGCAGCAAATTTTCATTGGTTTTTGAAACGGGGAAGAAAATCCTACTGCTTTGCCTAAGGGCCCATGATGATGTTAAGACGGTCCTGGTACCTTATCGACGATGAAACTCGCAAACAGTGTAAGTCCAAAAGTATGTCAACTCTGATTTTTTGCTAAATGACACCACATGGCAATTGTGCAAACCGTTTAACTTGAGTGGTTCTCTGATTGTATTTGAATAGCAAAGCGATGTTCCCAAAAACAATGGAATTTGCACTTACAGAGTTTGCGAGTTTAACCGTCGTTATAGGGCTGCAACTTCCCTCTACTGAGTGTTGTTGGAATAAACTGTGTAAATACAGGGAATGGCTGTTTATAAAAATTTTTTTTGTTTATTATATTAGAAGTCTGATACTATTACAAATACACAAGTATTTACACCATTCTATGCTCATCTTTGCCGCTTGGCAATGTTGCAAGCCTGTCAGTTTCAACTCATTCATTAACATTTGTCAGTAACTCTATATGCCTTGAAAAAAAAATGAAGAGCTTTTTGAAGTCTGTGCAAATTAGTGGTAAAAATCTCGCTTTTTTAAAAATGTAGTACAATCTCGGATTCCACATGGAAACTCTTCAAGTATTGCTCTTTCTCTTGTTACTGTGGTAATTCGTTTCAGGTTTTGTCAGTTATGTTTCATTATAGGCCTACAAAATACTCTGTTTGAGTTCTAGTTGGGGTTTTACGGGATATGGTGGTAGAGATTAGTTGTTTTTGTTGTTGTTGTTGTTGTTGTACTTTTGCCCGGGCAGCGGCTTGTTTAGCCTCCTCTTCTCAATTTCCAACTGCCAAGCTATCTTTAACGTGGGCAACTTGCACACGGTACCGCCGTTTTTTCCTCCTTATGCGAGAAGACTAGTTCGGTGTTCAGAGCTTCATCAATATCAAAATTTCTCGAGTGGAATTTAAATAGTTCCATATAAATTTTATTACACTGGTAAAATTCTCAAAAGTTGTTTTGTACTGGTCTGAAAAGATTTTTGTAAATGAATACGGAAGTTTTAAAATCAAGTTGTAGATCTTATCCTTGAGTATTGTATTCATGCTTAGTACAGAACTCTTCCGAGCTGGCCACTTCTTTATATCATATGCCAGTGCCAATGGTTCTGATTTGTTATATTTATATTCTTTTGTTTGAATAGTGTAGTTTTATACCCTGATTACTAACACACAATCAAATACACAGGAGGGCAACTAATCTCAGCCACTGGGCACTCGTTGCAAGAGTTACCAATGCTCGAATATTGTTATATTGCACACAGTCTGCATTCAACAGTGGGTACGGTATTTACTGTGTCCTGTCATGTTTAAGCAATGCAGCTTATCTCGACCATTTAGTACACCGTTGTCCCAGTCACCAATGGTGTGATATTGTTATATTGCATTAGGCTATCTCTGTAAGTAAATGTGTTCTTTTGCTTTTACAATCGTTTCTCGTGTGTTGAGAAATGCAACTATCCTCGGTCATAGGGCAGACCGCTGTCATAGTCACCAATGGTCTGATTATTGTTATATTGTATTCTCTTTGAACACAGCAATGTCTGTTTCCATATGTGGGCATTTCCAAGGAATGCAGCATTTCTGGGGCATTGGGCATACAAATAATACAGTGACGAGTGGTCGGATATAAATATTACTATAGTGATTTCTGTTAGGCTTTGACTAGTGGACATGTTCGGCTTTGGTTTCAGGTTAGACTTTTACGCCATGTCAGCTCGACTACATCAACATTTCGTTATGATCTGATTCATCTATGTGAAGTCTTATCGTTAAGAGGTACAAAGAGCGTATTCAGTAGGGGTTGTCTTTAATTCATGATATTGTTTAGATAATTATGTAGATCTCTGGTTGTTATGTAGGACGCGGTGATGTAATTATAGCATTCTGTCAGAATTGAACAGTGGATTTTATTTACCTATGTCGTGTCTTTCCTTATTTGAAGAGTTACCCACTTTTGAGCCAGCAATTACGGGCTGCAACACTATAATGATTATCCCCTGCACAAACCATTGTGATATACGGCAATCAGCAACATAAATGTTGCTTTTTAAATTTCGACCATAAAATATGTTATTGAAATAGGAAGTTGAAACTGCACTGATTTGGAAAAATTTGAGAAACCGTTGAAAAAACACAACATTCTCCTCATATTTGATAACTGTTCACTTAATGATAATCAAGAACATCACACACGTACGTGTGCTGCAATACCTTTTAAACTCTATTACTGCCGTGAGCTGATTAAATCATCCAAATTTTCCCAAAGTCACTGTGCTTGGGACAATAGAGTTAACTTTCCAGGTATGGGTTTTCCAACTGAATCTAAGCTTCAGATGTCAAATTTATAAACTCAACACTTACACGTCAAAACCCCGTGATGGGGTACGGTAATTCTGCCCTAGCTGCAATAGGGTTAAACATGAACAACTTTGAGCATATCCAGACGTTTTATCTTGTCAGCATTCAGTCACAGAACTGCAAGCAAACCGACAGTTCAGTCAATGATAAAGGCCCGCACTGACACTGATACACTAAGCACACACGGACGCAGTGGTTTTTTTTACGTCCGAAAGATGTACGAATCTGGTGAGCAGGATGTTTATGAATCATGTTCTCTGAAACACCAAGCACACCTCACTGACATTTTTGCACTTCTGTCAATATGTAAACATTCTGCCGTCGCTGATCCCCTATCTCAGTGAAGGATAAACAGCGAATCTGACAAAGTTCTGTAGGCTGTGGGAAAAAAATCATCCACCATCTGAAATATTTTGCTAGGAAATGTTCTGAAAAAACTGTTTGGTGAAAGCAGCTCCTTATTGGAATTTTGCCAACACGATGTGCCTCGGCCACTAGAAAGTTTAAGTAATAGTAAGTCAGAAATACATGAAGATTGTGGAGAAAAAAAAAAAGACAAACCATTTATTTATGTAATCCAAACAGATATTTTCTCGTCAAATGGAAGTTGCGAAACCTGAAAAACAAGGGCCAGGGCTTTAGAACGATATTGAACCATTAGCAGCTTAATTGAATGCCACTTCGGAGTAGGAGGAGACAGGATATCTCACTGTGGACGGTGCGGGTTCGATTCCTATCTGGTTTTGTTTTTTTCCTCATTCGTGCCATTGTTTGGATTTTTTTTTTTTTTTTAGATTGCGATGCCGGTGTGACATCACAGAATGTACTCTCTCCCCGGAAGGAGTTCCATTTGAGTCACATAACAGGGGTACTACAAAGACGGCGCGCGACTTCAGGAGCGTCCGTGAGAGGGTATTCGCTGGGGCCAGCGAGTTAAACTGGGTTCTCATGTGGACGGAAACGGAAACGGCTAAAAATCCATCATATTATAGTAAAAAGAAGGAGTGTTTCCATGTGGACGGAAACGGCGAGCGGAAACATTCTTTTCTATTTCACTACTTGAAGGGTTTTGGACGTTTCCGTTTCCGTGTACATGAGAACCCAGCATTAGTCCTCTAGATGGATGTTTCCAAAGTAGATGTGCGGCTCGGTGATTAGCGTTCAGACCATTAATAATATGTGTCCGACTAACGTTGTGTAACTCATAATGGTACTCCAGCCTCTCCCCCTCCTCCAGCCCGCCATGGCGGTCGTAGAATGACACTTGGTCATTTTAGAAAACTTAAAAAAGAACAAACACACACATAACTATTTTGTTTAAAGACACATGAAAGAAATCACCAGAATTCACCCTGTTTGCTCGTCAGAAATTAATGTTTATCAAAATCTTGTTTCTGTTACGTGAGTATATCGGTGGGTATGACTATGAAAATTTCTACCGTGAATTAACACCAGACGTGATTAATCAAGCAGTCGCTCCTTGGAGGACTTCCCAATACGTCTCATGATCAGAGTTTCGTACAGTAATGAAACATGCCAAAGTGCAAGGGTATATTGATCTCCAAAAGGATGCAGGGGCTCTGCACGAGTTAGACATCTCTATAGGGAACGAAATTTAATGACAGTTACTAAATTTAAATTTACCGATGACGTCATGGGACATTCGAACTGTTCAACGCGGTGGTTAAGCACAGTTATTATGAACTTTGTAAGGGCGATTGGAGGCACAAAGATCAACTGCACATGAAAAGTGTGTACAAAGTCCATAACTGTGCTTAACCGCCGCGTTGAACAGTTCGAATGTCCCATGACTTAAATCTAAATATAGTAACTGTGTCATTCAATCCCGTTCCCTATAGGATATTTATATTTTTTAACACGCGGCTCAGCGATAATTATTGCATTCAGTAAGTGATGCAATCTGGCGACTGTGGCATGAGACGCATTCACAAGTCTTTCCCATGTGACGGACTGCATTATGTAAGTGATTTAGCCACTTGATGCTAAAAAGAGCGGTAAAAGTTTCTCCCTCCCCTAAACAAAAACAATAACAACAACAACAAAAAAACAACAACAAAGAAATTTCTAATAATTTTGGTATCCCGCCTTATGAACCAATGGGGAAACCAAAGTTTGATCTTCATCTGCCATCCTTAACACGTGGCTGCAAATTTAGTCTCTGAATCAGGAAGAAAGGGTTATGGCCTATCTTTGTTTGATAATCTTTATTTCAGGTAGCGGATTGTGCAATCCGCGCGGCGTTTTTGTTGTCTTTAATTATATCCGCCTTGTGTAAGGAAAAATGGGCTGTTCCTCTTCCTTTCAGAAGCTGATTAGTAAACTCCACACATACACTGATGCGCTTTTGATGCGTCTGTCATTCATCAATCTGTTCCTGCAGATCTTAGATTTTGGAAGCTTTTTGCTGCCGGCATGGCAAGATCTTGCTGATTTATGAACTCAGTTTGGGAGAGCTGCTTATCCTAATTAAAGAGAAAAATGTAAAAGAATGCAGTGAATAAAGTAACTTATCTTTCATGAACGTCTGCAGGTTCCCCGGTGAAGTCTTTGATCTGTATTTGCAGATTAAAACAGAGCTTAGAAGGTTAAACCCATCTGCCATCTTGTACGGGCTAATATAATAGAAAACTAAGGAGAAAAAGCGATATCCCGTCCTATACTGACTATTTTATTTAGTGAAACTGGTGCTGAAGTGTAGTGTCATTGAGCACGATTCGCGTCGTTTTTTTTGTTTTTTCCAGCCTTGTGATGATGTGAGAAGAAGATCTCATATCAAATTAACCCTCGTCATTCGGTCGTTCTCTGTGTCTTTCAATCTCCATTCCTTCATTTATCGATTGATCAAACTATCCAAGAATGCGTGCATTCTTCCTTACTTTCAGCCCATTATGCAAATTGTCGCATGTGTTTAAATTTGTCCTTTCGGTTCATATCCTGAAATCAATTCGGGCCAATCTTGTTTGGGACCCTGGAAAGTCTTTGAATGGCTTCATTGCCTTGTTATCGGATATAATCACAATGTTTCTGCCATTCTCAGCATTGAGAAGATCACGCAAGAGAGGGTTTTGGTATTCCTCAAGTCTCGTCCTTTGATTTGCAGAATCAACCCATTTGTTTCAGTTATGTGCACCGTTGTTTGACACAATGTTTTTTGTCTGGAACAATTCAGAAAAAAAATTATAGCATGGAATTGAAAGTTGACGAAAAAGAGAATTTATTTACCGTTTACGACGATCTAAAAATACATACATGACTGTACATGACTAGATAATGTTTCCGGCATTATAAGGGACAAACCTGTGATTGTGAATCCACCTTTCTATCTCTCTCTTTATGATCTACAAAGCTTGCCATAATATTCTACAGTCTACTACAGATTCCATGCTTTCCAGAGCACCCCCCACTCATTTCTGATAGGGAAATTGTGCGCACGCAAGTGAACGCGTATTAATATCGTTTCCGGTGAGATGGGCTTACTACAGGAGCCAAAAGAAAGATCAGTGTATTTCACATTTTTGCAACTTTTCATTTAAAAGTAACACTGAAACTTGAATCAACACAATAGATCGAGACAACAGCTACTGGACTGGACTAGTTGACCCTTAAGAAAACTAAATTCATAGTTCTTGAAACTGTCATTTAGGCTGTAGCGTCCAGCAAAAGAAGGGCCAAAATTGCACCACTCCCGCCACCATTTTTTTTTTTAATGATAAGATCGTTTCTCTGTTTATGTCTCAAAGAATGTAACCTTCTCTCATTGTCTTTGTTTGAGCAGATACTTTGAACATTTATTCATCCCCCCCCCTCCCCCAGGACGTCACAAAGTGGCTAAAAATGAGACCTACTTGTCTATCTGATAAAACAAGTGCTTTTTTTTTTTCTTTTTCAAATTGCCGATGTTATAGCGAGGGCTCCAAATTCCGCCATATCGTTTGTTTCCCCTTGTTCTTGTATTACACGTTCCCTGTGGATCAGTTTCACATTATTTGTCCTTTTCTTGATTGGGTCTCGAATATCAGACATAACAAAACTCTGTAAGGTTTACTACTGTTTCAATTATTTTTTTTTTCTTCTCAGATAAACTATCATCCTGAAAGAAACAAATAATTCAAAATAAACAAACAAATTTTTGAGAAATGGTTGTATAATCTGGTTCCAATATCATGTTCTTGTTTTCTATGCTCTGGGCCACAAATAATTGAATGTTTTCTTTCTGGTACTGTTGTTTTTGTTATAAATTTTGTAAAACAAAAACAAAAAGAGCAACTGTTTGCTGCACTAATTGAAGGAACTGAAGAAGCTATTCTCTCGCATAACGAGGATTAAATGGCATTTTATTGCCTGCCCCAGCCTTGTTTTTGCTGATGTTTACAGAGCAAATGACTTTCTGGAGGATTCTGAGGCATAATTATGTAAACTTACACAGACCTACATATGGCGTACACACAATAAACCACACGCTCTTTCTCTGTGCCTGCCTCTGATTGTGATTATCTGTTTACCACCCCCCCCCCATCCTTCTCGTTCTTTCTCTCTCTGCCAGCCTGTCTGCCTATCTCCGTCTGTTTCTTGGTCTTTCTCTCGCTTGTTCTTTCTCTGTGTGTGTGCCCGCCTCTCTCACTTACTATTTCTGTCTCTCTTTCTGTTAGTCGCCCCCCCCCCCCCGGCCGACTGGATCTCTCTCTCTCTGTCTTTGTATGTTTATCTGCCCCTCGCGTCTGCTCTCCTTGTGTCTATATCTCTGTCTGTCTGTCTGTCTCGACCTGTGTGTCTACTCATCTCTCTGTATTACCGGTATGTCTTTTTCTTTTGCACTCACTCTCCTACATAATGGCATTCATATACCGAGACAGTGGCTTACTCCAAGGTGCCCATCTCCATCCGAGTGCTGGGAAAGAGGTGGCTGCAGGGCAGATTTGGTCGAGAAGTAAACATCCATGCCACCCCCTCACGTTGAAAACGTATTTCGTGCGTTTGTTGATAAACAAGTGTTCCATCCCAGGGTCATTCACTCAGCCCATAAGACGAGGCGATGAAGCTTGTTAACTTGTCGTTTTTGTCATTTCTGCCCTCGCCTTCTCCTCGGTCACTTTCACTTGTCTAACTCATTTGCCGTGTCTGTCTTAAGTGGCACTCTGGACAGAGTTTTTCCTGTTCGTTACTATTAGTGTTTGCATCGTAATTCTTTCCCTTCGCTTCTTTGTTACTCATTAATGTAATTTTGGGGACAAGGTGGTCTAGAGGCAAAGTGCTCGCCTCTCATGCCAAGGGTCCCGGGTTCTAAACCCGGGCAGTGCAGGCATGTTGGAAATTGGATTTTTCTCATATTTTCAAGTCCCTGGTCCTACTGGGGGGTAGGATCGAGTACCTAGTCTTCTCGGATAAGGATGAAAAAATTCGGAGGGCCCGTGTGCACGTTGCGCACGTTAAAGATACCTTGGCAGTTGGAAATCGTAAAGAGCAGGCCGAAAGGCCGCTGCCCGGGCAAAATTGAAAATTGAAATTAATAGATTAAAAGTTATCCATATCACCCCCCCCCCCCGCCAGAATTTATTATTCATTATTAAATATATATTGTTATTAAAAATATTCAAATATTATTTGAGTTGTGTGTTGTGTGAACTGATGTGAGTTGTGAACTGCTGTGAGTTGTGAACTGTTGTGAGTTGTGAACTGCGCCTAACAGGCTGCGTTACAATTTGCTCTGAGATAGAGAGAGAGAGAGTGAGCGAGACAGGGAGAGAGAAAGAAGCAGTGCAGTGTGTTGAGCGCTTCGCCGGCAGCTCCATTCTGCTCTGTGGTTGACATGTTGTTTCTGTAAAGCGCATAGAGCATTTTAAATGGATATGCGCTATATAAATGCTATACATTATTATTATTATTATTATTATTAATGTCATTATTGTTTCCTGTGCTGCGCACGTCCATTGTGTCTCTGTAACGTGTTGCATGTCTAATACACAAAATGAATGGCTTTATTGTTTTGTGAGGACAAGAGCGTGCTCTCGAGGAATTTCGTTGTGCAAATGGACACGGCATTCACTTTTATGTTATGTTATGGCTATATAAAATGTCATTTCTGCCCTGTACCATCCAGTCATATCGTGTTGTGCGGAGTTAGGCTATGCTATGTGTTGTATTGTTGTGCTCTGAGTCTGAGTGGCCGCTGTAGTTATGTTTGTAGTGATTCATTTAAATTCCACGTTGGAGATGCAGAAAAAATAAAAATGAGAGGAGGGTAACTGGTGAAACTCTGGTGGTGGGTGGCGGGTGGTGGGTGGCGGGTGGCGGGGTTGCGAAACTTTATGATAATTTCATTGATTTGCAAGTGTTTGGGGGGGGGGGGGGGGGAGAGAAATGAAGAGAGAGAAAGTGACAGGAAGAGAGAGAGAGAGAGAGAGAGAGAGAGAGAGACAGTGTGAGAGAGACAGAGATAGATAGATGGAGACAGACAGACAGACAGATAGATAGATAGATAGAGAGAGAGAGAGAGAGATAGAGATAGAGATAGATAGATAGATAGATAAAACATTCGAAGAAACACCAATCACCGAAGCTGTATATTGATGTCTGCGCGTCTCAAATGTAAAATCAAATTGGTTGTTTTTATTCTGTTACCTTGTTAACGTGTTTATTTCCACTTCCGTAATCCCAAACGGCTGTTGTGTCGTGTTGTGAGAAAAAAACAAAAACACCGTATGTGCAGAAAACAAAATTTTACACGAGACGCAAACAACATCTCACATTGCATCCCTCGTTTTACTTTATTGTGTTCGAGGTCTTTAATTTAAGAAGTTCGCTGCCACTGACATCTATACCTCATTTTCCTTGTTCTTTTTCTGGTTTTTGTATGTTTTTGTGGTAGGGAATTTTGCTTTTCAACGGCCAAGGTAGCTTTAACGTGCGCAACGTGCACACGGGCCCTCCTGGTTTTTTGTCCTTATCCGAGAAGACTAGTGCTCGATCCTAGCTACCATAGGCTCAGGGACAGGAACTTTTTTCCCCCTAAAGAAAAAAATCCAACATGCCTGCACCGATCGGGTGTCGAGCCCGGTACCTTCGACATGAGAGGCGAGTACCTTGCCTCTAGACCACCGTATCCCCCTTTTTTACTTTATTCAGTTGCCATTTTGTGGTGCCAAAAGAGACTGTTGGTCCTACAAAATGATCTCCCAAATAGAAATCTAGCGCGTGTCTTATTCTATACAATGTTAAACAGTGAATTTGCTAGTTTGGCCAATACGGTCTTTTCTCGTGACATGATAGTGTTGTCTTGCAGCCGTGATTGTCACTGGCAATATTTGACTGAAGATGCCGGATCCTAACATGGACAAACAGTTAAAGTATTGTCTCCATTAACCTTCTTGTGTCCCATGTTCCATGTGAAATATGCCACTGGGTGCCCTATAATGAGAACACTTTTTCATTTATAAAGAAAATAAAGTTTTTATGTGACAAATACTTATATTTTTCAATTTACTGCACTTAACTATTTGAAACAAGAATAGTATGTTTCAAAAGTTCTGGATAAGTTTAAATCTCGCTGTGTCTGGGCATTACAGGGTTAAATAATCAGCCCAGAATGAAATTGAGAACTTGGCACGTGCTCCTGGAAGATGATAATTTACAGTAATTGAAGCGGATGTTTACCGAAAACATTAATGATGAAACGGGATTTCTCCATGCACAGGAAAAAGAATGAAATATTGGGATATCAAATACATATAATATTAAAAAAAAACAACAACAACAACAAAATCAAGCAAACCTTGTTTATTTGGGTTGTAAGAATGTGCCTGCCAGGTTTTGTGTTTTTAACAGGTTCACTTTTGAAAATGAGTATACTTCCGCTTTTACACATCTTTTTGCGTTTTGGGAATTTCTTCATATCGTTTATGTTGCAAATACACGTATACATTTCATAGGCTGCAGCTTTAACTCTTTTCAAATTTATACAAAACGATTTTTGAGAATTTTATCAATCTTATCTTATCTATATAAAAAAAAACAGCAAGGAAAAAAAATTCACTGCTGCGAGGAAGAAATGCCCAGACCTGAAAAAATTACATGTGAAAGATAGTTCTTTTTGCTACTATGTCTATTCCTTTGACATGAAAGCGAAGTATCGTAATTTTGTAATAAATGAAAACAGGCCTAAAAATATCGAATAATGCTTTCTTCTCAACAATGATGGCCTCCCTCCTGCCTTTGTTTTGTTTCGACTTTAAACTTCTGGTTGCTTTTCAAAGTTTGAAGGCATGAGTTTCTGTGCCGTCTGCCTTATGCACGGGTCATGCGGGTATTACTGTGCCAGTTGTGAGTTGTTTTCTACCTAGATCTACATAATCTGTGTGCCGATTGTGCGTGTTGTTTTCTAGATAAAGATATTTCTCCCGGGCAGGGCCGGGTAACTCAGCTAGTTATATAAAAAAAAATAGTGGCGGGAGTAATTCATTGTGGTGCAATTTTGACCCTTTTTTTTTTGCTCAACGCTAGAGCCAAGATGACAGTTTCAACAATTATAAAGTTAATTTTCCTAGGTGTCAATGAATCCAGTCCAATCGCTTTTGTATCGGCCGATTATGTTGATTCAAGTTTCAGATATTTTTAAATTAAAAGTCGCCAAAAAGTAAAATACAATGATCTTTGTTTTGGTTCCCAGTAGTAAGCTCACTGTACCGGAAACGATGTATTAATACGTGTTCAGTTCGGTGCGGGCAATTTCCCTACCAGAAATGAGTGCGCTCTGGTGTGCATGGAATCTGTAGTAAGACTAGAATAATTATGGGAAGCTTTCTAGACCAAAAAGAGAGAGAGAGGGGGGGGGGACGGTGGGTTCACAGGTTTAACCCGGATAATGCCGGGAACTTCCTATAGTCTTATTATAAAAACAAATAGTGGTGGGAGTAATTCATTGTGGTACAATTTTGATCATTTTTTTGCTCAACGCTAGAGCCTAAATGAGTTTCAACAATTATAGAGCTAATTTTCCGAAGTGTCAACGAATCCAGTTCAATCGCTTTTGTGTCGACTGATTATGTTGATTCAAGTTTCAGGTATTTTTAAATTAAAAGTCGCAAAAAAGTAAAATACAATGATCTTTGTTTTGGCCCCCAGTAGTAAGCCCACCACATCGGAAACGATGTATTATGTATTAAATACGCGTTCAATTCGGTGCGGGCAATTTCCCTACCAGAAATGAGTGCGCCCTGGTGCACATGAAATCTGTAGTAAGACTGTAGAATATGGGAAGCTTTATAGACCAAAAAGAGAGAGAGAGAGAGAGATAGGTTCACAGGTTTATCCCGAAAATTGCCGGGAACTTCATCTAGTAATAATAAAAAAAAAACTCGCACAATCTTTAACAAGCCCTACCGCGGCTCATAGCCTGCTGCTCGGATCTGCGTGGAATTTTACACGTGCCTTCCTTTCGTCCTGCAGAGGGTTCTTTTTGTTAGATTTGGAGCTTGAAATAGCGGGGAATTTTATTTTTGAGTTTGGTTTGTTTCGCTAACTGACTACCTCCGCTCCTTCATTTTCACTAGCCCTTGACGTTATCACTTCCTGCGATGTGTTCACTGTTAAACGCACCGCCCAGTGCGCAGATATACTACAATTGAATTATAATGTTCTCGGGGTGCGCAAGGCGTTAGCGCGCAAAGGTTGTGCAGTAAGATTTATCTAAAAGCAAACAAACAAACAAACAACTGCAACAACATAAACCTAATGGATCGGGCAAGATAAGGTAGATCCATGCTAATCACCCAAAACTGAAACTAATTAAAAGAAAATTACCCCCAGCAACACTAGGTATCTCAGCTGGTGTAGTAAATTTTAAACGTAACTGTTCAATTTCACTCGCGAAAGTAAAATTGATGAAGCTCTGAATACGAAAGGTAAACTCAATACCCAGATAGGCCGTGATAGGCCGCAAAGTGGCTGTTGTCGTGCCCAGGCGTAGTAAAACCCAATTTCAAACTCAGACTTAGTAGATCTAATTGTTTAGGCAAAGTCAAAATTGGGCAAAAAGAAAAGGTCGTATGTTGCAAAGCCCCGCGTGAGAAATAAAACCCAAACAATACAAAGCAAACTAAAGAGAAGACAGAAAATACACAAATTTTCGGCTTTCGCCTTTTTCAAAGAAATTAAAAATTAAAAATTTAAGAACTCGCAGCTAAGTAAACTGTTTCACTTCGTTCCTGTTGAAGTCTTTTATTGTTCGTTTTTTTTTTCACTTGAAAAAGGCGAAAGCCGAAAATTTGTGTATTTTCTGTCTTCTCTTCAGTTTGCTTTGTATTGTTTGGGTTTTATTTCTCACGCGGGGCTTTGCAACATACAATCTTTTCTTTTTGCCCAATTTTGACTTTGCTTATAGCCCTGCTGCGGCCCCACAGTTTTTCTGTGGTTTTTATGATATAACTGTTTAGGCATAGGTTTGTGAGCTCTTGTTGATGCAAGTATGACCGGATGATGCGGGGTGTGCATGAAAGATTTCGTAACAATTTTAACTCAGACAGCTGGTAATTTTGAAATTCTTCTGGCTTTACTATGAAAGCCAGGGCTCACCATGGAAGCTGCAGCAAGCAGCTATTCTCTGTAAAAATATGGTGTTACATGTATGTTGCAATGTGTTGTTGTGTGTACTTGACAAGACTAGATTACTTTAACGCGGGGCTCAGATGGGAGCTTTTTGTCCAGTTGGCTTAACTCTCCAGGTCCCAGACACGGAAAAAGAAACACATTTCGTAATTTGTAATATTATCTCTGATTTGAAATACATTATAATTGCGGATTCAGTGCCACATCATGCTTTTATATACTTGCACGCGACTGGAAAAACCCAGGTGGCCTAGGTAAATGAGGTAGGTGGCGCAGCAAGACAGTACTCTTTGTTAAAAAAAAAAAATCATATTTCTGTTTCGTTATACAGTTGAAAAATAAAATAAAATAAAAATAATTCTACTTTGGACTTTAGTGGGTTAAAACTAGCCATGCTCACAGGTGGTCCAAGAACCTTTGCTTCTAGATTATGTAATGTCAAGAATTTAAGCTTGTACTTGTTTCCCGCTTTTCAATCAGTCATGTTACAATTTAGAAGACCTACTGTCTCTCTCTCTCTCTCTCTCTCTCTCTCTCTCTCCCCCCCCCCCCCCAACTGATTGATATTTTTGTCAGATTTAGGATAGAAACAAATTGAGAGATCAGCCATCTTGGATGATGAATATGATTAGACATTATAGGGTGGGCTAAACGTTATTTAACCATCAGCTGGGAAACAAATAAAGAAAGTAAGATGAAATTCAAAACTAATGTAAAAAAAAGAAAAAAAAGAAACATGTATTGAAATGTAAGCCCAAATGCATATGTATCCAAGCTGAAATATAACTTATGCTTTAGTTGTAATAAATAACTTTGTTATTAAAATAATATTATGGTGAAGTAACTTTAGTGTATATAGTTTGTAAACATAGCTGGCACTAAACTTTGCACATTATTCCTACATTTCTATTTAGTTTCTGAATTTGCTAAAATAATAACATTTAAAATTCTTACAGGGTAAGAAATATTTACACGAGAATACATGCTAACGGTACCGGGTTCGAATCCCTGTCGGTGCAGGTATGTTGGGATTTTTGGGATTTTTCTCCTATGTTCCTGTGCCTGATCCTATGGTAGGTAGGATCGAAAGCCTAGTCTTCTCGGATAAGGACGAAAAAAATCGGAAGGCCCGTGTGCACGCTGAACACTTTAAAGAGACCTTGGCAGTTGGAAATCGAGAAGAGCAGGCCGAACAGGCCGCTGCCCGGGCAAAATTAAATAATATTTATGCCTACCACGCTTCATCAAACTAGGCGACCGTCGCTGCACTGTGATGACGGCGTGCCTGCTCCAGTTGTAACTGGGCTATAATGACAGTAAGGCAAATCTCCCAAATGGGATTAAAGAAGTATACAAAAATAAAAAATATGTGAATGTTACAGTTTGGTTAGTGAACAACAAACAACTTCAGTGTTCTTCAAGTTTTGGGTCTGTATTTGATTGTTTACTTTGCATGAGCATAAGAATTACAGTTACACAACATCAGGACTGTTATCTGTAGAGTGTCTGGCTGGGATAATTGGGTGGATACAGACTGTAATGTAGGTTATCTCTGTATTACTGTAATTATAAGACTCGTTAATAGCTCGTTGTCTCAGCAGGACGAGTTGGAGACCCCACGAGAAGTACGACTTGTTGTCTTTCTGATAATTTCGTATCACTGTACCACTGGGTCGAGTATTTGCTCAGGGTAATTATGATTATTTATACAATGCTTGCCCAAGTATGATTAACGCTGTATACCATCTTTGTTGTGGTAATTCAACAGTGCGTTTCTGTGACCACGCGGGTGGTGGTGGGGGCCCTTCTGGTAGGGTCTCATCCTGTCCTATCATTCCAGTACATTCTGCCTATTGTCATGCATCTTCCAGACACAATATGGCCGTTATTGTAACCACGTGGTAACTCCAAACTCTACGTTTCTATTTTGCAAAGTATCGCAGATTAAGACAGTACTATACATGTTAATGAAAGCAGAAGAGGATCACAAAAGACGAAAAGATATCACCCGAATAGTAAAATTTTGCATTGTTAGCCGTAACGGCAGTGTGCAAAACTACCACGACACAAGGCGGGTGACTTGTTAGTTTGTTTGCTTGTTTTGTGTGTGGGTGGGCTACGTCCATTTTCTACACAATGACTGACTGAGGCTCTCACAGAAGAGATTTGGGCCCTCGTCAGGTTGTCAGCGTATGGATGCCTTGGAAATACACGAGAAATTACGTGTAGATTATTACACCCCTTTCCCTTCCCTTCCAGCAAGATGGACAGCAGCAGCAGCAGACAATGGGCTCGGAGGTCGCGGGTGTTTCTTGGATTTGATCAGTCAGCTTTGTTCGACAACAATTCTGTTGAGTTACAAAATTGTGCATTATCTGGCAATGAAGTAGAATGGCAGAAATACGTTTTTTTGGGATTTTGTTTCGAACACGGACCTTTGCAGCATACAAGCTTCCCCTTCCCCCTCCCCTTTTCCCCCTATATTATTATATTTGTACCTCCTTCCATGATGGTGGACCTCACAGGTTGTCTGTTTTGTTTTTTTTTGTGTGGAGAAATAAGACGCTTTCTCTGTCGGTGGTTCAAAGTTATTTAGAAAATATTTCCCCTTTTGCTGAAATTTAACCTGCCTTGGCAATGGACAGTTATGCTAGCCGAGCTATACCACGTGGCTGTAGAAAGAGTTTGTTCCCTATCTGACAGGACACTTACTGGACTTGTACACTCTGCTATAGTCAAAGCCTATCCTATTTGAGTTTATGTTTTAAACATTTGTCATGAGCATGTCACTGTTAATGTTTTTTTCTCTTCTGGTTAATTCAGCGGCTTAAAAACTTTGTATAGTTTTGTTATGTGATAGTTAATTTGTTACAAACATAATCGTTAATGTTTATTGTTAGATGGACGTTCCTGTGGCCGTATGCATAATCAATGCGTAAACTAAAGTAAATACGTTGACTGGTGTTAACGCAAGAAATGAATACAATTTCTCGTGTTAACACCAGTCAACGTATTTACTTTAGTTTACGCATTGATTATGCATACGGCCACTGGTCTGTTATTTGTTTTGACATGTGAGTCTCTCCATAAAGGTTTGAGTTAGGCACACTGACTTGATCAGAGAGAAAGAGAGAGAGAGAGGGAGAGAGAGAGAGAGAGAAAGAGAGAGAGAGACAGACAGCCAGACAGACAGACAGACAGCCAGACAGACAGACAGACAGACAGACAGAGACACAGAGGGAGTCAGAGAGAGAGAGACAGAGAAACAGAGAGAGGGAGAGACAGAAAGAGAGAAACAGAGAGAGAGGCAGAGAGACAGACAGAGAGGGAGAGGGAGAGAAAGAGTGAGAGAGAGAGAGGGAGAGGGAGAGAGAGAGAGAGAGAGAGAGAGAGAAAGAGAGAGAGAGAGAGAGAGAGAGAGAGAGAGAGAGAGAGAGAGAGAGAGAGAGAAGCTGACAGTAAGTAGTGACTGCCATGTTGCCAAAATAATGTACGTGACAGGTTAAACGTGATCATGCTAACTGAAACTATAGAGGGAAGGGGGAGGGGGGGGGGGAAGGGGCAAACTGTGCTATCTGAAGACAATCTTAAATGTTCAAGAGTTGTTAAAGTAAACATTGGACATCACAAACATTATCAAAACAAACAATGCAAGGGCTGTAAATGTTCATAAGTAGAACATTTGTAAGCTTCCTTCTTTGTGGATTGTTTGTCCAGGAACCAGTGAAACGAATGGCCGCTTCTGGTAGTGGTAGGGGCTCCTTCTGTCCTGCCATTCTGCTGTATTCTCTCTATCTTCTTGCTGCTTCCCAGACCATGTGACCTTTGTCGTGTCAGTGCGCTTTCTTCAAACTCAAACTCAAACCCTAACCATCGAAACTTCTTGCTTGATAAGTATATTATCAGAATTAAACAAGCTGAGCTGAATTGTAAGAGGGAAGAAGTGATATATATGATAACTTTAAGTTCAAACATGACTTAATGCACTTCAGATAAATTCTTACTAAACACTACATTTTCTCTCTCCTTCATTCTCTCTCTCTCTCTCATTGTAAGAGGGAAGAAGTGATATATATGATAACTTTAACTTCGAATATGTCTTTTTGCACTTCAGATCAAGTCTTACTAAACACCACATTCTCTCTCTCTCTCTCTTTCTCTCTCTCATTCACTCTCTCTCTCCTTCACACCCTCTCTCTCTATCTCTCTCTCTCCTTCTCTCTCTGTCCTTCACTCTCTCTCTCTCCTTCTCTCTCTCCTTCACTCTCTCTTTCTTTCTCTCACTCTCTATCTCTTTTCTGTCTCTCACTGTAAGAGGGAAGAAGTGATAAAAACTTTGTTCAAATATGACTAAATGCACTTCAGATCAAGTCTTAGAAAACACAGGTCTGCCCCTCGGCAGTGTGTAAAATACACTTAAGAATAAAATATTTGTGTGGGAAAATGTCATTGTGTCTGTTGGTAGTAAACTGGAGTGCAAGAAAGCGGTTTATAGCAGAGACGAATTAAACCATGTTTATTTAAGTTTCCCATCTATACACTACTAAAATTCTGTATCTGTTTGTCCGTTTGTACACTCAGATTAGCCAAAATGGTGCAGTGTAGCTCGACCATTCTTGAATCAAATGCGCCAACTTAACGAATACTCAAAAAAATCCAGGTGTAATCGGGCCCCCCCACCTTCCTGCCCCCATCTCCTTCCGTCCAATCACCCCCTTTGCTGCAGACATTCAAAGCGAGCCATTTTATTTAGAAATTGGTTGTTATTCTTCGGTCGTCTCCCCCCATCAATGAGCCTCGTTATGAGAAACTAAAATTCGGACTTGTAGCTCAGGCCACTGTCAAAATAATGCGCGCCGACATAGCTTCTAAACTTATTACACACTTTGCTCTTGGACATAAATTCTGAGGACACAGTCTGAGGGCACAGACGTTCATTCTGCTGTTGAAATGAATGTTCGAGTCGAGCAAAGGAAATGTCTTCTCTCAAAGGGTGATCCAACGTGTCTCAAAGCTGTTGTCTAGTAATGTTACAAGAGCCACTTTGGGAAGTATCTTAACCACATGGATGCTTGCCGATCAGGCCAGAGTAGCAGTGGCCAAAAATGTGTCTTTTGGAGAAGGGAAAGATACCCTTTCGCAAAAAATACAAAACCCAGTTATTGTTCAACTTTGGGGGAGGCGAGATTGCATTGTCAGCAAAGGTGTGGGTGGCAGGATGGAGATGGGGATGTCTTCTTTGTTTACATGCCGTAGTCTGTTTTCGTACTTTATTCATCATCCCCGTCTTCCTGGACAATTCCAGAAGTAAACAATCAACAACAAGTTGAAGATGGGTGGAACGAGAGAGTTTATTTCCACCTGATGCATGCAAGAGAGCGGCATCTCGCAGGCAAGCACTCATGCTTACTGGGAAATAGGCTCTGATAATGGCAGAAACAATCTCAGGCGGCCATGGTATTTTTGTATTTTTGTATTTTGTATACTACTTTAATCACAATTGGGAAATTTGCCTTTGTGTCATTGCACCCAGTTACAAATGGAGCAGGCACGTCGTCGCCACAGTGCAGCGCCGGTGGGCGAGTTTTTTGGGGGGGGGGGTGGGGGAGGGGGAGGGAGTGGTAGGGATGAATTTTATTTGATTTTGCCCGGGCAGCGGCCTGTTCGGCCTGCTCTTTTCGATCTCCAACTGCCAAGGTATCTTTAACGTGCGCAATGTGCACACGGGCCCTCCGAATTTTTTCGTCCTTATCCGAGAAGACCAGGTACTCGATCCTACACCCCAGTAGGATCAGGGACACCCACGAAAATATGAGAAAAATCCCGAACTTCTAACATGCCTGCGCCGGCCGGGTTTTGAAAACGGGACCCTTGGCATGAGAGGCGAGCACCTTGCTTGCCTCTAGACCACCTGGTCCCCTTGGTATTGGAAGAGACCGTAATACTCCACTAAGAGGATGAGATAAGGATCACCTTATTATTCCATGGGGGAATTGTCTTTCACAGAGCGTTTAAGAGCACATATACATGGTATACACATCCAAGGCATCGTTACTTAAACATATCACAAACTCAGTAATGGGCTCATTACATGAGTAACACGGCTTGGAACCTGAATAAAAAATATAAATGGCAGACATCTGGCAATAATGACTTCTTCATGATTCAGACGAATTGTCGAGGCCAAAAACGATCTTCTGTATCTATACATCTCTGGTTGCTTTAATGTGTGTCATACTGTTTTGCTCCTGGATGCTATTGGAGACGTAAAAAGCATTTGGTGTTGCGTTCCGCTTCGTCGTTTAGTAAAAAAAAAACAAACTACAAAATTATAACACAGATAGAAAGATAGAACACATTAATTTTAATTTCATTAATATAAAATGATGTACAACGGCGAATTTTATCTAGATTGGTGTATGCGGTCTTTTTCCATGGCACCGCAGCCAGACCAGCCATTTGCTACTGTTACCGTTACTTTCCTGCTGATAGTTTGTTTACACCCCGAGAGGCACAGATGGCGTCTTGGCCCAGGAGTTGCCTATCATTCATACTGTAAAGGAACTAGCTTAGCGGATGAACGTGTAAGCACCTACAACTTTGTGACTACGTGATAAAAAATTATGAAATTATCAAATTTTGACGTTACGTTACATGGATACATCGATTTTAAACAAAATTTGATCTTTAATATTAAGTCTATGAATTTTCTTTTAGCCGCACGATAAAAAACCCTACAACAAATAGGCCCGTTTTCGTGGAGGAAAAGAATGACGAGAAATTGCGTTGTCTCTCTCTTTATATATTTCTGGTTATAATTATGTCTCGGGATGCCTCAGCATCCTCAAACATTTATAATCTAGGTACGACTATTATTTAACGATTGCAAGCTGAACTGATGAATCCCGTGTGCCACGATTGGTTTTGTTCAAGGCACTCTGGTTCTCACGATCACACCCCTCCCCATTGAGAGCTCAGGTTTCCTCAATTCCTCCCCCATTTTGAATTGTCATGTCACACATTTTTTTTTTTCACCATTAGTTACGCTTTTGCAATGGTTATTATTGAAGTAACTTACGAAACTTAAATTTCATTATTAATTGCAGACAAATGAAAAAAAAAATGAAATCCTTACTTCAATAGATCATAAAATTTGTATCTAATGCTCAAACTTGTTAGTTGGAAGGTATTTAACTTGGTATAATTTGTCACACATACTGCAGAGAATACATTCTTTCCCAGTTCAGAGTTCCGCCTATGACTGAAATTCCTCCGCAGTTCCTCCATGAGGCCAAAACTCTTCATCTGGCTGCCTAGTGCTTGCTGTTTGAGAACCACTTGCCCCAGGAAACGTGTAATTACATTATTTTGGAAATTTAATCAAGAACAGAAACCGACGATCTGGCCGAGGGCTTAAATCCTGCATTTTGTCTAGTGGGTGGTTTGCCTGGAGAAACGAACAAATAAAAAGCAAAACACAGGGAGATATGTTCGGGCTAAACAGACAGAGTTGCAGAATAACGTGAGTTTTCTTTGCATTTCAGTGTTTTTCAGGCCACGGCACTCCTTTGGTGATTCCATATCATCACTTGGCGTTGGCTGTCTACAACAAAATTCTTATTATGCAATATATTTACAAAATTGATTTCCTGTTATACACCAGAGCGTAATTTACACATCTAGGCTCTAAGCTGAGCAGCTTGAAAGAAGTTGTAAGTACTTTCAGCCTCATGGTCAGACTGGAAATGCCAGAACGGACATTAAAATAAAAGCTTGTTGACCAGGATTGGGAAATATTACGTTATTTTGTTCTGGCTTAAAATGAGTCACAGACAAAAAAACAACAAAAACACCAGTGGTCTTACACATACAGCAAGATAACCTACAATAGCAGTGATCACTGTTCCATCTAAGCTTCGCGGTTGTGCGGCTGCGCAACCCTTGTATTAGTGCCGCGCATATCGAAATGTTGCATCTCATTTTATTTTACAAAATAGAATTCTTTTTACTTTGAATTAAAATATTTTTGCTCAAAGCGTCAAAAACTCCCCTCGGGGCTTTGGAAAATGTAGAGGGGGCGTTGGCAGTGACGGAAACAGTATTATCATCTTCAGTAGCAGTAACAACAACGATACCGACAAGAAGAACAACAAGAACAGCAACAACATCTTTATCATTTTTAACAACAAAATCAACAAC
>OZ007582.1:17161085-17213585 GCA_963931925.1 Onchidella celtica
TGGCGTCTCCACTAAAATTATTCGGCCCTTTTCCGTAACACGGCTTTGGTTTTGGTTTGAGTTTGGATTTAACGGGCAGAACAACTGTACTGTGTTGGGCAACTACCTCTCCACCCACTGCATTTGTAGCGACAACTACTGCTGTTCCAGTACAAAACAAAAGCATCAGCAGCCATTGTCTGCCCTTGTAACAAATTGAGACAGCGCAGACCCGAGCTGCCCCCATTGAACCCATTGATCTATCATCAGCAGACAACTCCGCCAACGTCCAGGGTGATTTGGGAGCCAAGAGTTCTCTCCCCCAGTCAATCAAAATTACTGTTATGAAGCCATAACATCTCATATCAACCTCAACCTTTTCTCATCCCTGCCCCTTTCCCATCATCCCAGGCACTTACACACAAATAAGGGAAGAAATTCAATACTCTTCTCTTGTCAGACAACAGACAGAGGATCTTTGTAACCGACATTTATTGATCCGTATTGGCTTCACATAGGCAGACTTTTTTTTTTCTGTCTCTCTATGATTATGAACTCATGAGATAGTTTGTGAAAGCCCTGCGCCTGTCAAATAATAAGGCTTCATTTGAAGCTTTGGCTATTTCTCCTTTCCTTTCACATCTTTCTCCTTTGGCGAGTTCTTTCCGCTCGCATGAGTCCTGTAAAGTAGAGCCCTCTTCACCTTCTCGGTGAGGATGAGAACAACACGATGTTTCATTTCATGTGATGTCGGGAGGCTGAACGTCGAGAGACAATGAAAGCCGAGAGGTTACAGACACCGCTGGGGGTGAATAGGCTGGACAGAAATAGACTTGATATCACTGGACATCAGTGGGAAGGCTCTGATTGGCCAATATTGAAAAGTTTGGATGTTGGAAAAAAAAATGGAAGCTGGGTGTACTGTCAAAACAAGACAGAAAACCCGAAGGTTTTTGCTCCATTGCGTCATAGTTTTCAAATTTAAGTATGGTAAGGGAGGGGTGGGTGGATGATTTTTTTTTTTAATATGGTGACAAGTACGTATGTTCGCCAAGTTCTTTTGATCTAGGTGTACGTATTTTAATGCATTTTGTGACTCCAGAGCTTGAGAGCCCCCCCCCCCTCCAAAATGCTCCTTGACAACAGCTTTAATTAATTATGATTAATTATTCTTTCAGGTTTTCTTTTTATTTTCCTTCTGTTTTGGGGGTGGGGGGGGGGGGTGGGGGGGTTGAAAGGGTAAGGGGCAGGGTTAGTGATTCGATAAGATTCAGGGTTGAGGATAAGAACGGATAGGTACGTACTTATACGTATGCGCCACTAGCGAAAAACGCTTGGGTGCGTAAGTACTTATAATAACAGCATTTGGGGGTGGGGTGGGGGCTAAATACGAGAATATGACTGCCATTATCTTCGAACACGAAGAATCTCCACCATTAGCAATGGTATGCTGGTAAACAACATCAGTAACAACAAACATAACAAAAACCAAGAACAACAACAAACTGCCTAACGTACCAATGTACCAATAAACACACCAGTAAAAGCTCGACTACTGACCACATTCAATCAAACAGCTATACTTGAAGCAGTGTACAAATTGGAACCTGGAGCCTGGCGACCGTTGTTGGTTACTTAATTTTACTTAATTTCTCGATTTACTCATAAGATTATACCGATGCCATACACACTAGGGCTTCCGCCTCAGGAGCAGACAATAAGCCCATGAATATCTAAACTGAATTCTGATCAGTTTCCGCTTTATAGCCTTCTTTTGTGTCGGTATAGGTCAGTGGTAAATTGTATACAGAAAGTTAGATAGGTAAGTACAATGCATGGCTCTGCAAAGTACCGGTAGTGTTCTGTGTTGAAGGCCAGACATATAAATCTGTGTCTGCTGTATATCGATAGTCAGACCGATTTCTGTTCCTGAATATTGTTTCTGTATGTGGCACTCTGGGTACACGAAGGTGAACATAGAGTCTAAAGTAGGATTGAATGTATAAATGGGGAATAATTATAGAACTAAAGTGGGCCATACCATTTTTAGTTTAATATTTCACAGTTTCTGTTCAAAATGTATGCTGTTTTGCGCAAACTGTGTAATAGCGTGCAATTAGAACAATGTTTCTCAGCCTATTTTTTCTTGTCCCATGGCCCATTTCAGTTAAAAACAAAGACAACAACAAAGAAATTTCCCCATCACGATCAGACAGAGTATACAATATACAGACCGGATAGGTTGCGCATAACCATTAAAATCGTTCATCTGTCAATTTCGATGTTTGAACCGGAGCTGAATAAGGAAATCATCAACATGACATTAACAAACAACAGTTTATCTATTCAGTTGATTTAAAATACACTATGAAATTAAGATTCCTATGAAAAATCCCCACGCTCCATACTGAAGCCCCATGCTCCACCAATGTATTGCCAAGCTCCACCGCCCCCCCCTCCCCCCACCCCCTTTTTGAGAAACCCTGCACTAGTACTTCCGTTCCCTACAAAGTTTCCTGAAGCTGTGGCGAAGACAGAGCGTCGAATAGCAAAATGGGTGGATTTTAAAAATTTCAGCCCCGATTTACTTAAAAACCTTGACCAGTGTGGAGTACCGCACGTTCGTTCTACAGCGACCAAAAAAAAATAATTAAAAGTATGGAAGAACAAGATGCTCAGATACACAGAAGTATTAGCTGACACGCAGGAATGAATTTCCATTAAGAAAGGGGGCGTTGTCCTTGTAGTGCCAGATGCGTCAGGGTTAATTCGGGGTCAGGCCATGGTTTCTGGTGGTCCGTGATGGTTTCTGCTTGCTGCTGGTTGCTGGTTTAATGTTCCTACCGCTAATTTGGCACCCACTCCAGCCAAGCAAGGATAAGATAGCATAGGGGGGGGGGGGTTTATCTGGTAATCACCGTGCGAGTTCAAAGTGAAGCTGAGTGCTGTCTTGAGTAGCTTGCTGAGATGACAGAGAGAGACTGGACATTGGTCAGGAGAATAAAGCTGATACATCAGAGGCACGTCCGAGTATTTATTGGTTTTACATGCGTCTCTGTAAGTGGATGAGATGGAGGTTTTCTCTCTGTGAATACATGGTACACTAGGGAAGAGGAAGCTGTGAATATTGGCTTATTTCAAGTCGGTGTGATAAAAAGTTTACTGAGGCGTCAACCATCTTCTTCTTCACAGCCAAGTCAGAGATTGAATTCATATTTTTAGACATATGGACAGTTCCTTACATTCCAATCAATTTAGTCTTTTTTTTTTTTTGGTTGCTTTTTATTTAGTATGCAAAGCAAAAAAGTATCGATTTATCACTAAGTTAAGGTATTATTTTGTCTTATTCCCCCCCCCCCCACCCCAAACAACAACAACACTAACAAGAACAAACCAGTAGTTGTAAAGATTACTTACAGCTTATTTACTATAGAATGCACCACAGACATTTTTATCCTTGCAATACGCCATTTATAATGTCTTGAGAAACCGGGAACTACTATTTTTATATAATGCAAGAAAAGATAGATACGACCGACTATATCTTCAGTCAAAGGATGTCAGTCTCATTAACTCGTATTACGGCAATGTTCAAGAGTTCTCCATGCTGTATTGATCTTCATAATAAGCTTTGACAGCTGATGTTTCTGGTGGCGCCCAGTACAATTTTACCCGCCACTGTAATCTTTCCATCAGCGGTTACAGTAGACGGCGGTGTAGTTGAAGCTTTCCCGTCATAAGCTCATGATGTAGATCTGCAGACACCGCTGATATATAAGTTTATTATACTTTATAGAGTAATAAAGGGTGCATTAAGCTGGGTTCTCATGTCTACGGAAACGTAAACGGCAAAAAATCCCTCACTATAATAAAATGAAAGTTGTTTCCATGTGTACGGAAACGGCGTGCGGAAACATTCTTTCTATTTCACTACTTGAAGGCTCTTTGACGTTTCCGTTTCCGTTTCCGTATACATGAGAACCCAGCCTTAGTAATTGAGTTATTCCTTCAGAAACACCACATTTTTTTTTCGTCATATATACAAAACCCTAGCAGTTGGATGTTATGGAGCTCAACTTCTTGTTGGAATGTGTTTAGGTCTTTACTTTGGGAGTTTTTTTTTTTTTAAATAATACTTGTAAATTACACCCAAAATCCGCGTGATGCTTTGGCACACAATGGAGAAGTCCCGTAGAAGTAGTGTGTAATGTGTAACTCGGCTCAATCAAATAAATGAGATGGAACCGTGTTATTCTAAGGGGGGCGATTGATTACGATATATTTTTAAAAAAGCGTCCAATCATTCAGGATAACAGATGCCGATAGACCTGAGTTCAAATCCTATACACCCTGAACGCAGTAAATTTGTTTTTATCAGGGATTTTGTCAGGCCGGCGGTAAATGAGTACCGAAAAAAAAAAAACATTCGGTCCCAGAAATTTGCGGAATTGGAACTTTGGATCTTGAGCACGCATGTAAAGCGCTCTTACCACTTGGCCATTGCCCGACGTCATAACGCCAGATTTCTTTACATTGCGGATGAAATATTGTCTACCCTGGCAATGCGTTGCTCATGAAGGGATCAAATGGCTGTGTGTTCCTCTTAGCAACGATTTCGACAGACGCCATTGGAACTTCCATTCATCATCATAGTGCAGTGTAGACTTCCGGCTATAATGATACCGAATCTGTCCGGCAAACTCACGGTTAATTGAGGGAAAACAGGGAGAGGTGGGGGAGGAGGCGAGGGGGGGAGGTGCCAGCGAAGATTGTCTATTTCTGTCTGAGACGCTCTTACAGACTGGTCAAGGGAAATATGCCCTAGTGTGATTTGGTCCCTTTAAGAATCAACTGGTTATTGGCTGGGTCAGTGGTGCAGCTAAACAGCTGTAGGAATAATATGAAAAAGAGGCCAGCAAATGAGACCTGAATTATTGTGTGTTCTGAACTTGAGGGCAAGAGACATTTGGTTTTGTTGCTGTTCTAAATGAAACAGGTTTAGATCCATATCACTGGATTTCTTCCTCATTTTTTAAATAAATATTTCTTGAAACGTTCATGTTCATGTACTTTCAGCTCTGGTACAATGTGTGTGTGTGTGAGCACAGAGAAAGAGAGAGAAAGAGAAAGAGAGAGAGAGAGAGAGAAAGCGAGAGAGAGAAGAGAGAGAGAGAGAGAGAGAGAGAGAGAGAGAGAGAGAGAGAGAGAGAGAGAGAGAGAGAGAGAGAGAGAGAGAGAGAGAGAGAGAGAGAGAGAATTCAGCTTCAAATGCTCACCAGGAAGTTAAGGATCATAATGTGTCTTTCAAGATATATGAATGATGTTTAATTTGAACAGGATTGATGTACAGTTATCTAGACAAACTGCGATGACTGTGTTTTCATAATAATAAATATCTGTATGCACGTGCATACCCAGACTCGTGACCCCAATACAGTGTGAGAAGGTCGATTACCGAAATACTTATCAGACAGTGGTTCTCATGCTGTGGAGATCTCCTTTTAGTTCCTTTCGCTTACGTCACCCAAAATTGCGATATTGACCACACGGCAACCCCACCCTAAGGGCACGGCGGCTGGACATGCGCATTTGTAACGATGATTTTTTTTCGTACTTCAAGTGAGCATGTGCACTGGCATAGAGTTGCTGTAATCCAAAAGAAGAATTGAAACTCTTAGGCAAACCAAACATAATTATGACATGGGAAAAATTCGACCAAAGAAGAAATCGAATTCAAAATTTCTTAAGAGCACAAGTCCTGTGACGTCAACTGAAACAAACCACATGTCTTGCTCTGCCAAGAATCCCATTTTTTTTTGTGTTTCTTAGTACTGGCTCAGTAGAGGTGAAAAGAAAATGATGTAAAATGAGCAGGCAGTGTATCAGGTCAAATAGATAGGACATTTTTTCCAGCTTTCAAATCTTGTTTCCAGCAGATAGGACCTTTGGGAAGAAACTTAGTAGCAGACTCTGTCCGCCCATCAATATTTGTCTGTTTCCGGCCCATCAAGTTCCATAACTCGTCTCCCCTCCGAGCACAAGCGGCTAAGATTTTCACGACCCAGAGCAAGCAATTTTCAGATCAAAATTTAAGCTGTCTATCGGTATTTTGTTTGTTGCAAATTTTATGTCCGGTTAAAAAAAGCGCCTATGGTCATCGGATTTATTTTATCGTCCATGGGTGAAGCGTCTTTGTGTCATCGGGGCTATTCGTTCTGCTTGTGTGCGCCAATTTTACGCGCCAAATGCGTGGCGCGATTGGCCGCCAAGGGGAATAACCCCAGTGGGAAAAAGATAGAGTTACCTCCCCAAAAATCTGAAACTCAATTTACGGCAAGAAATTAATGAAATTGTCATTAGAGTTAGGGGACCTTTGTATTAACACTGTGCCCATGAGCGTATTAGGGCCATCAAAATTCGATTACAAGCACCAGACATGAAATGCGATTACTGCAGCCCTTTAATGCCAGCAGCCGATGCGTACGAGCAGTCACTCGGAGAGGGCAAAAAAATCGATTCTCGGGATTGTTCTTACGGGAGAACTGGTCATTACCTACATTCTCTCTATTCATTTACTCTTCCTTCTTTCTATTCTTTTATACCTCCCCGGTCATGTTTCTTCTTTCATTCTGTCGCATTTTATTTGCCTCGTGGGATCTCAATTTTGTTTTATTTTTATTATGTTTTGGCTGTCCCTTCTCCATTTCATCTTCGAACTGTTTTCTTTGCCAGATTCTGCTACTGGACTTTCCTTACCAGACTGATATGATCATCGAGTGAAATCACCACTGCTATTGTCTTTCCTTTTTCTCTGTCGTTGACTTTGCCTCTCAACTCATCCCCCTCTTGCACTCACACGTTCTCTCTATCCCGCATTGATTTGGCAAAACTAGCCTTTTCTCTTTGACAGCTCCCCCCCCCCCACCCCCACCCCCTATTTAACTAACTAACTCTCTCTCTCTTACACACATACACACACACACACACACACACACTCTCTCTCTCACTCTCTCTCGTCTCTGTGAAATGACCGCTGTTCTTGTCTGTCCCCATTCTCTGCTCCCCCCCCCCCCGCATCTTCTCTTTTACTTTACTCTATCATACTTTACCTTCTATCTCGGTCATCCGAAATGCCCCTGTTCTTGTCTGTGTATCTCTGAGCTTGAGCCTTCCGTTCCCTCCCCCGGTCACTTTCTGTTCCACTGTCTTCTCTTATCTGAAACATTCCATATTGTACCCAGTGTCTGAACGCTCCGTGTATCACCCCGAATTGAATGTTTTTGGCATTTATCTCGTGTGGGATTTTGGACCCCAAAACAAAAGAAATGCGAAAAGTGCTGACATTTAGAAACGGTTGTTTCACTGCCTCAGTCATTGTCTTGAACAGTCGCCAGTTCTGTTGACCTCTTGAGATCTCGTCTTCATTTTACTTGCTCGGATGGAGCTCGGCCGGGTTAGCAGGCCGTGGCGAGCTGATTGAGATGAAAAGGCAATTAAATGGCGCAAAGTGCGTTATGGGAGATGTTGAACGTGTCCCGTGGTAGATGTGAGTAGAGACATGGCATACTGATTTCTTTCAGTGGCTGAAGGGTCACTAAACAGATTGCACTAGACCTTGGTATGATGCCATCTTTAAAATTTGGAGGGGATGTTGCTCCAAGCGTTTTACGTGGGAGAAGAGGTTGGGGTGGGAATGCGGGTTCTTGGGAATTTACGTACGTTTTCTAATGATTGTAATGAATTGGAACGGTTAGTTTTATTTACACTTTTTTTTTCAGCAAATTAAGTTTGAATTTTTTTTTATAAACAAGATTCTAATGAGACAGTCAATGGTCCACGCAATTGTCATGTGAAGTTTTAGAACATCAGAGGCGGATCATAGATATCCACCATAACAATGACTGACCGTACGCTCGTTGAGGGAGGAGGGGGTGAGACAGAGCATGATACGAGAAGCGTGTATGGGGAGATGGGAGGGTCAGAAACAGGCAAAATGGAGGTTATTTGCTTTATGGGTGGCTCTTGCCGGCCCTTACAGGACACCAGTAGAGCAGAGCAGATAAAATGTTACATTGGATTTAACGGAAATGTTTAGACTGCGAGCAGAGCAATGCAAAGCAGAGCGGCACGACATTAGCCGGACTTTATCTCTGCTCGGTCTGCTGCAAGTCCTACTCATCAAATGACAGTGGTTCAGTCACTTTGGTGTGCATTGACGTAGGCCTACTTGAGTACTCTGCTTTGCTTTGCTCTGTCTGCAGACTGAACACCAGCGTCTTTTGCCCTGTTCTGTTCTGCCCACAGTGTGAACACCAAAACGTGTCTGCTCTGTTGTGTTCTGTTCTGCTGTCAAATCGTTTGCGCTGCTCTGCTTTGTTCTGTCCGCAGTCTGAACACCCAAACCTAATGTCACCATGACCCCTAGACAAATTAAAAGTTTGCAGCATGATTGTGCAGTTCATTATTTTGTTTATCCCGAGTCAAGTCAGCGTGATCACGAGACCTGTCCTGATTGGTGGCTGTGTAAGCGGCAAAACGAGAAATTGGTGGTTAACCGAGCTTTTTTTGAACCAGCGCGAGGGTTCTTCAATTCCTCGTTTTCCCGTCCATATCAGCCTGCAGCTTCGGCCAAGAAAAAAACAACAAACTTTTTCGCTGATCTCACTTGGTATCTTTTTGCTGTTTCTATCCGTCTGTCTGCCAGCCTGTAAGTTTGTCTGTTTGTTGATCTATGTGGCTTTTTTCTGGGTTCAGTTTGAAATACGATTTGGAATGTATTCATTCAGTGCATGACTCAGAGCTTACATACAACTGAAAAGATTTAAAGTACATAATTCAAAGAACAAAATAAAAAGCAGGTAGATGTTCATAATGTAAATAAGTGAAGAGATTTAAAATGAATAATTAGAAAAAGAAAATAATCCTATGGTCTAGAGAAAAATCTATAGATAAAGATAAAACAGTTAGACAGAGAGATAACAAAATAGAAATCCGTTTGTAAATAAACAAGTAAATAAATTCATAACTGTCTATAAGGGCCGTCCTGTGGTTAGCCTTTATGTGATTTCATTCTCCTCTTTGTGTGCGCTCGCATGTCTGTGTGTTTGTTGGTATGTTGTATTTACCCGTGTGTGTATATGAGTAAAACACATTGTGTTACTGCCTTTAAGATATTGAAATAGTGCGAATATTCTGTTTATAGTTCCATGCAGAAATAATGATGTCCTGCTGTTTGCGAAAGCCGTACAAAGCCTGTCATTACTGTCGAAACTCAGTTGCTCAGTTGACGGCAATAAATCCTGGTTTTAAAATCTGTTCTGGGCTGAAAGAGAAAAGGGAAAGCGGTACGGGTTCAAATCCAAAGAGGACCTGGCGACGAAAAAAAAAAAAAAAAGGTGGGTTATGAACACCGACAGTCATGAACTCGGTGTAGCCGGAGTTCTAGAAGATGTCAGGAAGTTAAAGGCCGAAACATCTAATGAAAGAATCCACTCTTCCTCTGAAGATCTTCATCTGTCTTGCTCCACCTGAGGAGTTTCTTAACACTGGAGACGAGGATATGTAATAATGTGTCTTAAGATGAGAGAAATAATGATGAGAAGTATGTTAGTTGGTGTATTTTATTTGCCGAAGTATGTCTTTGTATGCCAGTGTATGCGTAAAATACATCGCGTTAATGTTTTTAAGACGTTAAAATGACACAAATAACCATGTGTATACTTCCATCCAGAAATAATGAAGCCCTGCTGTTTGCGGAAACCATATGCAGAGCTGTCATTACTGTCAAAACTCAGCTGCTCAGTTGCCCGTAATAAATCCTGGTTTTAAAATGTATTTTTTGTTTGTTTGTTTGTTTCTCCTCCTGTCTTTTATCCCTTCGTAATTCTCTCTCTTGTTTCAGTCAGGTGTGCGATGGCAGCATTAATGTTCATACCTGTGAATGTATGGACACTGGTGTCTTTAAGACTGTTTGATTACCTGCTCGCTACCCAGAAAGACTTTTACTCAATGGGATCCATTCACAGCTTATCTAAGCCCGACTTGAGCCAGATGTATTGATTTCGTCCTGGTGGAGACCGAAATTCCTGATTTCACCATGAATGGAGGCGGTAATGACACTGAGAATAGGGAAAAAGAAAAAAAGAAATATTCCTGGCTGAATAGACTTTTGTAACAAAGGCGGAGCTATGAATGAAGTTTGACAAAAGTAGGACAGTAATTTCGGATGAATGGATCCTTACTTACAACCTTACGCCTTTGAGTTCTGACATACATTGTATTGTCAGTTTATAACGTAATAATACTCGGAGAATGGGTTGTATTTGTATTTGTATACTAGTTTAATCCCATTTGGGAAATCTGCCTTTGTGTCATTGCACCCAGTTACAACTGGAGCAGGCAAGTCGTCGCCACAGTGCAGCGCCGGTCGGCGGTTTTTTTTTGGGGGGGGGGGGAGATGGCGGGGGGGAGGTTGAGAGGGAGGGAGTGGTAGGGATGAATTTTATTTGATTTTGCCTGTTCGGCCTGCTTTTTTCGATTTCCAACTGCCAAGGTATCTTTAACGTGCTCGACGTGCACACGGGCTCTCTGAATTTTTTCGTCCTTATCCGAGAAGACTAGGTACTCGATCCTACCCCTCAATAGGATCAGGGATACGAAAATATGAGAAAAATCCCAAACTTCCAACATGCCTGCACCGGCTGGGTGTTGAACCCGGTACCCTTGGCATGAGAGGCGAGCACCATGCCTCTAGACCATCTTGTCCCCACCTTGTTGGTGACGGGAATAGTGAGCGAGATCGGGAAAGATTGAAACTCCCGATGAAATTGGAGTGTATTTCTCTTTGTCTACCTTGTTGTCATTTTTCCCCCCGTGCTATTCTCGTCACCACCAAGCATCAGAACCACCAGCTCCATAGCCAGGGACATCTCCATTACCACCATCATCACTGCAACCAAGAGCGACACTGCCATCACGCAAGAACATGGCATCCACCACAAGACCTTATAATCAACAACAACATGTGTACCATGTATGTGCTCTTAAACGTTCTGTGATAGAGAATTTCCCTCATGGAATGATAAAATGATTCTTATCTTAACAATAACAACAACAACAACAACACAACAGTGATGTCGACGACGACGATAACAACAACAGCAGCAGTAATGATATCAAAAAGTCGCAGTTCAGCAATATTGTATAGCATTTCCAACAGTTGCAACAACAACAACAACAACAACAGCAGCAGTAATGATATCCAAAAGCCGCAGTTCGGCAATATTGTATAGCATTTCCAACTGTTGCAACAACAACAACAACAACAACAACAACAGCAGCAGTAATGATATCAAAAAGCCGCAGTTCGGCAATATTGTATAGCATTTCCAACTGTTGCAACAACAACAACAACAACAACAACAACAGCAGCAGTAATGATATCAAAAAGCCGCAGTTCAGCAATATTGTATAGCATTTCCAACGGCTGCAACAACGAAGAAAATCTTTGCACAGAATAATGTTAACATGTTCAGGTTGCTATGGACACAATTTGCCGAGGGATAACCGGCTCGTTCTTGCATGGGCCCTCGACCTTTTCCTCGAAAATGAACGATCTGACACTCATATTGCAGACCGGCTGTTTTCGTACAGTGAGATTTTCCAAAGTTCTCGAGTCTGTAATGTTTTTTCATCCATGTTGTTAGATAACATTGGATGGCGAAATAAACGAGGAATTCCATGACATGGAGCACGGACGTGCACCATTGGTTATGTATAACAAGAGCTAACCGAGACAATACCCCTTTTTTGTGTGTGGATGAGAATTAGGTTGAGCAGAAGCCCTGCCTACATGGGTGTTTATTTTCTTCCCTCAAGCTAACAAAAGGGCTATTATAACCAGACCAGACGCTATAGAAACCAGAAGAAAAGAGGTTTAAAACGTATGGGATTTTTTCCCCTTTGCAGCTTTATTTTTTTTTCTTCATTTTGTCATGCTCTAGAAAAAGAGCGTATACGCCCAACACTAAATTTTACAATTTTACGAGGAGACCCCAAAAAAATTGTATTTGGCGTTGCACCCCACCGTAATTTTTGTTCCATTTCCATTTCATGATATGATACCCAAACAAAAAATGGATTATGTTATAGGTACGTACGGCCCCTAAGTTTTTTTGCGCTAGGGGCACGTATTTTAAAGCCTTTTGTGACTATAGGGCTAGAGAGCTCCTCCCGAAATGCCACTAACAACAGTCTTAAGTAATTACGATTAGTTAGTTATTCTTTCATTCAGATTTTCTGTTTGCTTTCCTCCTTTTTTTTTTTTTTTTGGTTGAAAGGGTAAGGGGCAGGGTTAGGGATTCGATAAGATTTAGGGTTGAGGACGGAATTAGGGATAGAACGTGTACGTACGCGCCCCAAGCGCAACAGCCCAAGAAAATATTCCTGGTACAAAATTATAGCCCAGGTAGAGGGACTGAGTTAATTATATAAAATGATGTGGAAAACTGAATTTGCCCTAGATTGCCGTATAAGGTGTTTTACCATGAAACGGCAGTTTTGTTTTGTCTGTGTCTAATGTTGCTGGGATGATGTAAAGCTTCCGGATTGTGTGTTTGTGAAGACGGGTATTTGGAAAGCTTGGCTCTCTCGCTGTGTTTCTCACGTCGAGCTCTTTCTCTTTCTCTCTCTGCCTTTCTCTGTCTCTGTCTCTGTCTCTCTGTCTCTGTCTCTCTCTCTCTCTCTCTCTTCCATCTCTCTCTCTCTTTCCTTCTCTCTCTTTCTCTTTCATGGATCAGAGAGTGTGTCTGGATTTGTGGGTGGGCTATGTATGTTTGATGTGGCTAAAGGTGTATATTAAAATAGAATAAGAAATTATGTTTGTATTGTTGAATTCAGGGTATTTAATATATGTGGTAAGGCGCGCGGGGGGGGGGGGGGTGTTGTTGTTATAGGTGATAGAGCTGAGAGAATGTATAAATGTTTGGTGATATTTAGAGTATAATTATGTGTGTCGTGAGACAAAGAGTGTTTTTATATGATGGCGCTGAGGGTGCTTAAATAATTATGGTGAGGACATGGTATAATAATGTGGATCTTAGAGCTAACATATAGGGTGAGACAGAGAGAGACAGAGAGAGAGAGAGAGAGACAGAGAGGGAGAGAGAGAGAGAGAGAGAGAGAGAGAGAGAGAGAGCACATTTTGGCACGCAAGTCGATTAAAAACCCTTCAGTCTCACGCCTCATCTTTGCGCAGATCAGGGAGTCGGCGAGCAAAACGTGGGGGGGGGGGGGGGGCAGGTGAATTATTGAAAAAATGAGATAAGACTAATTAAATAACACAATTATGGCTGTGTGTGTATTTGTGTGTGTATTGGGAAATGGGGGAGGGGTAATGTGTGGTAACGAAGGTGATGACATGGTAACATGTTTGTGGTAATTAACCTGAAATGCCAGAGAGCCACCTCATAATTACCCCGTGTAAGCCATTCATTAGCCCCCACGTATTCGTGTGTATTCGGGCACCTAGTAACTCGCTGCAGCTATATCGTAGTCTTGAAGTACATATCGCAGATACCCGCCTCAAATCTCTTCCATTCTCTACGCCAGAGTGTATGTATTTATAGAGAGATCTCACTTCCGCCAAATCGCGAAACTAGGTCGCTGCGGTAAACAAGAATTGAAAGGCCGCCTTCACCAAAGATAGTGTGCATATCTGTTTACTGTGGTTTGTTCACATTTTTTTGGGCTGATTGAAACTATTTATAGCGGTTTGTAAGCTCTTACTTCCCGTGAAAATATAGAAACGGATATTGTTTACCGCAGCGACCTACTTTCCGCTCCATACTAACAGTGGTTTCGCAGAAAGTCCCGTGTCTCTCAGTGCAAATCGACAAATGGTGAAACCTGTCTGTACATACGTACTCTCTGTTTACGCTGTTGAACGAGTCGGCTTGCTTCAGCTGGCGTCACAGGACTTGCGCTCCTACGAAATTTGAATTTTGTCTAGTCTTTCGGCGGATGTTCCAAGGACAAGTTGCTTTCTTTCTTTCTTTCTTTCACTGTTCTTGTCCACAGCATCCGTTTCGCTCCGCTATTTTTACGGACAATGACGTAAAAACTCTTTACCCCTGTATACTTGACCACCGCATCCGTTCCGCCCCGCTCTTCTCCGCTATAGAGGCAAAGAGTAATTTTCACACGTCCGTAAACAATAGAGGAGCGGATGTGTGGACAAGAGCAGTCATTCTTCTTTTTGGATTACAGCCAATTATTGCAAGCGCGCATGCTCAGCCGCCGTGCCAAAAAATAAACGTTGCAAGTGCGCTATCTCAGCCCCCGTGCACGGGAGGGATTGGGAAAGGGGGTGGGGGGAGGGGGGTTCCGTATGGTCATCATTCCAATATATGGGGGGCGTAAGTGAAACAAACTAGAAATCTTTAAAAAGTGTATGTTAAGCAGAAGCTGTGAAATGCTAAGCGTCTTGGTTTTCTATTTTGTGTGTGACAGATGCCACTTTTGCCATTCTCCTTTAACCTTTTCAATGCCACAGCAGTATTGCTGTGGTTTTACAGTCCTTTTGATAATCGAATTTGATTATGTCCGTTATTCCGAAAGGCAAAATTAAAATTGAAGCAAACCATGTGTGATTGTACTTGACAAATTCGCAGAAAGTTCGTTCACGACAATACGCTGTCAGCATTAAAGGGGTTAATGAGAGAAATTTATGGTTTTTTACTCAAATGATAAGATTAAATTTGAGCTTTATTGTCTTTACCTGTAACAGATAAAAGTGAAGAGAAAACCATAAAGTTAGCGTTTTTTTTTTTTGTGTCAATCGTAAACCTGTATCATCTCCCGCTGAGGTGAATGTAAACAACGCATAGTGGAAAACAAATGTTAT
The DNA here is from genome assembly GCA_963931925.1 of Onchidella celtica. NCBI lineage: Eukaryota > Metazoa > Mollusca > Gastropoda > Systellommatophora > Onchidiidae > Onchidella > Onchidella celtica. The sequence goes on from OZ007582.1 coordinate 17,175,967, forward strand.
ATCACCTAGTTATGTGGGGCGTAAAACAAAACACGTGTGACTGACGTATACCCGAGTCTGCTTCAAAGTATGGAATCCATGCAACAGAAACAAGCAGTGGTGGATTTGAAAGATACACCCGCAACGAGGGTTTGTGGAGGGCCCACAAGAAGATGCGTGGTGACGCCGGTGTTGGATACCCCACCAAAATGTAATCTCAGATCGAATGCTGCAGTTAACACTGACCCCTAGAACCAAAAATCTAATCCTAACCCTGAACTCCTTTATCCTAAATGTAGCTCTCTATGCATGTATTACTAGTGTCATATTGTTTTTGTTTTCGCAAGCGTTTTGTTTGTTTTTATTTGTTTTCGTATGGTTTCTTTTCAGGGAGAAAGGGGAGAGGGTTGGAGGTTAACCCCCGTTTTAGCATAATAAGGCAAAGATTGTTGTTACCTGTACGTATGTATCCCAAGTATTTTGCTCTAAGGGTACGTAATTCGAAGCATTTTGTGACTCCAGAGCTGGAGAGATCCCGCCGAAATACTCGTAACAACAGCCTTAATTAAATATTCTTTCAGATTTCCTTTTTCTTTTCATCCTGCTTTTTGGTTGGACAGGGGGACAGGGGGGGGGGGGATTCGATAAGATTTACGGTTGAGGATAAGGAGGGATTAGGGGTAGGTACATGATGTATATACGTATGCGCCCCAATCGCAAAACGCTCGTGTTACGTACGTACTCAAAACAACAGCCCAAGGCCATTATCTGGGACTGGTACAGTATTAGATTTTCAGTTCATGATAAAACAGTTGTAATCCTTTTGTCCCCAACAACCGAAATGTCCATGACCTGGCAAGGGGCCCAACACGGACTGAACTGTTTATGCTAATTGATTAAATCACCTGAAGAAATGCCTGAAACTGTTGTTTAATGCAAATTTGCCTGGTTGCCCGCGGCGCCTGTTGCTTTCTTCTCTACACAGGTGACGGAAAATCTGCGTGTGTGTGTGTGTATGCTCGTGCGCGCTCCAGAGTGTATGTGTTTCTTTCACTCTATCTCGGTCCCTCTCTCTTGTTCTCCCTTTCCCCTCCACCTCTCTCGCATCCTTTCTCTCTCTCCCCTTCTCTCCTCTTCTCCCCCTCTCTGCCCTTCTCCCCTCCCGATCTGTCTGTCTGTCTGTCTATCTATCTGTCTGTCTGTCCTCTCTCTCTCTCTCTGTTTTTCTCTCTCTCTCTCTGTTGCTCTCTCTCTCTCTCCCTCTGTTTCTCTCTCTCTCTCTCTCTCTCTCCTAAGAAAACTGACCTGTATAATCATCCAACAAATTAAAATCCTCCCCCAAATTATTTACACATGTAATGTGGGATTTTAGGCATTGAATAAACGTACATAAATAATTTCGACATTTTTGTCCGTAGATTCAGCGGAGATAACGTTGGAAAACCTTACGTTGACAACCGCTAAAATTGCTTAGCTCCATTTACATGTAAACTAAACGATATTCATTGTTATAAAGGTAACTCATTTATGTCCTATATGCCAACAGCAAACTGATTGAACAAAGGGGAAAAAAGAAACCCAAAACGACAGTCACATTACTGTAATAAAGGTCTTGACTCTGGTATTGGTGCTTTCCATACATACGTCAGCAAAATAGACTCGTAGACCGTCGTGCTGGTGTGAGTGAAAACAGCTTAATCCTCTAGACTTCATGTGTCACCTGTGATACACAGAAATTTATCAGTGGGCTGTACTTCCCACAAAAACTCAGAAGGAGAAAAACATTTTTTTTTCCAGCAATTTCTACAACTATGCAAATGATCATGTAAAACCCCTTAATTATACCCCTGAGAACAAATTTTTACAGAATTAAAATGTTCCGACAAGCAGAAATGGGGGCGTGGCCTAGAGAGTTAAAAAATCAGGACAGTGATAACATGTGAAACCAACCTAAATGAAGATGGCCGTTTCAGCTTTTTTAAAATGGAAACCAAAAAATCTAACATTTCCACTGGAGCTATTGTGTAAAATGTCCAAAAACTGTCTTCAGTTCAACTCAGTTGTGGCTCAAAAATCAGCGAAAGTATTAAAAAATTTAGCGAACTTCAAGACCTTTTAAAATATGCCTATGTACAACCTAACAGTTCTGAACACGAAACATAAATAAAGAAAGCGTACCCAAATAGACCGTGAAGGACGCAAAATGGCCGTTATCGTGCCGACGCGCTGTAAAAACCCAAAACTCAAACTTGAACTCGAAACCTCTACGTCTTTGTATGCGTAGTATGATATTTTGTAGAATTTAAGGCCCAGCGGTTGGAAAAACAACAACCAACAACAAACCTTTACGATCACGTTGGAGGATATTTACTTTGTTTGTAAGAATGATTGTTGTGGTGGTTGTCTAATGATGCAGAAAACCGTTGCATTATCCCGGAATTCGCTGGTTTTCAATTTATCTCTAGATTGAGCTTTGCTTTTCCAATTCGTTTGCAAGTTTTACACAGAATCTGCAATAACTTCCTTATGCTCCCTCCTTATGTCAGAGTACTCCATTTCAATCTGTTTGCACTGTGACATTTATAGATGGTCCCATGACATTTAGAATTGTCACTTTCTTTGGGATTGTTTCTTCTTTTCTATAAAATTTATTGTTTTTTGGAGTGGCCGGGAATGTCCTGTTTGATAAGTTAAAGTTTTAACCTTTTAAATCTTGCTCTGGGTTTTCATCTGTCAGTTGTCAGACCTAGCGGGGAATTCAATTAAAACTGTTCTGTTTTGGCGCGCGCAGTTGCCAGCGGAAAGCGGAGGCGAAAACCAATCGTCTTTGTTTGACTTTTAAGATGGGATTTTAGCTGCAGGAAGCAAAGTCCAGGCTTAATTGGCCAAAGTAGACTCGGCATTGACAGGTGGCAAATGTTCATTTGACGCCTTTAATTTCCAGTGTTGGTTGTTTTAATGGACTGCGTTTAAAGAGCTCACGAAAGTTGTGTTTGTGAAACTCTTTAACCCTAAAGTGCTCACACCTGTTGCACAATTTTCTATTCTTGAGACACTTCATAATTGTATATATATTAAGTATATCTCGATTTTACACAGTCTACTCTTCAACTTTCCTCCTTCGAAACTTATTGGTTTCACAGTGATTTCAAACTGAGAAATCCAGAAAGAAAACTTAAGCAATAGTGAATATTAGCTAATAAAGGCACTCCGGCCGGTTTTCAATATGTGGCCAAAAAAAACAACAACAACAACAACCCAATTATTTTTTTAACCTTTTCTGGATGTGATCTGCAACTTTGCTTCTTCCGAAAGTATTCAATTCCTCGTAATTCTTGAGTTGTGATGAATTATCATAATCCTAATTTGATCAGTAGATTTGGCCCCTTCTCATTTGGCAATGATTCGTATAATTCATAGTGGTAGGAATGTTTCATAGAAATAATTTTGGCCGGTCTTTTGATCAAAGACATTAAAAAAACTGGGGCCAAACGTCTGCAACTGAGGCCCCCGAGAAATAAAGATCTTACCCAGTTTCGAAACTATATACCTAATATTAATTTTTCTTAAGTGTCGACTTATCTCAGTCTCTTTTGTACCAGCCTATTGTGCTTGTGCAATTTTCAAGGAGTTCTTTAAGAATGTTGTGACCGCAAAATCCAATGGTTTTCTTTTTTCTTTTTAGATTGTTTGTTTGTTTATTTTTTATTATTATTATTTTTTATATTTATTCGATCCACTTGATGAGCTCAGTGTATGGGAGACTGCAATTTGACACCCATTCAATTCGGTACAGTGTTTCCCTAGTTTGAGATGAATGCGTCCTACTCTGTTGGAGCACAAGAGATCTGTAGGAAGACCGTAGATTATCTTGGGAAACCTTCTAGATGAGAGAGAGAGAGAGAGAAAGAGAGAGAGAGAGAGAGAGAGGGAGAGAGAGAGAGAGAGAGAGAGAGAGAGAGAGAGAGAGAGAGGGGGGGTGGGAGCACATGTTAATCACCTAGTTTATCTCAAAGAAAAAAACAACTCTGTGATATAATAACAATTTTTGTGATAAATGTTTATATTTGTGCACTTATCTGACTGGTATAAATCAATCTTGAATGTTTCAGATATTTTAACTGAGTCAATCTTTTATTTAGCGATGCAGCGTAAAATTGACATAAACTAAAGATATTATGAGAGTTTTCATAGAAGTTGTGAAGCATTGGGGTCCTTCGGTAAAGTTGACAATTATGTTATGGATCGTAAACTGCTTCTGAGACCTGAGACCTTTTCGGCTATTGATTTGCAAGAATGACTGCAGATAATTCCGCACGAGAGTTCTGAACTTGCAGTTTTCTGAATTCTCTTCAAACCAGCTGCGACTTATAAGAATAAACGGTTTTGCAAAGATACACGATCATCATTTTATACCCTGCACGTTTTATTTTGGCATTTGCTTATCAAACTGCCAGGCTGTCCACATGTCCGGCCGTATGACTAACTCCGTTTTCAGATATAATACCTTTTTCAGCAGCGAATAAGCTGGGAAAGTCTGGCTTTGCTTTTCTTGCGAGCCCTCGTTTTGTCAGGTGAAAAGAAAGCAAAATAAAAAAATGCCGTAATACCGTATTCACTGTTATAAAATACAATAATATGTTCTGTTTGCCGCTGCAACGAAGGTTAAGATAGTGCATTTCTACTTGACTGAACACCTGTGTCAGCCTGGTTTGTCTGGACTTGGTCCTCCCGTTAGGTCTTGGAAGGAACTTCTGAATTATGCACTGTAAGCAGGCAGTGAACTTTTGCCGTTTGTTGTTACCCATTATATCAGCCAGTGAAACGCAGAGTCCATCACTGGCGCCGGTGGTATTATCATTCTGCGAATCACAAAGGCCTTTAAACTTTCCCACCCCCGCACTCCCAAATTAATTAACGTAAGAGAGTTTCAAATTTTTTAAAAATTTTGTTGGGCAGTGGGGTGGGGTGGGGTTGGGGGGGGGGGGGTTAGTTCTTTTCCAGTGTAAAGCTGGATTTCATGTGTACGGAAACGGAAACTGATTCTTCACGTAGTGAAATAGAAAGAATATAGTCATTTGTACAGGAGCGCCATTTCCATTCACATGGAAACACTCTTTCTTATTATAACTTGATGGATTTTGACGTTTCCTTTGCCGTTTCCGCTTCCGTGCACATGAAAACTCAGCTTAATGAGGCTAAATTCAGAGACAAGGCCTACGTGTCCATCAGGCCGCCGACGAGTGAGTGCCTTAAAAATACCTAGAGAAATTTGTTCAGTATGACCCCGCCCCCCACCCCCATACGGTGTTCTTCGAATCTTGTCCCTCACAGATCTCGATCAAGCGTTCTAAGCCCATTTTTGTGTCTTTGGTTGCTCTTCCCTCTATAGTCTTATTATTGTAAATTTCTCATCAGGAAGTCTACAGGTTGATTTTACCGATTTTTAACATCTTTTCGAAATTCAGATTACAGACAGACATACTTTACAGTGCGGGCCTTTCCCCTTTCAAATTTCAATTCCACTTATATTTTGATCGTATTTACAAGAATCTGAAAAGCTGAAAACTTAATCAAAGTAAGATAACGAAAAAACAACGAAAATGGTGCAGAGCGGCCATTATCGTGTCAAACTCAAACTCAGACCAACTTAAATATAAAATAAAGGGCACGCCATTATCAAATTGGCCAGAAAGTCATGTCACGTAATATAAAAGACAACCCTCTGGTCCCAGAACCGGAGGACCGGTGTCTGGAGCAACCGACGGGTGTTGCTGTTCAAGGTAACCAAGGTTACGAGACTGTCCCCTGGCCGGCGTGATCACCAGGAAAAAGTTATTGATGGCTCGCTGGTATGGTCTAGACTCGGCTTAGCCCTCGGAACATGATGTATGTTTGCACGTGCAGACGCCGCTGCTCCACATCGAGTCTTCACTTTCTCTTTCCTCCCTGGCTTTCTTGCATCAGGTCAACGTGACCCGCTCCTTTTTTTTTCTTCCCCCCAGCATCTTATACTTCATTAGGCTCGGTGTGCACTTGCCAGTTTTGATCGGTTAACTAGTTGAAGGGTGACGCAACGAGTCGAAGTGTCAAGGAGATCCGGTGTACCAGCCAACTTTTTTTTTTTTTTGACAATGAGATCCGGCGCACTAGCCAACTTTTTTTTTTGACAATGAGATCCGGCGCACTAGCCAACTTGTTTTTTTTTTTTAAAATGAGATCCGGCCTACCAGCCAACTTGTTTGGTTTTTTCTTTTTTCAGTGAGATCCGGCGCACCAGCCAACCTGTTTTTTTCCCCAGTGAGATCCCGCCCACTAGCCAACTTGGTTTTTTCCCGTGAAACTCAGTGATAGTGACGTGACCACCCAATTAGTTGGCCGATCACATTCGGCTTCATAAACTTACAATCTCTTCAGTCTGCCAGTTCGTCAGTAATGCGGTAATTCAATGTCACGTTGACATTTCCCCTCCTACACACACGCGACTCCTGTGTTGTTGTTAACTCAATAAATAATAGAGATCAGGCAACCCTTTAATCTTAACGTTAACACGTAATCATTTCAATTTCGTTCAAAGAGGCAAACATTGTTTACGCTCTCAGCGATCTGTGTTAGGGGAGAAAATACTTGTGCACACAACTATAACAATTCCCTATCGCCCGTTTCTTATTTAATATTTATACTGTATTATTTGAGGTAAACTTTAAAAAAAAAAAATGACAAACAAAAAACATGAATGAGTCTTCAAATTTCATTCGGATATTTTTGAGAGAGGTTTGTGATATTTGTCTGGCCTTGAGGGTATCAAAGCAAAACACTGAAATATACAAGAGTGAATATAAAGTATAATGTCAGAGCCAGTGACGTGCTTCTATTATCCGTTATATATAAGTTACTGATCAGTGCAGTCTGGGAATGGTGCGTAAGACTTAAATGGCATGTACAAGCATGGTTGCCCTTTGGATGAAGGGGAAAATCCGGATCTAAAAAGCGGTACTCTACTGATTTAGTACCAGTAGCTTATATAATTAAAAAACTCGCCCGATTTTTAACAAGCCCTACCGCCCCTCAGAGAACTCGGATTTGTGTGAAAGTTTTACACGTGCCTTCCTTTCGACGTTAGAAGGTTGTTGTTTAGACTTGGAGATTTGAAATGGTGAGGAAGTATTTTTTGAGTTTGCTTTCTGTGGCTAACTTCGCCCCCAGCCTTTATTTTCCACGAAAACATGAGTCCGTGACATCATCACGTCCTGAAAAAGTCTCGGTGCGCAGCATTGCACATTGTGCGCTGTCCTTTCCATCTGGCTGAATTTTGAGGATGATCCTACGCATCTCTGCATCAGTGTTTTTGTGCTGATTCACTTTGGTATGATGTGGTGTCTTTTGTTTGTTGACCATTCGAAGGATGGAGCAGTTACCAGTCGTTTAGTAAAAATAAATAATTAAATTAAAATGTGTAGTTCAGTGTTATACTTTCTGCAGTGGAACAAAAGAATTTTGATTATCTACATAGCTTTCTTATAAAAACCTAGCTTATGTCATCACCTTTCTTCTCTGAAAGTTCTATAATGTTCTCCTTTTCGTCCTCCCTAGTCCCTCTTCTGTCCTCCGCCCCCACCTCCTCATCATTTCCCACTTCCCCCACCAAAACAACTACAACAACAACTCTACTGTTATTGGTACTATTACTGTTATTGCTGCAGCTACACGAATTGTAAGGACTGTCTGCAAACACTGATAAAGCTTAACGGCTACACATACCACCACTACCATCGCCACCATCAACTCTGCCACCACTCTTTTACCATTATTATAAATACTGAGTCTCCTGCCACAACATTAACACCATTCGCACGATTACATCTACCACTGCACATTCCATCAACAACTGCCATGTCAGTTATTACCTGTCCCACACCGCACTCTTAAGACTCTCTTAACTACCAGAACTGCACGTTTGTACGCTGAGCGTTCTCTGCCAGCACCCGCTGCTGTTGACGATAGTAAACATAACAACACATTGAACACAATTAAGAACCTCTTCACGCTGCAACTGCTGCTCTCGTAAAAAGAATATCAGGCGTTGAAATATCGTTTTTTATAATTTTCATGCGCATTCTTTTCAGTGGCGTAACCCATGTTCGGGGTGGGGTTGGGTGCAGATGTGAGATCTCTAAGTAAAAGCTGTACTTTTGTGAACAGTCGTCAAAGGTGTCAGGGATGTTAGTGTCTTAGACAGTTTCTCATATGTTCATATCATCCCAGGTTCAAAAATGTCTTCTGTCTTCTGATTAAAATCATTATTTAAAAGTAATATTAATTTGTATCTCTAGGGTTCAAGAATAGCCGACTATGTAGAGTTCAGTGACAATTCTGGGATACAAAAGACTTCAGTTGGGTGCGATACTCAGGATAGGCGTAATAGAAAGCTAGTCTAGAGATAGAATGGCTTGCTTGTGTATTTGTGTATTTTATCTGTCTGCTTACATGTTTACTGATCTGTTAGTTTATTTATTTACCCTTTTATTATTTATTCATTTATTCATGTATTTAATCATTTATTCATTTATTTATTTATTTATTCACCTATTTATTTGTTTATTTAAGTATTCCTTTATTTTCAACATCAAAATCATTTAGTCATGCACGCAAGGGTTACAGACCATCGCATTTCAATCTGAGCCCGAAAAACGACAACGACAAGAACATTAAAAACAAACATTCATATTGTTGACTGCCATATCACAATGATTTGTACAAGGAAGTAATCATTATATTATCTTACAGTTTGCCCTCACTGTTCACATAAAGACAACTGTTCTGGAAAGGTCATATGTCACATGACCTCGGTGGCGCCAGATTTGGGCTAAATCTTCCTGTGCACATATCATTCAACCAGAAGTTTAAAGAACTTAATTTTGTACTGGGCGCCCGTTAGTCCTAGATACGCCCCTGATTTTCTTAGACGAGAAAGACGTCTTAGTGTGTGATATTTTATAAAAAATGTCTTTTTTTCCCTTTACCAAAATGTCAGGGAGCTGTTTAAATAGAATCTGAAGGCTTTGCCTGTGGCAGAGAAATTTCAAAAAAAATAAAAAATTCTCAAGATAAATCAAAGGAGGTTGTTGGCCCTCCACGTGCCAAAAGATGAATTATTGCTCGACAGTGTCACTGACCTGAAACACGGGTTAACGATTCTAACTGGCTGGGGCAAAGGGAAAGGTCACATTATGTAACCCTTATATCATGCTTGCGAAATGACGGCATTTGCATCATCATTATAATATAATGCCAATTGTGAAACATTCGCTCTATATAACTTTATTGGATAATTATCCCTCACATAATAATATTACTGGAGGAAAATCGCTTGAAATAACCAAAGACACGAGAAGCAATAAGATGGGCCAGCTAGCGCTGTCAGTGTGCACAGATTTGGCACCACCGCCACCTAGAGGCGAATGCGCGGAAGCCATGAATAGTGCCGTGTTTTACAAAGCCAACTCAAACTCAAAACTCAAAGTCAAACTCAAAAAGTCAAAGCCAAACTCAAAACTCAAAGTCAAACTCAAAACTCAGAGTCAAACTCAAAACTCAAAGTCAAACTCAAAACTCAGAGTCAAACTCAAAACTCAGAGTCAAACTCAAAAATCAGAGTCAAACTCAAAACTCAGAGTCAAACTCAGAACTCAAAGTCAAGATATGAATTTTTTCACTCTAATGTACTTGTTTACATATTTATTTTTTAAAAGAATTTAATCTGTGATTTAAGACACTTCGTCAAACTCTTGAAAAAATTCTGTCTCTACAGAATATCACTCCTGTTTACAGCTGTCTTGCAAAACGCATTGCGACATCTGAATAAACTTCATAATATTATTTCGTCTACTTCGCCTCGGGGTATGCCTTAGAAATATAATACGATTCTTTTCAGCCAATGAGATTTAATATCCTTTTGCTAAAGTTTGAATGGGAAATTGACGAAAACACTCGTGCTTTTGATGTTTTATAAAAAATGTCAGTAAGTTTAGTGTTTAGCACGAGGAAGTTACGAGTTCCCAGCCATCCAGGAAGTCTCTAAATTGAAATGATTCTCGTGGGATTATTGAAATGTATCAGTTTGAAGTTACTAGGTTGATGAGAAACTCTTTGGGCTGAAATGTTTTTTGGGGCAATGATTACAAAATGTGTTAAGACTAAATAGATTAACCAGGAGGAAATGAAGGATTTGACATTTATTTATGTGTTTTTTATGCTGATCATTTTGCTTTAGAATTCTGTCTTATGTATGTACAGGTTGTCTTAAAAATGACAAGAACACTGTCCAGTCGAGCTGCTTAACGTTGTTTGCAAATCTTTTGAACTGCGTTGTCATCAGTGTCTGGTCCAGAGCGGCCGTCAGTTTGAACAAATGCGATGACTTAAATACACGTACACACCAGTCCTGCCCTCGTAATTTGAATGATAAATCTTGGATATTTTAACACTAACAGTAAATATTCAAAGTGTGTTTTTACATTTTTTAGACACCCAAACAGTTAGGAGAAGACAATTATTGGAGTTCATGGGACACCTGAATCGACACAAGGGTCTTGTACACCTTGCTGTAACTGGAAAAATAGAGGGGAAAAAAAAAGCAGAGGTAGACAAAGAATAACATTATTATTTTATTTAGAGAGTTTGAAAAGATGGGCGACAGGGAAAGCCGAGGACAATATGGGCTTCTTGAGAGCATCCGAAAAGTGAGTGACGAACCATGATCGTTGATATGTTCCAGGTCCGGCACTTGAAGAAGAAGAAGAAGACACCCTGAATATTTTTGTGTGTAGATTTTCGTCTGTTAGTGAGCCTTTCTTCTTGTTTGTTTGTCTCTTTCGCTTGTCTGTCTTCCTGTCTATTTTCTGTCTGTCTTCGTCAGCTTGCACACCGGTCTGCCCGTGTGCTTGCCCGTCTGTTTATCTATTGACCTGCTTACATAATTATCCGTCTACTTAACTTTACTGTGCGTGCCTGTCTGCTTATTGGTTCGACTACTTACATGCCCGTCTGCATGTCTGCTTGTCCGTTAGCTTGCGTACATTCTATTTTTTTTTTCAGCCTTGCTGTAGACTCGCCTCCCTGTCTGCTGGTCTTTAGCAGTCTTGAAATATGGGTGAGAGACGTATGTTGCACTCAGCCTTTTTCTATTAGGCGTTGTCCACCCACTGCAGGATGTAGCCATCCGACAATGCTTTCCATTCTCCTTTGTCTGTTGTTTTCCTCATCCAAGTTGTTCCTTCCCCTCTTTGTAATGTCATCCTTCCATCTTCTTCCTGGTCGTCCTCTTGTTCTTTTTCCTGTCCTTGTCTGCCATTCAGTGCAGCGTTTTGTCCACCTATTGTCATTCATCCTCCCCACATGTCCGGCCCAATCCCACTTGTTATAGTATGAATTCCACAGCGTCTTTTAGTTTTGTTTGTTTGCGCATGTCAACATGGGGGATTCTATCTTGCAGTCTGATGTTAAACATTTTTCTTTCCATTGCCTTCTGGGTAGTTCTTCGTTTATTTGTAAGCTGTTTGGTGATCGGCCATGTTTGACAACCATATTATGTAATCGTTGGAAGAATGCATTGCTTCTTGAGGGACATTGGCAGTTTGGAATCCAGGAATATCTCTCTGTTTTTTCCAAAGCAACTCCATGCTGCTTTTATTCTGGTGGTCTGGTCTTAAGTCTCAGCCTTAAGAAATGATAAAGAAAAACTACAATAAAACCAAAAGAGAATAAATTTTAGAAACAAACAAACAAACAAACAAACGAAATTTCGATCTTCATCGGCCTTTGTCAGCAATAAAATTAGATCCAGTAAAAGTGAAACAGAATTTAAAAGATTCGAACAATTATTTGAAGAAACAAAACAAAACAAAGCAAAATGAAACAAGGCCACTTATCTTTTACGCAGTTCCCCGACAAGGAAGAAAGTCTGTCCGTCTTGACGGGCACTTGACCAGCCTGCCTGTCCACTTGCTTGCCTCTTAATTTGTCGTCTACCTTCCTGTCTGCTTGTTTGTCTTTACAATGTAAGCCTGCTTGTATACTCGCTTGCTGTCTCCCTATCTGTCTATCTCCCTGTCTGCTCAATTATTTGTCCGCCTGACGTTCCCGCCCGCCCTTCTTTTTCTGCCCTCGACCGTTTCCTCGATAATTTTATAATGTGGTTCTATTATGGAAGTCCCTGTTGTAACCTCAAATGAATGAAAAATCCGGGCAAAGAAATAAATGTCTAATTATTGTCCCCAAGCTGTACGTGCAAGAAGCTCTTGTTGATCGCTCTTGTCTTGAAGAATAGTACTCTTTTTCTCTGGTTTTTTTTTCTAATTTCGTCTTGGGGGAATGGGGGATTAAAGGAGAAGGAGAGGGGAGAAGAGGGTGTGGAAAATATTCACATTCTTGTTATCGGCTTACGACATCCTCAGTTACTCTTTCTCTTTCTCTTTTTCTCTCTGTTTTTCTTTGGGTTTCGTTTTTTTTTTCTCACGTTTTTCTCTTTTTCTTTCTTCCTTTCTCTTTCTTTCTCTCTCTCTCTCTCTCTGTCATACTCGCCCCCCCCCCTATCTTTCTCTCTCTCTCTCTCTCTCTCTCTCTCTCTCTCTCGACGCTTTCTCACTCTTTTTTTCTGTCGGTTTTGTTCTTTCCCTCTTTCTTTTTGTTTCGTTGTTTCTCTTTCTATATCCCCCTGCCCCCCTCTGTCTCTCCTGTGCTAATGTCATCCCATGTCCTGCCCTGTCCTATCCCTTCAAGTGACCGAACAGTCTGGAACTAGTGCTCCCTATGTAATCAGCAGAGAAGATGCTTGAGGGGAAGAAATAAATGGCCGAGTACAAATGACAACTTGACCAGATTCTCCACTGTCCGAAAGCCCGCCGAGGGGTTCTCAACATTTTAGGGGGAGGGGCGCCTTGCACAATATGGCTGTGTTTTAAAAGAACTGTGTATACTATTCCAAGACTATACAATTGCTCTTAATGAGTAAGAAATGGTGTATTGTAATATTGTAAACTTCCTGTTTTTTTGTTTGTTTTCTCGTAGGTTGCAAGAGCTTACAGCCCACCAAATTAGGAGTCACGGTACAAAAACGTGCACATTTCTTGAGAAAAGGTCTTCGTTCAACTTTTCAGATCACGCGAACCTAATTTAGGACTTAAGTTGGGCTTTCATGTGTACGGAAACGTCAAAAATCCACCAAGCTGTAAAAAAAAAAGATTGTTTCCATTTGTACGGACAAGGCGTTTCTACACACATGAAAACATCTTTCTATTTCACCACCTTCAAATGTTTTTGACGATTCCGTTGTCTTTTCCGCTTCCGTACACATGGAAACCCAGCTGAAGACTGTAAACATCTTCTGAAGCGGACAGATCTGACGAAAGCAAAATGTGTGCATGATGGTACATGATGCTTCTCCTTCCTCTCTTTTAATTTTAAAAAGACACAAACATCCCACTTAGAGGAAGGTCCTCGTGTTTTGTTTTTTTCACGAGATCGAGAGTGTCTCTAGGGTGCACGAGTCACACAAGTGGGAAACCTTTGGTACAACAGTCGATAAGCTGAGAGAAGATGTCGCTGCCGGTAGCCATACGATGTCACCGATAACTTAACCAATCTGTATACGTCTTCCATCACCTTCTTGGTCCATACTCGTCCTTTATAACAGCCACTCCTTCTCCCCCTCCGCCTCCCCCTTTCCTCCTCAAAATCTCTTATTATCGATCCAGTGTTGGGAAGACTTTTTAAATATTTTTTATTTTTTAAAGAATGTTTTCTCTTCGCTCCTTATTGTGTTTGATATTGAAAAATGTTTCATTTTCAGATTTTCACTTTCAAAGGAAAGTACAAATAGAGACACATATATAAGAGAGAGAGAGAGAGAGAGAGAGAGAGAGAGAGAGAGAGAGAGAGAGAGAGAGAGAGAGAGAGAGAGAGAGAGAGAGAGAGAGAGAGAGAGAGACACACACACAGACAGACAGACAGACAGACAGACACAGAGAGAGAGAGAAAGCACACGGACACGATAACGGTCACACTGAGCTAGGGCAGAGCAAGACGATAGGCAGAATGACCTCTTAGACCATTAAACATTATTCCTTCAACCAAATCCGAGAGTTGAAATTGTCCTTAATAGACTCCGTCTGGGTCAGACCCACCTCACGTACTTTTTTTTTTTACTCAAGGGGGAAGATCCCCATGACCGCGTGGCTGTCCTTGCCAGCTTTCAGTAAATCCTATTCGAGATGGATTTCACGCATATCCCTAGAAAGCACCAGTCCTGTGGATCCTTGAAAGAACTATTTTCTAACGTGGACCCGCAGCGCATCTTGGCTTTTGCGAAAGAGTTTGAAATCCACACTCTGACTTGAAGTTTTTTGTTTTTATTTTTCTCGTTTACAAAATTTCTTCTAGGTCTACTATGAGACCAAACACATTTGGAGAACTTGACCGATGTTACAGTTTTATACAGAACTTTTCAATTGTATTTGTGAATTTTTCAGTTGTGAAGATCGAAGTATTACAAAAGTACGAAAAATAATAACAAAAAACGTGAAAGGTGCAAAAATGGTCAATATGGTGCCGACGCGCCGTTAAACCCAAACTCAAACTCATGCGGCCGTTGCATAATTATTCAACCTTACTTTAAAGTTCATAACATAATGGTATGGTGTATTAAAGATGATGAGGGCATGCCAGAAAATTATTCTAAGTGTCCCCGAATGTTCTATCCTACCTCAAAGATAACATGAACTTTAATCTCAGTATGAACAGAGAGCTCCGATATGTATGAAACATGGAGACATCAGACGAGAGAAATAATTATGAGAGTATACTCGTCTCTGCAGCTAAATTCACTCCTTTCTCCTGCAGGTTCACTCATTGCTTATCCTACCGATGTTGGATAAGCAGCAATTATGAGAGTGCTGTTGGCTAAATCTTGGCAGATATGCAGTTCTTAAAGTAATATTATGATCACCATAGGACAAAGATATTCTGATGGTAACCATACTCGTAGGTTGAAACTCAGGAGTTCGGTATGAGGGTAAAACCCACACTGTGAATTCTGAAAAACAGAGACGGGCACACTGCTAATAAAAAAAACAACTGTTTCTAAGTTTACATCGTACTGGAATTGCTTCGATTTCTAAATTTTAAGTCCTCGCTGTTTGTAATGTAAATACTCCTATGAACTAAACAGTTTCTAAGTGTAAAGTAACATAGGACAAAGGGGAGAGGGTCAAATTAATAGAGAATCAACGCCCTTGCAGTAGTTTAAGTATAGCAGAATGCAGTTACCGTTTTTCTCCTTTTCATGTTCTATGAGGTCAGCCAGCTCTCTCAGAAGGAAGGATATTCGTCTACCTTGGGTAAAACTTGTCTGATTGTGATGTATCAAGAGGGGCATAACTTGCTTCAGCCTTAATGTCAGTACCTTGGCTATCAACTTGTAATCTGTATTTGTTATGGTGACTGGTCTCCAGTTTTCTAGAAGGTCACGGTTCAGTCCCTTTGCTTTGAATAGGAGAGAAATTATTCCTTTATACTTTGAAAATCAGAGCAAAGAGTTGTGCTACATGCTTGCGATTTTGCACGTGAACAATGATTATTTTTACATTAATCAGTAATTTCCACCCAGTTACTGAACGAAGTAGAAGCTGTCGCCAAACAGTTATAGAACATTTCGTCACTGCTCTCCGATAATGGTATTATGTAAGGTTCAAGCGAAAAGGCAACTGATGGTTTACTGCATTCCCGAGTATGAGGGTTGTCAGATAATTATTATTATTTTTTTTTAAATGCGTCAGCAGTAAAATGTAGTAATCCCATAGAATCATACTGGCGCATCACCAAGTGACAGAAAAAGAAATAGTTGTCTTCTCAATATCTCAAAAGTATCAAAAATGACTTATGCTATTAGCGTAGACAAGTGGCGATTTTAAACTGTGGGGAAAATTTTTGCGATATTTATTCTGGCTAGCCGAGTTACCCGGCCCTTCCCCTGGAGAAATATTTTTATTACTTATAATGATCTAGATTTAGTACACAAAGTAAAGTTCCTTCCACAGACAAGGAAATACAGTGACAGAATCAGTTGTCACGAGTGGAGTGAGTGCAATTAAGGGGATTGCTACAGAGCGGGTGTAGAGTAAGAAAGGCTCACAGTAGACAGCAAGTTAAGCGTGCTGTTGTGAGTAGTGGGGGGGGGGGTCTGAAGGAGGCGAAAGCGCTGTATAACTATCACTGCAAGTTAGAAGGTCCTAGGGATCGGACCTGTGAATAAAAGCCCATCGGGCGGACATAAAGGGGAAGCAGTCGAGAAGACTAGTGAGAGTCTTTCCAGTTATGACTGGTATGTAGAACGTTGATTGATTATTATGATTGATGTATTATATTATATTCGTCTATTACCATGATGGGAATAAGTATATGTGAGGAATGTGGAAGTCCGTGATATTGGATATAGCAATGTGCGCCACGAGCGATAGATGAAAGTGAGTTCATGGATTTGTAGCGCGAGTGAGTAGTGTGTACTCCGATGGAAGTGTGTTACCGTAAGATGTGTGGTGAGTGAAAGGTGAACTAGTGTGTGTACGCTTCATGGATTGTAAGGAGAGGTGGAGTGAATAGAAATGGTAGGGTATTATACCAATGTAATGTTATTCTTGTAGGTGTCGGGGACGGGCCGCAGAGCCACCTCGATGAGCACAGGGGATAGGCCAGCATAGGGCCGGAGGCCGCACATAGGCCAGAAGCGAGGCTGTCAGTGCAGGACAGTAGAGGCACGTAAAGTCGTGGCAGTCAGGCCACGGACAGGGACGTAGATACGAGAGTGAATGAGATACTATATTGTTGCCATGTTGATAGGCTAGTGAACTGATATTATGTTGTTGCCATGTTGATGGCTATGGAAATAATAATGTGTTATTGCCCTGCTGAGGTGCTAGGGGAGTGCTAAGGTGTATGACAATAGGAAGGGGATATTGAGAGACTGCGGTGCCAGTAAATTACTAATGTGTTATTAAGACCCTGAGGGGAGAGGCTGAGGCCGAAGTGCCTTTAGGAGTAACTACCGGATTGTGGATCCGAGGGAGAGTGTGTGTGAGAATAAGGCCGTTGTACGGCAGTGCATTTCAATAATATAATGTATGTAATTGCGCTATTATATGTATAATTATGTTTAATAAATGTGTGAGTCTGATGGGTTGTTCTGTTAAGTGTTAAACTTGTTGTTCGTGATTGTTGTCCTGTCATACTTATTACATCTCCCAGTCTGGGATTTGTGACACTGGGGGCTCGTCCGTTGTGACACTGGGGGCTCGTCCGTTGTGACATTGGGGGCTCGTCCATTGTGACTCGTCCATTTTCGTAATATTTAGTTGTAGTTAGTTAGTAGGTATTTGTGCTGTCTTGTTCGTTGGATGAATGGACATTTCATGATATGATTTATGTATATTTATGAATAGTAATATATATTGATGCATGTATTTTGATGAATATGTATTAATGTGTACTTAAATTTCAGAGAGACAGTGTGTGTGCGTGCAGCCTGAGGAGACGAGCAGCCAGAGCTCCGATTAAAGGGAGGAGTTTACTCAAAATTTCAAAAATTGAAAGTTAAGTAAAAGTCTAAAATTTTGTACCCTGGATTAAGGGCTGTCTTTTCATCTGTCTGTTTCCCTGTTTTTGCTGTTTTCGTTGTAATTGATTATACGGGCGGTGGCGCGGGTTTGCTGTGTTGAACTTAGTTTATCCTTTTAAAAAGGTGTGGTAAACTTTGGAACTTCGTTCATCACAGTGACCAGTTCTGTAGGGACCTGTAATATTGTTTAGTTGTAGCGTCGATATCTTCCTCGTTGTTTTAGGAAGACGTTTCTCTTGTCCCTCTCTTACCTGTCTGTAAATACGTTCTTTTTTTTCAGACTCTGTTCTTGTTCGTACCTTGTAGTGTAATCGGCGTATTTAGGTTGCATTTTTTTTCCATTATATTTTCTTTTTTAGGCCTTTGTCTTAGTCTGGTTCGTTGTCCTTGACGTACTTGTGGTCCTTCTACTGAATTTTCTCATTCTTATCTTTTCCTTTCGTTTTGTTATTTAATAGTGCTAGACATGTTATAAACATACAATTAGTTAGAGAGAGTAGGCTGTAGAATGTTTAGTTAGGGGTGTTGCTGAATTGTATTTGGGTTTTGTTATATCTGGTGTGATCTCAGGTCTCTGGTCGTATCGCTAGTGATCATACCGACAGGTTGGTCGTCTTATAATAGATACCATAACCATAAATCGGTGAAATGGCGGAACTCCAACAACTAATGAAGTTGGGTAAGGAACTTGGCCTGGAGGGAGAAGAGCTACGCGGCTGGATTAAAGAACAGCAGGCAGAAATGCGCGATGAGCGTGCTAAGGATAGAGAGCGAGAAAAAGAGGCTCAGTTAAAGGAGTTAGAGGCTCAGCAACAGGAGAGGGAGTTAAAGTTAAAGGAGATAGAAGCTCAAGAGCGGGAGACAGACGCGCGAGTAAGAATCGCAGAATTAGAAAGCAAAAAGAGTGCGCCAACAGAAACAGTTGAGCGGCAGGTACCCAATAAAGGTGGCGTTAGGATTAAGCTCCCTACGTTCGACGACCGGAAGGACGACATAGACGCCTTCCTTTACAGGTTCGAAATGAACGCACAATTGCAATGGGGGGAAAATAAGGAATTATGGGCCACGTACCTGGCATCGCTATTGCAGGGGCGAGCGTTAACCTACTTTAAAGAGCTACAGCGCGAAGACGTGCAAGACTACGATAAGCTGAAGGCTTTGCTGCTTCGCCGATTTGCGCGTACCGAGGAATACTTCCGGGAGCAGTTTAGGCGGGCACGTGCAGATACCAGGGAGGACTTTGCTGCCTTCGTCGCGAGACTAACGGGGTATTTCGCGAACTGGGTAGACTTGGCGCATGTGGGCACGGATTTTGCTAAACTGAAAGACTTAATGATCCGTGACCAGCTGTACGCGTCGTGCCACAAAGATCTGGTGGCTTTCCTGAAAGAGAACGAACCCGCGACGGTGCAGGAGGCGTCTAAGTTGGCGGAGGCATACCGTACGGCGCACCCGTCCAAACCAGTCGCCAGGGCGTACGTCCAAGATGCTGGGTACGTCGCCGTTGTCGAGGGGTCGCCGGCAGGACTTAGGGACAGGTCGCGTCAGCGTGGTGCCTATAGTGGGCAAGGCCAGGGGCAGCATAGGGGCTATCACCAATCACCGGCATATGGATCCGGTAAGTTTGACCGAGCAGGAGGGCTAGGTCGCGGTAATGGCCGGGGGCGAGTTGTGACCTTTGCCGATGACCGACGGCATAGGGACTCTAGTTCCGGTCGCGAGGGGTCACGGGGACCCAGGCCTAGGGCAGCACAGGGAGCGGAGTGTTGGACTTGCGGACGCGTGGGTCACTTTTCGCGCGAGTGTAGGGCCGCGAAGTGTTGGAACTGCGGAAGAGCAGATCACATCAGCGTGAACTGCCCTGCAGGTAGGATAGCGGCGAACGTGGACAGTAGCTCCAGTCCATGTTCCCCAAATAAATTTCATCATGCGGCTGCGTGTGTTACATCGGACAACGGAGGCGGACAGTATTCTAAGTGTCCCAGTTGTGAGAAGTTATTATCTTCCGGTATTTTACCTTGTGGGAGAAAGATCCCCGTTATAAATTCATGTCATACAGGAGGTGGTCTTAGGGTTTATCCGGGGTTTGTTGGGGACGAACCGGTCTCGGTTTTACGAGATACGGGATCTACCGTTGTGGGAGTGCATAGAGACTGCATTCGGGATTCACAGCTTACAGGTGAGACTGTCCCGTGCATCCAATTTTCGGGGGCCATTGAGAAATTACCCATGGCAAGAATAATGATAGATACACCTTTCCTTAGCGGGGAAGTCGAAGCAGTCGTTGGTTGTTTTCCAGGCGACCAGCTCATCATTTGGAATGTATCACGGGTAGTTTCCCCGTCCGATGAGAACGTGCAAGCATGGTCGCAATCAAAGGGTATTGACTTTTGCGCCGCGGTCGAAACACGTCGACGGGTAGCGGATAAAGATAAGATTAGACCTTTGGCGACGCCAGCGGTCAACCTAGATATCACGCCAGAGCGCTTGGCGAGATTACAAAGGGAGGACCCATCATTAAACCCATGTTTTGGGGAAGCGCGAACCGAGAAAACGAGGAGATATAAGAACGGGTCGTCCTCCTTTATTGTTCAGGCGGGCATTCTGTTCCGTAAGTATGTAACGGTGTCCTCCATTTTAAAGCAGGTCGTTGTGCCAGCGTTGCTGATCGCAACAGTATTGCATTTGGCACATGATGTCCCATTAGCGGGTCATATGGGGATAGCTAGAACCAAAGAAAGGGTTCTTAAAAATTTTTACTGGCCATCGATCCACAGAGATGTGCAGGTCTATTGTAAGACGTGCAGTGCGTGCCAAAAGACGACGCATAAGGGTCGTACACCCCAGGCTCCTCTTCAGAAGATCCCCACGGTCTCGGAACCGTTTAAAAGGGTCTCGATAGACCTTGTTGGCCCCATTCACCCAGCGACCGATAGGGGGAATCGATTTTTCTTAACGGTCATATGTAATGCTACGAGATGGCCAGAGGCGGTTCCTCTGCGGACCATAACGTCTGAGGCAGTCGCGGAAGCGTTGTTTGCAATTTTCGCTAGGGTAGGAATACCAGAGCAAATTCTGTCTGATAGGGGCGCGCAATTTACGTCGCAGATGATGAAGGAATTGTTCCGCTTATTCAGTATACAACCCATCACTACCACCCCTTATCATCCGCAGGCTAATGGCATGTGCGAGAGATTGAACTCGACGTTGAAGTCGATGCTGCGTAAGGTAGCAGCTGATCGCCCTAAAGATTGGGATAGATATATCCCTGCGGTGTTATTCGCGTACAGAGAGGTACGGCAGGAGTCAACGGGATTCTCGCCGTTCGAAATGATGTACGGTCGTAGTCCCAGGGGCCCAACTGATGTTCTTCGGGACATGATGACGTCGCCATCATCGGGAGACGATGAGCAGATTTCGGTGTTTCAGTACCTTGTTGATTTAAGAGAAAGACTATCTTCAGCGCCCACTATAGCACAAGAAGCTTCTGGTATCGCTTCGAAAAGAGCAAAAGACTATAAAGATAGAGGGTCCAAACTGAGAATTTTTAAGCCAGGAGACAAGGTTCTGCTGTTGTTACCTACGGACCATAATAAGTTATTGATGACATGGAAAGGTCCTTATGTTATTGAGCGAGTTGTTTCAAAGGTAGATTACGCTATCCACATTGATGGAGCGAGTAAGGTTTTCCATGTTAATATGCTACAGAGATTTTATGAGAGGCCACAGTATCTGTGTGCACAGACAAGACCAGAGGAGACTGTCTTCTCTACTGCTTGTACGGGGGTCGTAGACCAGTTGGACTGTGACGTAAGCGACACCGAGGCGCAGGAAGAGTTACAAATTCAATTGCCGGAGTTAACTCCGACACAAGGTTACATGGACGTAAAAATTAACCCTGACCTTACAAGTTCAAGGAGTAGGGAACTTGAGACCCTGTTAGCGTCATTTCCGGATGTTGTTACGGATTTGCCGGGTCGCACTACGGTGATCCAGCACCAAATAAAGTTGACTTCGGATAAGCCAGTATTTCTTAGACCGTATCCGCTGCCTTTTTCTTCGAGAGATAGAGTCATAAAGGAAGTTGAGTCAATGTTGAAGTTAGATGTGATAGAACCATCAACATCGCCGTATTCATCACCCATCGTCCTCGTGAAAAAACTCGATGGATCGGTGCGGTTCTGTATTGATTTTCGAAGATTGAACACTATTACGGTAGGCGATAGGGAGCCTATCCCGTTCCAGGAGGAATTGATAGCTTCATTGGCCGGGTCCACGTGGTTTTCCAAGATTGATTTAACGAAAGGTTATTGGGAAATCCCGCTTACTGAGGAGTCTAAACAATACACGGCGTTCCAAACGCCCATTGGATTATTCCAATTTAAGGTCATGCCATTTGGGTTGGTAAACGCGCCAGCGACGTTTGCACGATTAATGAGACTAGTGTTGAAGGACATACCTAATGTCGTGTCATTCTTTGATGATATAGCATGCCATACGTCGACATGGTCTGATCATATTCAGACACTAACAGTAATTTTTCAACGATTACGTCATTTTGGGTTAACTGCTAAACCCGCAAAGATGGATTTGGCATGTCCAGAGATAATATTCTTAGGACATATCGTGGGTAGAGGTGTTCAGAGGCCTGAAGGAACAAAAATTGACAAATTAGTAGGGTTGCAAATCCCAAAAACAAAGAAACAAGTCAGAAGCTTAGTGGGAATTTTAAATTACTACAGAAAGTTCATTCCAAATTTTTCCTCCTTGTCATCTTCTCTTACTGACCTTACTAAGAAGGGACAACCCGATAAGGTCCAGTGGACGTCTGAATGTCAGACATCATTTGATAATTTGGTGACAGCATTATCATCGTCACCCATTTTGATATTACCCGATTTTCGATCTAATTTTATCCTCAGAACGGATGCGTCGGACTCTGGTGTCGGCGCTTGTCTTCTACAGGAGAAGAACGAATGTCTCCATCCTGTATGTTATGTCAGTAGGAAGTTATTGCAGAGAGAAAGAAAGTATTCTGTGATAGAGCGTGAGTGTCTTGCCATTGTCTGGTCCGTCCAGAAATTGGGACGTTATCTCATGGGACGAGAATTTTGTATCCAGACAGACCACAAGCCACTGACATTTTTGTCGAAGAATCGTTCGTCCAGCCCACGCTTGTCTAGATGGGCATTGGCTTTACAGCCGTACACCTTCGTTATTCAACCAATTCCAGGAACCAGCAATCATATCGCCGACTACCTTAGTCGAGCCTAGGGGAAGATTTCAGGAGCTTATACATCGGAGGACAGGAACATTGACAGGATCTGTGTGAATAAGTCGACTTTAAAATATTGACATTATAAATATGATATGAAGAATGGTTGATAGGTTGAATGGTTTTTGATTCTGTATTAAGTATTGTGATTAGTTAGCTATTCATGATGTGACACATATATGCATATTGCAGGCCATACGGATCCCCATATTTTCCCCTGATTTCGGTATTTTATATACTGGGGGAACTGATAGGTCATTTTTCTAGTGTAGGTATTGACACTCACGCTCACTCGTTGACAGTCATCTTGATGCGATTTGAAATTAATTGCATTAATTTTTTTGGGGTGGGGGATGATGTCACGAGTGGAGTGAGTGCAATTAAGGGGATTGCTACAGAGCGGGTGTAGAGTAAGAAAGGCTCACAGTAGACAGCAAGTTAAGCGTGCTGTTGTGAGTAGTGGGGGGGGGGGGTCTGAAGGAGGCGAAAGCGCTGTATAACTATCACTGCAAGTTAGAAGGTCCTAGGGATCGGACCTGTGAATAAAAGCCCATCGGGCGGACATAAAGGGGAAGCAGTCGAGAAGACTAGTGAGAGTCTTTCCAGTTATGACTGGTATGTAGAACGTTGATTGATTATTATGATTGATGTATTATATTATATTCGTCTATTACCATGATGTGAATAAGTATATGTGAGGAATGTGGAAGTCCGTGATATTGGATATAGCAATGTGCGCCACGAGCGATAGATGAAAGTGAGTTCATGGATTTGTAGCGCGAGTGAGTAGTGTGTACTCCGATGGAAGTGTGTTACCGTAAGATATGTGGTGAGTGAAAGGTGAACTAGTGTGTGTACGCTTCATGGATTGTAAGGAGAGGTGGAGTGAATAGAAATGGTAGGGTATTATACCAATGTAATGTTATTCTTGTAGGTGTCGGGGACGGGCCGCAGAGCCACCTCGATGAGCACAGGGGATAGGCCAGCATAGGGCCGGAGGCCGCACATAGGCCAGAAGCGAGGCTGTCAGTGCAGGACAGTAGAGGCACATAAAGTCGTGGCAGTCAGGCCACGGACAGGGACGTAGATACGAGAGTGAATGAGATACTATATTGTTGCCATGTTGATAGGCTAGTGAACTGATATTATGTTGTTGCCATGTTGATGGCTATGGAAATAATAATGTGTTATTGCCCTGCTGAGGTGCTAGGGGAGTGCTAAGGTGTATGACAATAGGAAGGGGATATTGAGAGACTGCGGTGCCAGTAAATTACTAATGTGTTATTAAGACCCTGAGGGGAGAGGCTGAGGCCGAAGTGCCTTTAGGAGTAACTACCGGATTGTGGATCCGAGGGAGAGTGTGTGTGAGAATAAGGCCGTTGTACGGCAGTGCATTTCAATAATATAATGTATGTAATTGCGCTATTATATGTATAATTATGTTTAATAAATGTGTGAGTCTGATGGGTTGTTCTGTTAAGTGTTAAACTTGTTGTTCGTGATTGTTGTCCTGTCATACTTATTACATCTCCCAGTCTGGGATTTGTGACATCAGTGTCGACTCAGATTCCGCGCCGCCACCTCTGGAGTTTGTTTACCCTTTTTCGCTAAAGTTTACAGGCGATTCATGTTTTCGTTAATCCACAATTTGCTTCCTTCAGCGAATGAACGATGGGGGAAACTGCGTCACGGTACTAAAAATAGATCATAATAGCGTGTCCCTGTTCTAAAAGCATGGAGTCGGATGTGTTTGTTGCGAATTTTACGTGTGAATTATGCAAAATAAACAAATTACCCAACGTTTGCAGCATTTTCATATTATCCCCTTACATCACAACAAGAGGAGTCACAGGCGATGAGAATGCTTCCAGAGTTTTGGAGCCCTCCCAAAAAGGGCCTTTGAGGGCAGAACTTTCACCCTTAGCTCCATTATAGTATGATGTCTGGGAATGAAAATTGAGCCCATTTGCTCGCAGTGAGGCTTCGGCATTGCCAGGGACCCTACATAATAACATACGAACATCTGATTTCCGGTCAAAAATCAAACACCCGGGTTCTGTCCAGCAATGGCCAGACGCAGTAATCTCAGGACACTGTCCACCTTGTCAAACATTTTCTTTCTCTCTCCATTTTTTTCCCTCTGTCTTACATGACAATAATCGTTGTAGTAAGTTGGCCGCGTTTCTATTTTTGTTGCAGTCTGGCGACTTTCATTCTGTGTCTTGTTACATTTTACTGTTTTCGCTATATGCAGTCAATACGAGGGTCTTTATTGTGGACGGGTTGATATGTAATTTCTTTTTTGTTTTTTCATGGAGATTTTTACATCGGCTGTTGTTATAAGTACATTCGTACTCCAAGCGTTTTTGTACTAGGGGCGCATGCGTATACTTACCTATCTCTGACCCCGTCCTTATCCTCAACCCTATATTTTATCGAATCCCTAACCCTGCCCCCTACCCTTTCAACCAAAAAAACAGGAGGAAAAGAAAAAGAAAATCTGAAAGAATAATTAATTAAGGCTGTTGTTAGGAGTATTTCGGGAGTAGCTCTCTAGCTCTGGAGTCACAAACGGCTTTAAAATACGAACCCCCAGGCACAAAAAGCTTGGGGGACGTACGTACTTGTAACAATATTCTTTTACATCATTTTCCAGCAGAAAAAGGCTGTACCAACAACGAGGACAGTCTTACACCGACAAATTAGTGCTTTTAAAATCATTGCGAGCACTAAGGTTTTCCTGTATCTGGCAGGAGCAGAATCTGGGAATCTGAAGTAGAACATTATGGTAACAACAGAATTCATCCCCGACCTCTGGACTTTTGAACTATTTTAGTATTTGCAGCACTTCCGACCGTTCTATAATAATATTAATTAATAAAAAGAGTGACCAAAACCAGGGAAGGCTGGCGGTTTTAATCTCCTACAGACCTGTTCGTTCCCCGGACTGAAGTCATCCTATTTCGCCCTCGCCAACTAAGCTCGACATTGGATGGAGTTGTCGGGGCTTAAATTTGATGATGGGCGTCTTAATTAGGTCTGGTTCAGTATCAGTAACTGCATGGTATCGGTTGTTGTAGAGTTGATTGGGCTTGTCGGAGATCGTTGAGTCTGTGCCGTGGGATCGTTGTCAGTGCCGACCTCTGGGGTATCGGACGTACATTATTTAGCGGTATTGTTAAAACGTGTTAATTCAGAGAATCGTTTCCAGTGATTTCACGATATTGATCTTACCTTGTCCACCGCCTAGTGCAAACTACTCAGTACATGTAATGGTAGACTGTCACGTAACAAGCCACAAGGGACATTTTGAAATCCCTTGTCTGTTTGTATCCATATTTCGACAGTATAACGGACACTTAAGGTAGGGCTGGTTTCAACACTAGCAGTAAATGGAATAGAACAGCTGAACAAATAAATTTTATATAATAATTATAAGACAGCCTCCCGAAGATAATTATATAAAATGTGAAGGAGGTATGATATTAATTAAGGAGTCGGAAGAGGCGTGTTGCAATCATATTGTAAAGCTTGTATGTAGATTCTAATCCCGGATGTCAATTCTTGCATGTAACTACCTTGTTTCTTCATCTTTCAAGAGATAATTGTCTGTAAAGCACAATAATCTATGATAACAATAATAATGATAATGGGCTGCCATAGAATAGGCTTTGGGGAGCTTTACAAGGTAAACATAAATAATCATGGCAAAAAGACAGCTCACTAAAAATACAGTTTCATGGAACAGATGTAAAGTATGATTTCGGTTAAAGATAGACTTTCAGCCTCGATTTGAGAAAGATGAAATTGTCATCTTCTTTAATTCTCCATAGTTAGGCTTTCAACGCACAGGGCGCAGTATGAGAAAAGGCTCTGGTGATAGCCATTGTGCGCACTCTTGACTTTGCACTGTGCCAAGGAACTTGACATTACCCACTGATACATGTATTACAATAACAAATTCACTGTCTTGCTCATTTCGTTTCAGATGTCACTCACGACCACCCAGCAAGGCACACGCTGACAGGCTCGTAATCTGAGTGAAAGACAGCGGACTTTACTCTCACGAGTAAGTTTCTCTCTTTTTTCATATTATATCATAGCCGTATGCGCGACAAAAGTGCCACCCGCAGCTGTAACCTCAAATCTTATGTTTTTATATGGAGATAGAAAAGACTTCGAGCCGTCCTCGTGGATTTCTCCATTTTCGTTGTCGGAGGAAACGAAAATTTCAGGATTGATGTCAAAACGTTTAATTTATACTTTATTTGATTTTTTTTTTATTTGTCTCGTCGAATGTTTGAATGCTGTCAACTTCTGACCCTCCCCCCTCCTCTGCCATTAGCCTGTGGCGTATTCATTACAAGTCGTGCACACCTGCACACCACACAGTAAAGTGAATCAGAATTGGTGCCAGATGTGTGGAAAATGCTGGTGTTTTAAGTACCAACGCACCCCTAGCGTTTTACCCTAGGGGCGAGAACGTACACGTACCTGTCCCGAACCCCGTCCTTATCCTCAACCCTAACTCTTATCGCATCCCTAACCATGTCCCCTACCCTTTCAACCAAAGAAACAGGAGGAAAAACAAACAGAAAATCTGAAAGAAGAGGCTGTTGTCAATGAGCATTTCGGGAGAAGCTCTCTAGCTCTGGTGTCCTAAAAGGCTTTAAAATACGTACCGCTAGCGCAAAAACAAACTTGGGGAACGTACGTGCTTGTAACAACATCCCTGAGAGATTAGACATTGTTCCAGTGTTTTAGTGCTTCGGTGGGGACAGTTGTCTCTATGGGTTTTCTGGTGAAACAGTAGTCTTAATTCTATTTCGTGATTTTATTCTTGTTGTTTGTTCCTCAATTCGGTAGTCGTCTTTCTGCTGGTGGAGTTCATGGAGGAGGGGGGGGGGTCATAGAAAGGACACGAGGGAAGAGGAAGCGCAGAGAGAGAGAGAGAGAGAGAGAGAGAGAGAGAGAGAGAGAGAGAGAGACAGACAGACAGACAGACAGACAGACAGAGAGAGACAGATAGACAGACAAAGAGACAGACAGAGGGACAGACACACAGAGAGACAGACAGAGAGAGAGAGTGAGAGAGAGACACACACACACACACACACACACACAGAGAGAGAGAGAGAGAGAGGGAGAGAGAGAGAGAGAGAGAGAGAGGCCACATCATGAAATCTTTTGAAGTATGACATCAAAGAAGAATCCCGCCCACGTAGCTAGTGACCTCAGTAATTATTCATCACGTAAAGGTCGCCGGCCAATGAATTAACTAATCATTAATTAACCACAGAACAGAATGAAAGACACGTTTTACTAGACAAAAACCTATCGATAGATCTGCTCAGGCGTTTACAGGAATCCCAGATTAGCTAGCGATTACTCTACGCTGGGGCTTAAAGTTCTTTACATTGAATGTTAATCTGGATCGCAAAACATAATAAAGACAACAATGGGAAAACAGCCACAGTCACAAACATGAATGTGAAACTGTGGGAATCGATGTTTAAGGTTTGTAAGTCCATTACTTCCCTCTTGCAAATGAAAGAGTGATTTCTAATATCTTGAGATTGCAGTTCTCTTTTTTTCAGACTTTGGTCATTTTGTAGGGTTCTAAATTTTGGTCATTTTTGTTATTCTTGGTTTGGCAAAAACGTTTCTGCATATACTTCGAAAACTATTAAAGAAATCGATAGGTCACTTTGTGAGAATATAGATTTTGTGAGAATACAGATTTTTGTGAGAATATAGATTTTGTGAGAATATAGATTTTGTGAGAATACAGATTTTTGTGAGAATATAGATTTTGTGAGAATACAGATTTTTGTGAGAATATAGATTTTGTGAGAATACAGATTTTTGTGAGAATATAGATTTTGTGAGAATATAGATTTTGTGAGAATACAGATTTTTGTGAGAATATAGATTTTGTGAGAATACAGATTTTTGTGAGAATGTAGATTTTGTGAGAATATAGATTTTGTGAGAATATAGATTTTGTGAGAATACAGATTTTTGTGAGAATGTAGATTTTGTGAGAATGTAGATTTTGTGAGAATACAGATTTTGTGAGAATATGGATTTTGTGAGAATATAGATTTTGTGAGAATGTAGATTTTGTGAGAATATATATTTTGTGAGACTATAGATTTTGTGAGAATATAGATTTTGTATGGATTTTGTGAGAATATAGATTATGTATGGATTTTGTGAGAATATAGATTTTGTGAGAATATAGATTGTGTGAGAATATAGATTTTGTGAGAATATAGATTTTGTATAGATTTTGTGAGAATATAGATTTTGTGATAATATAGATTTTGTGAGAATAATAATGGATTTTGAGAGAATATAGATTTAGTGAGAATAATAATGGATTTTGTAAGAATTTAGATTTTGTGAGAATATAGATTTTGTGAGAATAATAATGGATTTTGAGAGAATATAGATTTTGTGAGAATAATAATGGATTTTGTGAGATTATAGATGTCACTACATGCAATGGTAAGTTAGTTACAGCTCAAACCCACCAAAACAGTCGGCATGCTAGGACACGAGATTGTCGACGAATTGTAACACCATGGCCTTATAGAGGCCAGTTTTAATCCTTTTAGGAAAATGGGGATTTCTTTCTGTCTCTATTTTTCTGTCATTTCATTACCGAAGATGTAGAGATGTAATTATGTAGACATGTCGATTGTGCCGAAGTTCGGCCATTCCATGTCCAATTGAACTAAATAATTGATCAGCTTACTCATCCTTTTACTGCAAATTTTCTATACACGTTGTAGATTACCTGGTAACGGAATGGGGCAATTCTGCATGTGCATTGTAATATAAAGCTCTTAACAAGGGGCCATCCACAAAGGACAAGTTGAATGCAGCAAAGTCTCGTGTAAGAAAGAAGGCAGCGCAGAAACAATAAAACGCAAAGGACGATGTTTGCGCTTTACTTTATCGTTTATTCTCGCGCAAAACTTTGCTACATACAACTTTTTGCCACATTTTTATTTTTTCCTATCCCCGATCGTATGGTAAGTAGGATCGAGCACCTAGTCTTCTTGGATAAGGACGAAAAATTCGGAGGGCCCGTGTGCACGTTTGGGCACGTTAAAGATATCTTGGCAGTTGGAAATCGAGAAGAGCAGGCTGTACAAGGCCGCTGCCTGGGCAAAATTCTAAAAAAAAACAACCCAATCCCAACCACAACAAGAAATAATAAACCAAGAAAAGTGAGGTGTAAATGTCAAGGGCAGCGAAATCTCCTAAAATAAAGACCTGAACACACACATTTTTACTTGACTTTAAGCCTTCCTGTGACCCCATATATACATCTAATCTGAAGTTAATACAGATAAAAGAAAAATTCTTATCACGAAGTACCAGTAAAAAACAAAAAGTCAACTCGATGAACACACAGTGTGTTGCTTTGGCCTGAAAGAGTTAAGGATGTCCCCAAAACAAGTTGACGACCAGCGGGGTGGGGGTTGGTGGAGGAGAAGTGGTGTACGAGCCATCTTCATGAGATTGAGAAATAAATAAGACAGTGATAATCCATTTGGCGTATCGTGAATTTGGTGAAATTGAACCTAAGTGATAAATGAGTTCATTTTGCCGCTTGGTTACCCTCCCTTCACCCTAGAAATGAATTCACACTTGGAATAGATGGGCAGGGCAGAGTTTTTGTGGACATTAAAATGTTGAGCTGGATTGACGCGGGGAGTCTGCCTGCACTAATGCGGCTATTCAAACTGTGGCTTGGGGAAAATACCTTATCATTAAGAACTGTTTCAGGCTCTGTCGGTCTTTTCATTTATTCCGTCTCCTAATAGAAAACTCTTCCTTCAGTTTTTTCTCTTCACTGATTCTTTCTTTCTTGGTTTCATTACGTTCTTTCTTTCTGTCTGTCTGTCTCTTGTTGAGACTCCTTTGCCTTCTACATCCTATACAGTGAACCTCACGCTTCTCTTCTTGTCCTTCATATTTCGTTTCTGATGTCTCTGCCAGAACAGTTATACTTATGGGATCTGTTGTCTTTATGTGCACAATTGTCCATATTATGTAAACACTTGTTTTTAAGTGATCAGTTGTCCTTATGCGATCACTTGTCCTTACCTGAAAAATGTGTCCGAGTGTGGACAAGTATTGTCCTTGTGTGATCAGTTGTTCCTATGTGGACAATTGTCCGTACGCGATTAGCTGTCCTTATGTGGACAATCGTCCTTACGTGATCAGCAGATGTCCTTAATTGCACAAAATAAATGTCTTTATGTGAACATTAATTTTGTCCTCATGCCAACAGCGAGGGCAGGCTGCAACAAAGAAATGGATAACTCCTTTGTGACATTCGTTTTGATGTAGCAGTGAGCAAAATTAGTACATAGTGCTCCTTTTCAATATAACCTTAATATTGAAATGAGAAATAGAAAGGCGTGGTTTTAAGTTGCCATGTTATGAACATAATTTGAGAAATTGTTGAAAGAAAAAAACAACGAAACAACCAGTCTTCCTGACGCTTTTTATAACCGCTTACCAAGCCTTGGAGCGAATTTTGATCCACCGACTGTTTGTGTCGTGACATCACGACCTTTAGTTTCCATGAGTTCTCGCTGACTGCCCAACTCACAGAGTCTCATTGAAATTAAAGGTGGTGACGTCACTATCCAGCTGGCCGATCAGAATTGACTGATACGTCACCAGGCCATAGACGGCAAGCAAGTTCTCTTTCAGTCAGACTCCGTGAAAGACTCTCTATGGAAAACCAAATGTAGCGTAGTCCTCATAAATTATCTTTCATTTAAATTCAACACAAAAAGTTTACGTGTTAATAGAAATGCACCTGTGATTCCAGCCCAAATTCCCAGTGTTCTCGTCACTGATTTTAAACACCAAAAGATTTATTAGTACTGGAAATTGGTTTCACGGCAGACCATTAATTCCAGGAAAAACCGCTATCCGTTGGAAAACATGGCTGCCTGGTAGCTTCGTAACAAATTTCAGCCGTCTGCACTGTCTAAAAAGAAAAACAACAGCTGGAATTTAAAACTGAGCCGTTCACTTCATACAAAAACTTTATGATTGAATTTGAATGAGATCAACATTTAATTATGGTACACCGTTTCACCCAAAAACAAAAATAGTTTCGATTTGATTATTTTCAAGCACATTTTTAAGTATGGTTCACTGGTTGTTTGTGCAAGAAGGAGGTAGCTCGATTTTGATACCTCCCAAGAAAGAAAAAAAGAGGGGGGGGGGGTGGTGGAGAAAGAAGATCGGGAAAAAGAGGACGGAAAGCTAGACAGCGGAGTCAGTCAGTCAGTAGTAAACAATTCTGTCTCTGTTTCTTGAAATAGTGCGTTTTGTAAGCGTCAGAAGTTTTTCTCTAGGTAAATGTCTGTGTGGACACAAGAATGAAGAGGGTTAAACCCTCCAATGCTGCAAGTCCAGTGCAAGGCACCCAGTACCTCCAACACCAGTTCATTGGTAGTCTGAATGTCACGAAATACGTCCTCACTTTGGCTGGGTGACATCCGGCTGTCTCTCTATGTGGTAGGCTGGCCTGGCATGAAGAATAAGGTTTTGTCCCCCCCACCCCCTCCTCTCCCCCCCACCCCCCATCCAACCTTGTGGCTTTGGAAATGGGACCATAAACAAAACCACCTTATTGTAATATCATTTTTCTGTCTGTTTGTCTTTCGTGATCTGCCATGTGAAGACACGTGTTGGTTATTTCTTCCTATACTTTTTGACAGTAAAACAAAGCTAAGACTGTCTTCTCTCCTTACCCTCTCCCAGCCATCCATTGTTACGTTGATAATGTTTTTATTTTTATTTTAGGGCGTGTCCCTCCCTCTTCCCCCTCTTAAAGTGAGATAATCTTGTCATTTCATAATTATGGCAATGTATGTTTGCATTTGTACATAACGCAGGCAGTATTGCATTAAGTCGTAAGTCGTTTCTGGCAACTTTACAAGTGGACCAAAAAACTTCCTCATTTTCTCATTTTTCTCTCGGGTCCTTTTAATCCTTGTACACACACTTGTTTAAGGGAAAGACATTATGTGAGACTGTGTTTAATTCCAAACAACAACCCAAAGCATCGACAGGACTTTTGCATACAGATATTTTGTTTTGCACACAGTCGTAAAACCACTTACGACCAGGCAAGGCCAACGTATGAGGACATACGACTCGTTCATCTCATAAATCAGTCCACTAGCAACAATGAACAGAGGATTTTGCAAACGTACGACTTTTTCATACTTAGTAAATAATTGACATATTATATTTAATTAATTATGTGTGTTTTGGGGAGGGTGGGGGGTGGGTGCAGGTAACTGCAATGTTGAAAACACCTCATTGTTTATCATGGTGAATGTCCGTCTGTGGGACTGCCTGGCCCGCCGTCGTGATTTTTTCCGTACGAGCTTTAGCAAATTCAGGAGCGGAGCAGCAACACACCCCCAAACACAGGACAGCGCCAACACATCCCAGGGATTTTCTGTGACTTTCAAAGTCATATCAGGCACAGTCCAGAGATTGCAGCACCCATGACAGTGTTCGATAGGACGAGGGATCCCTTAGCCGACGACCTGTGTTTAGGGGTGTGTTGCTGCCCCGCTCCTGAAATTTGCTAAAGCTCGTACGGAAAAAAATCACGCGGCCCGCCGGGCTGCTGTGCCACGGGCCACTCAGTCTATCTATCAGTCTGCCAACTTTCGGGGTTGTGTAATAAACACCTAGTCTAACCATACACTCCTACATCAGATAGTTCTGAGTTTGTCTATTGTCTGTCAGATCTCTTATCTGTTCAAAGAAGATCAGATCTGTATCGTGTATGTCTAAAGGGGGAATGCGTTCATTACCTTCTCATCCTTTGCTGGAATTCTTGTGTCTAATCATGCTAACAGATCGACCTAACGCCAGCGTTTTACATAACATAATCGTTCACAAATGTACGTTTTACATACATACGAATTTGGCTTAGCAGAAATTCGACAGACAGACAGATTGATAAATTGGTCGACAGACGGACGAACCGGCGGACAAACAGCCAGATAGATAGATAGATAGATAGATAGATAGATAGATAGATAGGCATATAGATAGATAGATGGATAGATAGATAGATAGATAGATAGATAGATAGATAGATAGATAGATAGATAGATAGATGGATAGATAGATGGATAGATAGATAGATGGATGGACTGACGGACAGACAGACAGACAGACAGACAGACAGACAGACAGCCAGCCAGTCAGCCAGACAGACAGACAGGCAGGCAGGCAGGCAGGGAGGCAGGCCTGCAGGCAGACAGACAGACAGACAGACAGACAGACAGACATAAATAGATAGATAGATAGATAGATAGATAGATATCCTCTGACCATAAATTGACCACAGGCCAGGTTTTACATAAAAAATGTGAACATTATCACATAATTCACAACAAAATGAATTGGTGCAGAATTAGTTCACTGCTGCTTTTATTGTAAACTATTTCTACTTTCACGAGGACGACCACTGGATCACTGACGCCATTTGAATTCCTATGACAACTGAAACCTCTGTTCAGAAACATCTCTATCAAACACAAACAATAGTATAAAAAAATCAAACACAAACAATAGTAGAAAAAATCAAACACAAACAATAGTAGAAAAAATCAAACACAAACAAAAGTAGAAAAAATCAAACACAAA
Organism: Onchidella celtica; assembly: GCA_963931925.1. Taxonomy (NCBI): domain Eukaryota; kingdom Metazoa; phylum Mollusca; class Gastropoda; order Systellommatophora; family Onchidiidae; genus Onchidella; species Onchidella celtica. The sequence continues at coordinate 17,210,601 of OZ007582.1, forward strand.
CAATAGTAGAAAAAATCAAACACAAGCAAAAGTAGAAAAAATCAAACACAAACAATAGTAGAAAAAATCAAACACAAACAATAGTAGAAAAAATCAAACACAAACAATAGTAGAAAAAATCAAACACAAACAATAGTAGAAAAAATCAAACACAAACAATAGTAGAAAAAATCAAACACAAACAATAGTAGAAAAAATCAAACACAAACAATAGTAGAAAAAATCAAACACAAACAATTGTAGAAAAAATCAAACACAAACAATAGTAGAAAAAATCAAACACAAACAATAGTAGAAAAAATCAAACACAAACAAAAGTAGAACAAATCAAACACAAACAATAGTAGAAAAAATCAAACACAAACAATAGTAGAAAAAATCAAACACAAACAATAGTAGAAAAAATCAAACACAAACAATAGTAGAAAAAATCAAACACAAACAATAGTAGAAAAAATCAAACACAAACAATAGTAGAAAAAATCGAACACAAACAATAGTAGAAAAAATCAAACACAAACAATAGTAGAAAAAAATGAGCTTTAGACTTTGCGACCTTTTTTTTTTTCCTTGAAGAAGACTGTTGCCGAAATAATCGGCCATTTTGTGTCTTCTCTTTCAGTTTGCGTTTCATTATATCGTTTGGGTGTTATTTCTTAAGCGAGGCTTTGCTACATACAACTTTTTCTTTATGCCAAATTTTGCCTTTGCCTGTGGCCTTGCTGCGACCCCACAGTTTTTTTTTGTGGTTTTTATATTTCGTCAGTTTAAAATGCAGTTGCGACATTTGAAGAAAAGTAGTCATATTCCCCCTCATGGGACTGAGAGAGTTCTCAGACAGTAACACTACGGAAATCCGATGCCTAGGATTGACGTCAAGCTTGCAAATAGGAATGACATCGGTCCTATGTAGATGTGATGGTTACGACATCGCGCCTACGTCGGTTTGATGTAGGGAATCCGCCTTACTGTAATCCTACCAAACTTATGGAAATCTTATGCAAATCTACGGTTGTATCGATGTAGAGATGCTGGCTGGGTTAACTAAATACGTTTTTTTTTTCGCCGGGGCCTCTCTGCCATCGATGTGAGAATCCCTCCTGCTGAAGATTATAATAATTATTGAAAGGAAATATTAGCCCTCACACACGCAAGGGGAAAAAAATTCTTCAGAAAAAAACAAACAAAAAACGTTCTCCACGCTGAGCCCCTGGCTGGAGAAATCTGTCTGGGCATTCTGTAGCTTGATGAATATTTAATGATGTATGCGAGTGATCTCCCGGCACTCAGGTTGCCACGGACGCAATCATTTCATTGGCTCGGAGAGACCCGTGGGCCAGCGAGGGAGGCGAGTCAAGACCTTTCCTCACCTCGAGCAGGGAAATTCCCGAGCGAAAAATGCCATAAATGGCTGGGCACGAGAACAAGAGGAACACCAAGAGAGAACGAGCTCTATTGTAATTCGAGTTTCTTTTTAATTGTAACAGTTTTTTTATATCGAGTATCCGAAACATACAGAATTTGATGTAAGCTCTGAATAGAGAGGAAGAAGAAAGTCTAGGAGGTGGGGTGAAAGATGAAGTAGGAGAGGTGTAGGGCGAAATAGGGAGCAGGTGAGGGGGGGGGGGCGGGGGGCTAAAAGAAGAAGCCGGCGAGAGAATGAACGAGGAAGATTCCGAGAAGTGGCGAAAGGTGAAAAAGGGGAGGGAGAGGGCAGGAGGAAAAATATGAGGAGGCTGAAGGTGAAGAGGGTTAAATGGGAAAATGTGTGGTGGTGGTGTTTGGGGGGGGGGGGTGGGGAGGTTAGGTGTCCAATTTAAATTCGTCTTTGCATGTATTACCGTGACTTCCACAGCCTGCCCAGATTTATGTCACAATTGGTCCGTAATAATTAACATCCACAGAACGGGGACTCTGGCCAATTTGTTCATTGATAATTCTATTCACTTTGGACACTCAGACATAATTTAATCCCTGTTTTTATCAAGTACAAAAACTTGTTGGTATTTGACTGCACCAGCAATTTTTTTCCTATTTTTCAATGAAAGGCATTTTTTTTTTTACTTTCTGTCCACCTTTCATCTTTCACTTCTCTTCCGTTTTTGACAATATCAAAGCAATCTCCTCATTTCCTGTGTAAAGTTCCTCCCCTTTGGGTCTGTAATCACTCTCTTCCTCCCTCCTGTTGTTGAGTGGTCCACCCTCTCCCCATGCCACATGTAGTGTGGGAGTGATCACTCGTTTCCATAGTCTTTTTAAACTTACCTTTGCTAAGGGGCCACGCTGTGTTCAGACCGGTGGTAGGAAAACGCGTACTCAAGTGATATCCCGACATTTTGACAGGCTACTTGGTCATATAGATCTACATATTATTACGAAGATATACAGACAAGCGCAAGCAAAACTGCAATTTCTGGATGAACTGAAGCATAATGTCACTTCTTTGTTTGTATAAGGAAATCACAAGACATAGTTTAATGTATTCTTATTAATTATGATTTTACTTTTTGAACATTCATGAATGTTTATTGTGTGATTTTTTGTCTCTTTGCTCTTAGTTACATAAATTGGTAAGTGTATGATTGTGTATGTGTGTATGTGTGTGTATGTGCGAAAGAGAGAGAGAGAGAGAAAGAATGGGAAAGATGAGAGAGAAAGAGAATGTGGGACAAAGAGAGAGAGAGAGAGAGACAGAAAGAGGGACCAAGAGAGAGAGAAAGAGAGAGAGACAGAAAGGGAGAGAGAAAGAGAGAGAGAAAGAAAGAGAGAGAGACAGAAAGGGAGAGAGAGAGAGAAAGAGAGACAGAAAGGGAGAGAGAGAAATAGAGAGAGAGAGAGAAAGAGAGAGACAGAAAGGGAGAGAGAGAAATAGAGAGAGAGAGAGAAAGAGAGAGACAGAAAGGGAGAGAGAGAAATAGAGAGAGAGAGAGAGAGAGAGAGAGAGAGAGAGAGAATTACCAGGTGTGAAATAAATGTGCTTAGAGC
>OZ007582.1:17218585-17276085 GCA_963931925.1 Onchidella celtica
CATCCATCCATCTATCTATCCATCCATCTATCTATCCATCTATCCATCTATACATCTATCCATCCATCCATCTATCTATCCATCTATCCATCCATCCATCTATCTATCCATCCATCTATCTATCCATCTATCTATCTATCCATCCATCTATCTATCCATCTATCCATCTATCTATTTTTTTTTATATCCCATTTCCAACCCCCCCCCCCCCCCTTTTTTTTTCGCTGTGTATTAACTATTTCTCCTCTTCCATCCGCCTGCTCTCAAATCCCGGATTAGCTCTGCCGTCAACACTTTATTGTTATTTAGTTATTCCATTCTCTCTTTCCTGCGTAGATATGTTCGTACCCACCCCCCGCCCCCCCCCCCCCCCCAAATCTCATCATTCCTATCTCCCCTCCCACAACATACACAGACACACACTTCATCCATAAACACCCCCAATTCACCACTCCCACCCTTCGTCCACGCCCCCACCTCAATTATCAACATCCAATTTTCCAGGCCAACTAGTCTAGGTCCCTGCACTTCTCACACCTCCGTCTGCACCATCTGTCTATCTTCCAGTTCACTCTTTGGTCAGTGGCTTCCTGGAGTTGGTTGAAACCAATACTTCTTTCAAATAAACCATTTGAGCACTGTATCGTTTATTCTCTTTCCCTCCTCACAAATTCCTGGATCTACGAATATGTATGAACTATCCTCATGTCCACAGCGGACTTAAAGCAGTCAGTTTTTCAACATGGGGAAGCCAGGGCCAATGGAATGGATGAGTGAGTGATTGAGTGATTGAGTGAGTGAGTGAGTGAGTGAGTGAGTGAGTGAGTGAGTGAGTGAGTGAGTGAGTATGACGACCAGGCAGAGAAGAAAAATCTGGATAGAAACAAATACTATATCTCACTTTAAAAAAAAATAATTTTGAGATCAATATTAATTATTCCAAATACTAAGTCAAATTAAAATTGTCACTTGCACTTTAAAAACCCTCGATAAGGCACGGATATTTCCGCCTGGCAGTAGTAGGATTAGAGAGAGTATGTACGATATAAGTTCTCTTAATCTTTATGTATTTGTCTCTTGTAATTATATGTGGTCTCAGTATCATCACAGATTTGGCAGTCACATTCACACTAGTCTCGCTAGAGGTAAAGAATGTAGTAGTTCTAAGAGAAGAAAGATTGAAGCTTTTAGTAGGGAAAGCGACATTACAGAAAAACTTCAAAGGGTATGAACATTCCGTCAACAGGCCCTCGTTCATCTCACGTCGTAGCGGATGAACTGTTTTCTCATTCTGGAAGTGGGCGCAAACACGCTTCTGCCTTTAACTTCAAAAGATATCGATATATCACTTTGTAAGAACAAATAGATCTCACCACGAGCAATGATGTCGTAGTCATAAATCAAAAAAAGGACTAAATCATCGATACCACCAGTTTGTGAGATGGACAACGAAGTCTTTAAATCCTTGACACACTTATTGTTTGTTTGTTACTTTGTATACTTCGTTAATCCCTTTTGGGAAATTTGCCTTACTGTCATTGCAGTCCAGTACTACTGGAGCAGACACGCCGTTGCCGCAGTGCAGCGCCGGTGGGCGGTTTTTTTTTTTTTTTTAGGGGTGAGGTGGAGGGGTAGATAAATTTTTATTTAATTTTGCCCGGGCAGCGGCCTGTTGGGCTTGCTCTTCTCGATTTCCAACTGCCAAGGTGTCTTTAACGTGCGAAACGTGCACACGGGCCCTCCGAACATTTTGCGTCCTTATTCGAAAAGACTAGGTGCTCGATCCTACCCACCATAGGATCAGGGACAAGAAAGTATGAGAAAAATCCCAAAATTCCAACCTGCCTGCACCGACCGGGATTTGAACCCGGTACGTTTGGCATGAGAGGCGAGCACCTTGCCTCTAGACCACCGTGTCCCACCGTGTTATTGTCATCTGGCCCACACCCGGACCACGACTGCACGTCGTGTTCTCCTACAGCAATTTAATCTGTATAACATTAATTGACCGCTATCGGAAAGGCAAAATTCAATACATTACAGTGGAAGAAGATAATGACAAGATGGACCAATATTTTGCGTCACTCTCTGATTTCTCTTTAATGCATTAACAAATTCGTTACCAACGTCCTTTAGCGCGGAGGACGCAAGAGCACAATTGCGTGACGGTCGTGCATATTTCATGACAGTGGGAACTCCACCTTGGAAATCCACACATTTTTTTTGGTTCTTGTTCATTTCTCTGGTTGTTTGTTACTGTTGAATGAATGGCGTGATGTGGAAATTGTTTCAAAGTTAATTTGGTCACACATTTAACACTAATTTACACCGATCCATTTAAACGGTTTGGCCTGAGTAAACCGTTGATGTGATTTTAAGCAATGCATCTGCATGTAGGCCGGCGTGACACCCCCAAAGCAAAGGATTGCCTGCACAGCTAAAGTTATGTTTAAGGTGAAGAGTGACCGTGGTGTAAAAGTCATGATTTATTTACTCTCATATGTCAAATGCAAATTCTAAATGTAGGGTTAGGGGTCGAAGTTAGATATTTATTGCAGAATTCAGTCATAGATCGTATCATATTTTTAAGGGACAGCTGCCAAGCTCATACGAATAGCTGGCTTGACACTTAGCCCTGGCCGAGCCCTTGACGCAGTCTCGGCCAATGTTTAGCGTTTCTCTTTCATACAAGTTCTTCATCATTCGGATTCCACCAAAAACAAACAAAAATATCACGTTTGTAATCCTGAATGAAACAAGGGTTTTAACAGCAACAGAGAAATGTATACTTAAGCTACACCCCAGGACAAAGCACAAGGATATCGTTGGAGTGTGGATTGATAGTTCTACCAACGTTATACCTGTCTGTCTGTCTGTTTGTCTCTCTGTCTGGTATGTTGTCCCTATTTGTCTGCCTGTCTCTGTCTCCGTCTCTCTCTCTCTCTCTCTCGCCGTCTGTCTGTCTCAGTTTGCCAATCTGCCTCACTCTCTCACTGTCTCTCTCTCTCTCTCTCATACCCTCTCTCTCCCGCCCTCTGCCTCATTAAATGGTAGGTCGAAATAGTCCACATTCTGCCCATGTTCGTGCTGATTTCACAAAGCCACCTCCTGCCTCACCTAGCACCCCCCAGGATAATTCCATGGATCGGTGATTTCTTGCCCGAAAAGTTCCAAGGTGATCAATATCATGAAATGGAGAAGTGTCCCCGTTTGGTCAAAGTTTTATTTCTGCAGTTACAAAACAACAGAAGTTGAGGAGACGGATAAGACTTCCTCTAATCTGCGAGTATATTTATATTGGTTGATAATTACAAAAAATAACCACTAAATGAATTGTGTTCTGCACAGTGCTGGGTTAAGACATGACGAGGCGCTAGGCAGTATAAAGTATGGGGGCTACTAGTGAAAATATTAAACTAAATTGTCTCGCAATGACAACAATCAAAACGTGGCCTCGTGTAGCTGCGAAAACATTGAAATCTGCCTTGATAATTATTTAACAGAAGTGTATTTAAAATTGAAAATATTTCAAATGACTGCATTTGCTGATTACACTACTGTTTTTTTTTTCATTTGGCTTTGGCTGGCTCATTGAGTGTAATAATATACTTGAAGTTTAAAATAACTCAAAGGATATAACTCAAAAATATAAAAATATAGCTCAAATCTATAAAGATTTAATGAAAATAAATGTTAAAATTGAGAAGAAAATTTCTGAAATTTTGCAAGGCCCCTGTGGATTGCAAGACCCTGGGTTGTATAGTTTACTTAGTCTCCACCTAAATCTGGTACTGATTTTACAATGTGGTATGCTGATATGAAATAACAAGAAAACTAAATAGAGAACACAATCAACTACAGTTCTACACGTGATAAAGCCTTTGTGGGCAAATGAATACGTAATGTCTCCATCAATGTTGAATCACCACATGCTCATCGAGGTCCCGACGAGTAGGAAAAAAAATTGTGGTCTGTGTTTGTCACCGTGAAATTGCTTAGAAATTGATGTTTGTGATGGTGTAGTGGACACGAATAAATAGGAGATTATTTTTGTATCTGCTGGTCTTTTTTTCTGGGTGTGGTGGTGAATGTGTCCGGGTTGGCAGTTCGAATCCTTTCATTGTGTTTCTCTCTCTCGGTCTTCCTCTTGGTCTGTCTGTTCTAACTCCTGTCTCTGCCTCCGCCCATCTCTCCTCCGGTCTTCTCCTCTCTGCCTCTGGCATACCCTCTCTCTTGGTCTTATTCTTTGTCTGTTTGTACTTACCCCTCTCTCTCCCCCACCCCCCCTCTCCGTCTCTTAGCCCCCCTCCTCTTTCTCTCTCTCTCTCTCTCTCTCTCTCTCTCTCTCTCTCTCTCAGTCTTCCTCGGTGTTTGTCTCTCTCTCTCTCTCCCCTACCTCCTCCTCCTCTGTCTCTTGTGCCCCTCTCGCTGTCTCTCTCTCGGTCTTCCTCTTTGTCTGTCTGTCCTTACTCCCCTCCCCCCCCTACCTTCCTCCTCCTGTCTGTTCCCCCCCCCCTCTCTCTTTCTCTATCTTCCTGTGTCTCTCTGTGCAACACTCACTTGTTCTCCCTCTCTCTCTTGGTCTGTCATTACTCCACTCTCTCCTTCTCCCTTCTCCTCCCCCCCCCCCTTCCACTTCTCTGTCTTTCCCTCTCTCCTGTGGCACTCGCTCCCTCCTCCCTTTCTGACATCACTTCCTTTTGCTATCGCTCGCTTCTCATTTCATCTCTTCTTTATAGGAAAAGATAGAGAGAATGGATCTTATTTTCAGCTTAATGTAGTGTTGGACTATCCTGGGGTTAAACCCTCAAAATATAAAATATGCACCCAATTTAAGAAAAAACAAAATAATTCTGTTTGTTACCATAGACCTAAAATAATGCCATCATAATAGATTTACGTAGTTTTTCCATATGTATTGGCTGAAAATCCCGATATAGGTTGTAGCTCTGTTCTTGCAAAATATTGTAATCTATGAAAAAAGTTACTTCTATGTCTTTCTGTCTGTCTGTCTCTCTCTCTCTCTTACTCTCTGTCTCTCTCTCTGACCCTCCCTCCCATCTCTCTTTCTCTTTCCCTGTCTGTCTGTCTGTCTCGATCAGTTAGTGTGTGTGTGCATATTATCAATAAAATCTCAACCCTTCTTCCTGTTCTGTGCGTCTTCGTTACATCCGCTCACCAAGTTTTTTTTTGTTGCTGTGATTTATGTCCGTAAATATCATTCTGTACTTCCGGGACTTGGGATTTTGTCCCAATTATTATTTCCCTCTTCTTGTCTAGTCTTCCTCAGTCAATGTGATGGTCGCAATATATTAACTCTTTCTTTCCCTGTCCTGTCTTCTTTAATCAGGGTGATGGTCGCGGCAGATTAGCATATACTTCGTTAACCCTTATATTGTGGCTTCTCTCGGAACGGTCTGGGTATTGGTCGACTGGAGTTTCCGCTTTCTCATCCTCTAATATCATTCATTTATTGTTCTTTGCCTCTATCTGTCCTCAGTGTTGTCCTCCTATACCCAGTCGTAAGAGTCGAGGACATCAGTTTTGTCAACACTTTTATTTATTTCTGTTATTATCTTTATCATTTCTTCAGGTTTTCTGGGTGGTGCTCATTGACAATGACATCGCTCCCCTCCCTCGCTCTCTCTCCATCTGTCTTTCCATCTTATTTGACCCATCTCCCCGCCCCTTTTCAGCAACCGTTCTCCACATTATCTGGTCTTTCTTCATGTCCATTAATTTTTCCTCTTCAGCCCTGTCCTCAAGAGCGCACTTCTCCTGTTTTCCTCCCTCTTAGCCCCCCTCCCTCCCTATATCTACCCTACGACACCTCTCCTCTCCATCTGTCTCTCTCCCTCCCCTCTTGACCGTCCCGTGATTTCGCCAGATTGATTCCTTCAAGGGTTGGCCACGACCACGCCAGCACCTCAGCAAAAAACCCTTCCCTACCACCATCGACAACAGAGCCGATCGATCGCTATCAGAGAAGAGACAGAGCCTGGACCTCCGAGCCACCACAAATGGCTATAGCCTGAGTCAGGGTGCGGGCGCGTTAACTTTCTTCTCTCTCTCTCTCTCTCCTGTGTGTCCTTATAGCTAAATTACTCGCTCATGTTCTTCCATTCAAGGCAATAGTTCTGTTCTGGACCAAGGAAACGTGTAGGTGTTTTGTCTGTGAATATTGGTAGATTTTAGTGATCATTCAACAGTTCCTAGGTCGTGGAGACATCGCGTCCTAAACTTAGGGTAGCGTAGGCCGCTGTATTACGTACACGTGAATTACTCGTCAATACTCGTGTTTTTGGGACATTGTCTTGTGTTCGGGTCTCGGCAAATTTACGAAGCTATTGTTGGCTTATATCTATAGAATGACATCTTTGATAACATTAAAAAAAAAAAAATTTCCACGAGGCGTTGATGTTTCATTATCTAAGACGCAGTTCTCAAAATGAAAGTGTTGATTCTGTATGCGTGGTTTCTTCCGTGTTGCTTCGTTTCTGGAGAAAATATTTTTGTGTTCAATTTATGAAACTGAATGTTCTTTCCGGAAAAATCTCAGTGAAATAGACCAACTGTACGCTATCTGAGATAACCTAAGGCTAGACACACACACAGTCACATACGACTTTCGGTCGTCTCTTGGCTTCGTGAGCCTATCGTCTCTGCAGTGTGCCATGTCTGGCATTAATTGTGAGCATCTCTATTCACTCGCCGATATTTTTTTTAAAAAATGTGACGCGTCTGCGACACGATCAAGTCGCATGTGCATACATGGCTCTAGCCTTTACTTCCACGTACGATACTGAAGTGATCGTTATGTCTTGCTCATCATATCTCACGAATGAAGCTAAAAAAAAAATGTCTAAAATATAATAACGGCCATAGAGTAGAAGATACAACTTTGCACTAAAATTTATTGTTCTCCAATAACATCCTGAAGGTTGGAATTAAAATTGTACATTTCTCAGTCTAACCTTTATGACCTTTTTGATTAAGCAACTGCTCGCCGTTTAACTGTGAAATTCGCTTGAGAATGCATAGCCGGTCGGCCATTTCTATATGGAATCTGAAAGTGGTTCTGCTACGTTCATTGTAAGTAATGTTTCAAAACGGAGGCAAAACGTACAGCCGAGTGGGTTGGAATGGAATTTATGGTCAAGTTTTGTGGCCATGTACTCGTTTGTATCTGGAATTGTTAGTTTATATATAGAATTATATGGAAAAAGGGTGAAATGCGATATATTACGGTTGAAGTTTGAGTACGGGCTTTACGGCGCATCGGCACGATAACAGCCATTTTGAGCCTTTCATTTTTTTTTTTTTGGCATAGTTTAGTTACCGTGTGTTTGGTTTTCAGAGCTTCATCAAGTTACATTTCACAAATAGAATTAGATAGTTCCGTATAATCTTGATTACATTGGTAAAATTCTCAAACGGTAGAGAAAACGTGGCATTCTCCTTGTTTGTGTATTTGTTTATTGTAAATCATGTTAATAAGGCAATATCCAGATCTGGTATTTATTATTATTATCACTGTCTTAGGATAGAGATTAAACTTACTTTACGGTGTTCAGTTCAGGATTCTTATATCGAGCTCCGTTTAATAGTAAAATTATAAGTGTCCGTAGCAAGTTCATCGCAGCGCCAATTGTTTCTTGTTTACTTCTGTGAGGTAAGTTGAAAAGTGTCAAACCGCCAGGATAGGTAGGACTTGCAATTTCTTTGCATCCTGTGGGTGTTTGATTAAGTGTGGATATTTCAATCTTCAAAATCTCCGGATTGGCTCATGGCACAAAGGCGCGTGACGTGACACTGGACAACTGAAATTGTAACACACAGTGGACAGAGTCCATTACGTCACAGTTGTGTTTTCTTCTTCGTTGCAATCAGGTAAGAAATATAACATATTGCCTTATAAATGTAGTACCAAGCTCACCGAATCTTTCTTTGTAATGTACAACTCTCGTCATGATACATAATTTTCCCTCTCGAGTGCCGCTTAGGTTTGAATGCAACATTCACAGTACCAAATGCAGATGTCTGTGGAGAATGGGTTTGTTTTGCAATACGGGCTGAATAACTTACGATATATCAAATATTAATAATCTAGGAGCTGTATCCTTGTTTTGACTATTCTGTGAAAATAACGTTGTTTATTTTACCTCTCTGTCACCTGGTGAAACCGAACATTTCTCCCTGGTTTTTGCTGAATATTTTATTAACTAATCATTCATATTATTATTATTGTTCCATGAAATGGCCGTTCGTGGTACAGCCTCTGTTTGTCTGTCTGTCTGTCTGCCTGTTCCCCCCCTCTCTCTTTTTCTCCTCCCAGTCCCCGGGGCCAAAATGTAACAACCACAACAACAAGAGCCAGTTGGTTTAAAGAAGTCTACGATTGTAGATACCTACAACTGCAGCTCTTAAGCTAATATTATTGCTGTTGTCAGTTTCTGGCTGGCCCTGACGTCACATGTAAACACTGGTGATCTTAACTTCACTGAGTCGTCGGTGCGATAAACCTTTATAAGGGTAATATCATACTGAACCCGGAACGTCACAGCCAATAATAATCGCTGTCGGCAAAAATATACACCCAAGAAATTATCGTAGAAGCTGACTGTGTCTGACCGGGTTAGTGTGATAATATTAGGGTCTTCCCGGATTTACTTCGAAAATACAGGAAAGTATGCTTGCATTTCTCGTCTGAGTGTGCCATTTCGGGCTTGGTGTGATATCCCTTTTTGAAGTAGATTTTTTTTTTCGGAAATCTGTTGTTCAGACCCCTTTTCACCCCCTGACAAACCATGAAAACCAATATTCATGCTAGGTATGAAAGAGTATGAAAAGTATGAAAAATTGATTTGAAGGATGTAGGAGAAAGCAATGAATGTTATATTCTCGGCAGCCTGTAAACATTGGACGTGTTTAGTTTACTGTGGATATCTTCAAATTTGTCCTGAATCCCGAGAGACGCAAAGGTGCATATTTGTGGTGGGGAGGGCAGGGAAAAGGAAGATACGGTCAGCTCGTGAAACGGTCATGGTAACTGACAATCACACGAAATGGACACCACCAGCCTGTGTCTTTACTGCAAAGGCGAGGTGACTTTGGCTAGTTACGCTAAGCGGGCCTGAGTAGACCAAAAAAAAAAAAAGTGACCAGGCGATGAAGTAACCCTAATGTGGTCAAGAGATGACCTTTTGATGACGCTGTTTTATAGTAGCGAAACAAATGGACGTCTGGACAGTAAGTGGTCAGAAACACAAATTGCCGGTGACCTCTGTGGGCATTTGCTGGCGCCCCCGCGGGTTATGTAGATTTGAAACTACGGGGTAACTACCAAAAATGTACACACATAGTTATGAACTGCTTAATGTTTTTTGCGTGGGTGGTTAGTGGGCAGTTCTGGTAGGATTTCATTCTGTCCTGTAACTGCTGTAACATTCTGTGTAGCGTCTTCATCCTGGCATAGTACGGCCGTTATCGCGTTGGCGTGCTTTCTTTAAACTCCAAGTTAATTCTTGTTTGCAACTCCTTTGAACTGCGTTGTCATCAGTGTTTGGCCCAGAGCTGCTGTCGGTTTGAACACAGTCATGCGATAACTCAGATAAATACACATCTGTCCTCCATAATTTGAGTTACAAATCTTGGACGTATCTTAATATTCAAAATGTGTACCCTGTGTATATTTATATCTTTTGGGCTAGAATGGTTCCCAAAGATCTTGCTTTTAACCCTACTACTGTCAGCAGGCAATCGTTCGCTGTGTCGCGCAGAGAGTTTTCGAGCTGCACATTATAATCTCATAAATGTGGTACTTGGCATTTGTATGGAACTGAAAACTCCAACAGTTTAATTAAACATTTCTGGAAAGCCGACTTCATTGGCACCGAAATCGCAACTTTGGAAAATTAGCGAAGTCAATTGGCTCATGGCAGTACTAGGGTTAAAGGTTAGATTTAAATTTGACCCTACAGTGTCAGGTGGTCCATATTCGACAACAGGTCACCTGAAATCTGTTTTCTTTCTTTTGATACACCTCCTAATGAATAAACAAAAGTACTTTTTCGTAAAAAAAAAAAAAAGATAAATATTGGTAGTAAAAAGACATCCGTGTGTCTCGGGAGACATTGGTATTTGGCCCAATTTGGTCGTGTCAGTCCTGTTGAGAGCAGCGTCTGGTGTGGCACAGCAGTCCGATCCTGGAATGGTGATCCCTTCCGCAGACATTGCAAGCGTACTTCGAAGTTAGAGCTGAGTCCTGGGTATGCTGCCGCTATTTCTGTTTCCTCTGTAGACTCCCAGCAGTCTGTTGCGTTTCTCCTCCGCTAGTCTGATGTCAAATATATTTTGTATGTTTGCAATTATCCAACAATTTGAAATCAGCGTTTGCATAATTATTTTAGTTTTTAATAAGGCAATCTCCGTTTGAACTTAAATGCGTTGTTTCTCACTGCGTCAGATTCAAATGTAAATATCGATCACATAATTTTAATTTATTATTATTTGTCATCTTTTGATTTGACGAAATGTTCCATAATATTTCATTACCGGTCAGCACTAGTAAGAATATGTCCTACCCTGACAGTGACCAGTACTTATTGATAGTTTGTTATACTTTAGCGCGGGTTCGAAGAATGTTTAAAGTGCCACTTCATAATTATATTAACTAACTTGTAGAATAACACGTTTCTGCCCTGCAGATGTTTAAAGTGGGCAAACACAGTCATCATGGTTGTAGTGAAATCAATGTTTCCCAACAATAAATGCCCTTCGCAGATTTACAAAGCGGTTTCCAAATTGGACAGTATCTCATCTATGAACTTTACGTAAGTGCTTACAGAATTATCAAGTGGAAAAAAACCCCACCAAACCCGAACGTAAAACTCCTTATCTGCACTTCATTATTAAGTTCGATCAGACAATGTCACGAAATGGTAGTGAGTACTGCATTGATTGCGGTCAGTGCGATGGGTTCTGTGTAAACAACGAGCAGAGAGTCGAGGGCAGAGTGGTGGTGGTGGTTGGGGGGGGGGGGTGAGTTTAACCATGCAGAATTCCTAGTTTTCCTTATTTTTTCTTGGCGTGACCGACGTCTCGTCCACCAGAGACTGAATCCGGACGTCGGCAAATTGAACATTGCGTGATTCGATTTCGCCCGTCTCTGCGGGCGATCCAGGCGTCCAGCTGACTTCCCTTGGATTTATTTTTGCGGTTGAAATGTCCTCCCCCAGGGGAAGACACCGTGGTCATTGTAAGGTCTGTTGGGTTAGATAAAACATGAAATAGTAGACCCTGCTCTTTAGTCAGAATTTTATCTCTTCCGGGATGTGTAAAATAAGGAGAAGGGAGGGCTATGATTGTTACTTTTGTCTAGAAGTAACATTATTAAGCTGCTGGAATGTAGCCAAAAAAAACAAAACAAAGTGTATTTTGCAAAGTCTTGTCTCATTATTAAACATCAGCAAGAACAGGGGTAACAAAAATTTTCAAGAACAACAAGATAAAAAAAGGAAAAGCAAATTGTAGATAAAAATGTATTAAAATAATAATGCAAACTTTGGTCATGGGCAGCAAAACGGAAAGTCAGAAGAAAAAACAACTGAACGACAGAATTCAAAAAGAGTTTGAATCAACAAATTAAATGGTGCCCGCTTACCTGAGTCAGTGGTACAATTTCACATTTCCCTCAAGTTTTTTTAAATTTTTTTTTTTTTTTGTGCCAAACTAGAGTTAACTCATTTCCTAACTTTACAGGAAGCAGAGTGCGCTATCTTTCTATTTGGGTTATAATTTCGCTCGAGAAATAATTTCGTTTGGTCACCCACGAACTGGACATTCAGCGAGGACGAAAGCGAGGCCCAAAAGCCAAAATGTGTTTTGAGAGTCCTGTAAAATTTGGCTTTTGGCGCGGACCGTCTTTTTCCATAATAATGTACAGAGGCATCATTGTATTGTTAGTAAGTTTCCAATGATGTTTTAACGATAGTGTTACTTAAAAACCCCAAATATATATTGACAGCGCCGGTGTCTGCAAGAGGGTGTCTTGGCCAAATAAAAAAACAAATACGGACGGGGTGAGTTGAGTTTGAGTGTGGATATTACGGCGCATCAGCACGATAACGGTCATTTTTGCGCCCTTCACAGTCTATTTGGGTGCACGTTCTTTATTTATGTTTCGTTTTCAGAGTATTTAAGTTTAACATAGAACTAAATACATTCATATACGTTTATTATATTGGTAAAGTTCTCGAAAGTTGTGTTGTATGGATCTGAAAAAAGTTTTATAAATGAGCATAAAAGTTTTAAAATCAAGCTGTAGATGTTAGCCTCTGTCGGAAAGGACGGGATGCGTTTGCGGATCCACGCTAGAAAATAATTATTTCATGGATCCGCAGGCACAGTGCTTTCTTGGGATATGCAAGAAGCCGGCTGGTACCAACTAGAATAAATCGTTTGGGCAAAAATTTCCCAGCCTAGCCGTAATAATCATTTCAATGGAAAACAAATAGTAAAACTATGTTTTGTCATCCAAATGGAATACTCGTGTGGCGGATCAAATCAGATACAAGAGTATTACATTAACGAGATGGCGGCGAGGGCTCCGGTGTTTGAAAGCGAGTTCTTGTTTACTTGTGTAAATAGGGTAATAATTGTATTGTTGTTAGCATTTTCACGAGCCTTGGAAGATTCGTGTGTTGGTAAGGATACAGTGTTTGCCGAGCTTTCACGGAAATTGTCTCCCCTAGTCCTCGATCGTGATGTCTGTCGGTGGCTTTGTTTAATTTGATAAGATTGGTTGGAAGTGATGGTGTGAGAAATTTTTATATTTATGATATTGTGTGTGTGTGTGTGTGTGTGGTATGATAACGGGGGTTGGGTGGGTGGGGGAGAGTTGGTGAATAGGGAGAGAAAAAAGAGGAATGACATACTGCTCTTTGAAGTTCTTGTTTTCATGGATAGAACAAATGAAGAGGTTAGTTCAATAACGAAGCTAACTCACATTTTTCTGAAAATTGGACTGCACATATCATTGGAAACTAGATAAAAAGAGTTATCTAAATACAGTAACATTCGACCTTCTATCGTTAACCAGCGCTGAGAAAGTCTGATTTGAAAGCGAGGCCACACCAATACAAGAACAAGGTTGAGGCCAAAGTTTATTGGCATTTTCTCGAAATGACTTAAATGTGATATAACCTTCCTTGGTCCTGAATTAAACCTCTTCAAACGTTACACAACAATTTAGATCAACACATCGTTCAATAAAGGAAAATTTACTACATGGTCGCCCGGGCCTCCATAGGGTGTAAAAAGATCAAGAGCCGAAACACTTGTTTGATATTGGCCCTTTTTCTCTGGAGATATGTCGTTTCCCTCTCCAAATAGTTGGTTGGTTGTTTAAAAAAAATTTTTTTTTTTTTTTAAAGAAAGTCCCAATTCAGTTATATTTCCTGGAACTTGACTTTCATTTAGCTTCCATAATTATGTTCATTAATGAATATATTAACATTCTGCATTCGCTTAATCTTTCTTATAAATTATAATGTGGGGCTGAGGATGAGCGCATAAAATGCAGCAGGATTTCTTCATTAGCCAAATTAAACTGATTTAAATTAATGCTCTTTTAGCTTTGAGCCTGAGAAAAATTAAATCCATTTACCTTTTTGCTTTCTGTTTTTTTTTTTTTTTGCTCTCTTTATTAGAAATTCCCTAATATCCGGTTCTGACTACAGGAATTACCCAGTGCAGCACACAGGATGTAGCAAAGCTCGTCAGAGAAAACCTTGACTTTGAAGTTTATGTTTATGAGGAAATAATGAAAATGAAATGTTGTGAAGGCATGGTTTTTTTTTTGTTGAGTTTTATGAATGGCAGCAATGAAAACATACACAGACAGAAACACAACCAGGAGAGAGAGAGAGAGAGAGAGAGAGAGAGAGAGAGAGAGAGAGAGAGAGAGAGAGAGAGGGGGGGGGGGTAGAGAAAACAAAAGGGGGGGGTGGAGGAAAGGGAGAGAGAGAGAGATGTAGAGAGAAAAAGAGTGGGTGCAAGGGCGGGATAGGAAAAAAACGAGAGGGAGAGGGAAGACAGAGAGAGAGAGAGAGAGAGAGAGACAATCAGACACAAACATGAGAGAGAGACTGACAGAAAGATATACACGCACACACAAACAGAGGGAGAGAGAGAGAGAGGGACAGACAGACAGACAGACAGACAGACAGAGAGTGTGGAAAGACTTGCCATGTGGAGTGATGTTTGGAACAGACTGTTGTCCGTTGTCGACTTGTTGCCTTTCTACTTGCAACTTTCTAGTTTTATGTGGAAAATCTGCGTCGTTTAAAGCCACACAGGAAAGCACATTTTATGTGTGAGTCGATCGGCTTTTCTGGTAGCGCCGTCTTTGTCAGATCTGCAAGTAAATTAAACATTTTCTGTGGACAAACAAAATAAACACTGGCCGAGCGTAAATCTGTTTAACCCCGGGATTATGCTAATCCGCTTAGCCAGACAACATTATTCATTTCACGGCGAAAGCGTGCCTTCTTGATCTTATCAAAATCTCCCTCGTCTCTTTCTGTCTCTTTCTCTAAATCTCTCTCCCATTCTCTCTCTCTCTCTTTTTCACTCCCTTCCCTTCCACCCCTTCTCTCCCCCGCCCTCTCTCTCTCTCTCTCTTTCCACTTTTTAATGTTTTGATTCCAGTTATTCCACGGATGAAAATCCCTTTTGTAAACTGTCCGGCTGAAGACGTTTTGTGGGGGGGATTTTCAACATAGAAAGTCGGGTATTAAAAGATTTACACCGGCTTTTCTTGGTTTGGTTTATGTTTTTGGGTTTTCAACCTTTGACAAATCAAGACCCAGCCAAGCAGCAGTAGCTGGTATGCGTCAATATTATGGCCCGAATTCCAGCAACTTATCACGAGGATTATGTCGAGGGCTGCGTTGTAAACTGTCGTTACTTGGTTTTAACAAAAGGTTTCAGGAGAAACATGAAACTGAAGAGCTTTCTTTATGAGACTTAGTAGTTGAGATTTCAAAAGTTTTCCGATTTTAGCGGTCCAACTTACAACACAACCCGGGGGCTGTAAATCGCTACACGTTTGCCAAGCATCTCAATCTTATTATAAAAAAAAAAATGGTGGCGGGAGTAATTCATTGTGGTGCAATTTTTGCCCATTTTTGGCACGATGCTACAGCCTAAATGACAGATTCAACAATGATAAAGTTAATTTCTCTATGTGTCAACTAATCCAGCCGAGTCGCTTTTGTAGCGACCGATTGTGTTGATTCAAATTTCGGGCATTTTTAAATAAAAAGTTGTAAAAATATAAACTACAATGATCTTTGTTTTGGCTGCCTGTAGCAAGCTCACCGCATCGGAAACAATGTATTAATAGGCCTTCAATTTGGAGCCCGCAATTTCCCTACCACAAATAAATGAGCGCATAGTGCTCTGGTGTGTATAGAATCTGCAGTAAGACTGTAGAATACGGGCAGTTTTCTAGATCAAAAAGAGAGAGAAAGAGAGAGATAGAATTGTGGGTTCACAGATTTATCCCGCGGGCCAGGATAATGCCGGGAACCTCATCTAGTTTTTAAAAACAAAAGTCGAGCGACGATGGTTCATCATGCGGCCCTCGAATTAGAACAGGGGTTCTCAGCATTTTTCGTCCGGTATATCTACGGCAACGTTTCGAAAGTAAATATACACGCATCCTGTTTTGTTGGAGTACTTTGATTTCACACTTCTACCATAAATAAAACCTAGCCAACCGACAAGGGGAATTTTAAAATACCGTTTTCAATTATCGCTTTAAGTTCAAATTGCCACATAAGTAATAATAGCGCACAGCAATGTTGTTTCACTTAAATTTTTCTTCTTCTTTAAGCCTCTTGATTCCTTGAGGAACATAGGGCCGCAACAACACTCCTCCAACGCATGCGGTTCTTGCAGGTCCTCCTTAGCTCGGTCCACGTCATTCCGGCTGCCTTCATGGGCTCTTCTAGAGAAGACTCTTCCTCAACCATGTCGTTTTCAGATATTGCGGTTGCAGTTTCGGTAACATGCTAGTTTTTACAGGATCAGGTTGTTAGCCCAAATTCAAACCCCCAACCTGGAGGACCAGTGAGTGCTATTGGTCCGGTCTCTACCCTTTGACCTGTCTGGCTTGGGTGGCCCTAGCAGGAGACGAAACTCCCGCCAGCGTAGCTCTCAGGGTCATTGAGACACGCGAGCGCCCCCCCCCCCCACCCCAAGGTTTCACTCGCTGGGGAGATATGAACAAGTAATGATGAACGGATACCGGTATACCAAAACCAAACACAGTCAGTCAGCCAGTCAGTCAATGAGAATACACAATACACCAGTCAGTGATACTCTTGTATTTTGCTCTTCACCCAATATTTTGGTGGGGGGGGGGATGCTTGGAATAGTCGGTTGGAAGAGCAAAGTCTCATGTCGTTTTGACGACCACCAATGTCGAGACACCAATATTATGTCCAAATCAAGAATGAAATTTACCCCATGGGTTGGCAAAAAAAAAAAAAAAATCCCTGAGGGGTAAATTTATCTCAGGTTAGTAACCACTGATCTACAACCTCCGCTATGGCCATATACAGCTCACTGGTTTGGCTGAAACAAAAGACAGTGCTCTTAGAAGTTGTGAAGAATCAAACAAATGTATTTCAAATGTTATTATACAAAGTACAGAATGAGAACCAGAGATTGAAAAGTACATTCAGGATGTTTTTAAGACCAAGACATGTGCGTCTCTTTATGTGTTTGTATGTCTGTTTTTCAGTCTGCATCTTTTTGCTAACTTTATCACTGTCCACTGTTTTTTCCTGCCAGTCCTCAGCGATGAGTCGTTTTCCCCATCCCACAACGGTCACTACTTTTTACTTTCCAACCCCCAAACCTGAAGGTAGATGGACACCTAGGGGAAGCAGTACACTCCTTGTCTGTTCTATCTTTACCGTGCTAAAGTAAAACTGGCACCCATAAAACTGCCGAGAGACATAAAACAGGGCCCTTGTGGTCTAGATGCCCTTAGATCACTCGATAACTGTCTCCCGACCTGTAGGTAAATTGAATGTTCTGACCCGCCAGTCGCGTGTGACATGACCCTCTCGATATTTGCATCTTTACAATCGAGGCGGAAAGCGTATGCAGGCAAGATGTACATGGCGTTATTTTCATCAAACCCTACTTATTTACAACAACTCCCTCGCACTGAAAAATTATTTCTTGTCCTCCTCTCCCCCCCCCCCCCCCCCCCATGTCCTTAAAAATAAATGAGAGATAAAGAGTGTAACTCCTCTAGCTTGATACCATCTCCCTTATTCACAACCTGCTCAGGTACAAGGCTTTAGCCGGGATAAAATTGCTTCACCTCCCCCCCAACTCAACCCACCCCTGCCCCTCTGCTGATTAACTAACAAGACTTTCGGACACTGAAGATGAAATCAGAGTTGGGGGGGGGGGGGGGAAGAGGAATTAGAAACTTTGTTTTTTTCAGTTTTCACTTACGGCGTTTCCTGAGCCAGACCTCACAATCATGTGAGTGAAGGAGTTAAAGGCGCGATAGAGAGAAAGAGAAAGAGGGCGAGAGAGGGAAAGAGAGAGAGGGAGAGAGAGAGAGAGAGAAAGAGGCGGGGGTGGTGATGGGGGGGGGGCAGAAATACAAACTGCAAGCAAACAGTTTTGACCGGTATTGCAAAGAGAACAATTCAGTCATTTCTGAAAACAACAACAATAGCAGAACCAATTTTGAAACATAAAATGTCATTTTACCATCTGGCCATGGATGAATTATAGATCTAGTGATGAATGAAAATTAGAGAGTTGGCGACAAATCTGTCTGCCGTGTGTTGGTTATGCGAGGTTAGGGATTGGGGCAGAAAATATGTCTTTGCTCACTGGAAGTTCTGACTGGTATTCCGGAGGAGAAAAAAAGCAACAACTAACTTTGACATACCATCGCTGCACCACGATAATGGCTGTACGTCAGACTTGTGTCAAAAGGCAACTGACTATCTGTTGGGGAGACAAGGTGGTCTAGAGGCAAGGTGCTCGCCTCTCATGCCGAAGATAGCGGGTTCGAACCCCGGTCGGTGCAGGCATGTTCGAACTTTTTTGTTTTTGGAGGGAGGATGGGGGGGGGGGTGCAAATTCCTGCCCCCAGTCCTATTGTAGGTAAGATCGATCACCTAGTCTTCTCGGATAAGACGAAAAACTCGGGGGGGGGGGGCTGGCATGTGCACGTTCCGCACGTTAAAGATATCTTGGCAATTGAACGTCGAGAAGAACAGGCCGAACAATGCCCGCTGCCCGGGCAAAAATTCAAAAGACGGAATCCCTACCACAAAAACACACTGAAACAAGAACAAGAGAAATAAAAACAAGAAAAGTGAGGTGTAAGTACCAAGAGAGTGAGGTGTAAGTACCAAGAGAGTGAGGTGTAAGTACCAAGAGAGTGAGGTGTAAGTACCAAGAGAGTGAGGTGTAAGTACCAAGAGAGTGAGGTGTAAGTACCAAGAGAGTGAGGTGTAAGTACCAAGAGAGTGAGGTGTAAGTACCAAGAGAGTGAGGTGTAAGTACCAAGAGAGTGAGGTGTAAGTACCAAGAGAGTGAGGTGTAAGTACCAAGAGAGTGAGGTGTAAGTACCAAGAGAGTGAGGTGTAAGTACCAAGAGAGTGAGGTGTAAGTACCAAGAGAGTGAGGTGTAAGTACCAAGAGAGTGAGGTGTAAGTACCAAGAGAGTGAGGTGTAAGTACCAAGAGAGTGAGGTGTAAGTACCAAGAGAGTGCGGTGTAAGTACCAAGAGAGTGAGGTGTAAGTACCAAGAGAGTGAGGTGTAAGTACCAAGCGCAGCAAACCTCCTAAATAAAAGACCTAGACACGATTTGTTGTAATCCTGAGCATGAGGGCCGTCTATACAAAAATAAATGCGTCAATAGGAAATGTAATAATCTAATAGAATTGTAATGGCGTAAGACACCAAATATCAGGAAAAGAAAGAGTTTTTTTCTTAGTATAAAGTGTCAAAAAATGACTTACGCCATAGTTTAGAGCAAGGACGATACGCTCTTCTGCCATCCGGCAAAACTCTCGTGTCCTGTCCCAATTTTCTCTTTTCCTTTCACCTAGTTTCCTTCATTCCAGTTCCACTTGCCTCCTCCTGGTTCTATCATGAAATTTTTTTTCCAGAATAATCTGCCTGTCTTCTTGTCTTTCCACCTCCTCTCCCACCTCTCAGGATTGTTTTTTTTCTTTTCTTTTCTCTTTCTCATCCCCTGAACCTCCCTGTCTGCCAGCAAGCCTGACGCAAGCCTGCATGCAGCCATTCATTAAAACCCCTCTTTCTCCCGCCCCCTCCTCCTCACCGTTTCCTCTTTCCAAATCTACCCGCTATTCCTGGCTCTCTCTCTCTCTTATCGAACAATCTGTCACCCGGGGTATTCCCACACCGTATCCCTCTTCTACCCGAGTCGTCCCCGCCCCTTAACCCTTAACACGGTGGTGACACACTGCTGTTCGTGTTTCTGATTTCTCTCTCTCTCTCTCTCTCTCTCTCCCTCTCTCTCTCTCTCTCTCTCTCTCTCACTCACTCTTTCTCTTTCTCCCCTTCTCTCCATTCCTTCCATACTATGTGCCACTTTCTCTCGCTCGTTTATATTATGTCTTTCTCTCTTTCTCACTCCCTCTCTCTCACTGCCCCCTCTATGTATCTATTTCTCCCGCTTTCTTCGCCACTATGTGCCATTGCCTCTCCGCTCTTATTGTCCTTCCATCTGTCTTATCTCTCTGTCTTTCTCAGTCTCTCTCTCTCTCTCTCTCTCTCTTCTTTTCTGTATTTCCCCCTTTCTCTCCATATCTTCCCCACTATGTGCCAATGCTTTTCCGCTCTTCTTACTGTCTTATCTCTCTGTCTTTCTCAGTCTTTCTCTCGCTCGCCCTCTCTCCCTCTCTTTCTTTCATCTATTTTCCCCCATTTCTATCCATTCCGTCACCACCATATGCCACTACTTTTCCGCTCTTACTGTCCTTCCCTCTGTCTTATGTCTCTGTCTTTCTCTCGCTCGCCCTCTCTCCCCCTCTCTCTTTTATCTATTTTTCCCCCTTTCTCTCAATTCCGTTCCCATTATGTGCCACTGCTTTTCCGCTCTTACTGTCCTTCCCTCTGTCTTAAACCTTTCTCTCTTTCTCACCCTCTCTCTCGCTCGCCCCCCCCCCCTCTCTGATCTATCTTTTTATCTATTTCTCCCCCTTTCTGTCCATTCCTTCCCCACTAAATGCCACTGCTTATCCGCTCTTACTGTCTCCCTCTTTCTTATGTCTCTGTCTTTCTCAGTCTCTTCCTTTCCCTCCATTCCTTCCCTGCTATATGCCACTGGTTCTCCGCTCTGTCATTACCCCTGTCTTTCTCTCTCTCTCTCTCTCTCTCTCTCTCTCTCTCCCTCCTTCCACATCTCCATTCCTTCCCCATCATATGCCGCCGTTTCATCTCCGCTGTCAATATCTAATTTTTATGTTCTGTTATTTTACTTCCCCCCCCCTCTCTCTCTCTCAGTCTTCTCGCTCTCTCTGTCTCCCTCTCTCGCACTCTCTAGCTTTCTCTCTCTCTCTCTCTCTCTCTCAATCTCTCCCTCTCTCTGATTCTCTCTCTCTCTCTCTCGTCATCTTTATGACCCTCTCTTTTCCCCCCTCCCTCCTCGGCAATCTCATTTCTATCCTACTCACTCTTCCTTCTGCGTGCGTCCTCTCGGTTTCCGAAACATTTCCTTCTGTTCCGCCGTTTATTCTTCCCACCATTTATTTTTAATTTTCCATCTTTCACTTTTGCCATCGCGATCTCCAGCAAGGCTTGGCTTTCAAACTGCCTCGTTTTGGCAGCCATCTTGCCCATCAGGAACACATTTA
Organism: Onchidella celtica; assembly: GCA_963931925.1. NCBI lineage: Eukaryota > Metazoa > Mollusca > Gastropoda > Systellommatophora > Onchidiidae > Onchidella > Onchidella celtica. The sequence goes on from OZ007582.1 coordinate 17,239,517, forward strand.
GAGCATTCATGTTTTTTTCAGCCCTCTCATGTTGGACTCTGGGAGATCCGGACTGCCGTTATTAAATTCTCAAGTTTTTGATATTTCCAGCCAGCCCTTACCCCCCCCCCCCCAACCACCTCTCCATAAAATCCACTTAATTTGTAACTTCTTAAGTTCAAATTAATCTACCGGGTAACGTGATTTTTGTACCCTTAAACCAGTAGGCTGCCCATCCTTCCCTATTCTCTCTGCTTCGTATATTTTTTTAGAAGATTTCGCATTCCTCGTACGATGAACTTTTTCATTATTTGTCCAGACACCCCCCCCTCCCCCCCCCCCCCAAGCATACATACATTCACCAGGCCCCCCTTCCGCCCTCGTTTATGTTTTTAATTTCTCCAGACCCTCCCTCCTTCTCCTCCCCTCTCCCCCCATACACATACGGTTCTCATGCATTTGATTCACCCCCCCCCCCTCGACTGAACACACTCGTTTGCAATTTCTCCAGACCTCACCCCCCCCTCCAACACACACACACATGCAGACGTCGCATATTTATAATTTCTCCAGAGCTTTCCACTCACCGCCACCCCATCCCCACCCCACCCCACCCCTCCACGCTGCTTGGTTAAAAATCTTTTAGTTCGGATTTTTTCACCATCTTCAAAGATTGTTGATTCCTGCAGTCAGTTCCCCCTCCACCACTCTCCCTCAACGGACCTAGTCCTATGCCCCTTTATCTCGGCATCTGTCTGTGACGGAGGGAAGACTTCTCCCTCCTTCTCCTTCTCTCTCCCACCCCACACAACTGTATTGATTAACGAAACCGTCTAAAAGTTTTTTTGATCGATATCACTGAACACGTTAGTGTGTGTGTGTGTGTGGGGGGGGGGTGAGAGGGCATCCGTAAAGTACGCAACACTTCAGTTTGGCGATTTTTTTACCCCTCCACCCTCCAAATGTACACTATTTGTATGCATGGCTTCAACCTCACACTCCCCCCTCTACAAGCGTATGACCATTAGCGTTTTAGTATGGTAAATGTCCATGGCACGGTGTTGATATTTGAAAACCTTCAGCCTCGTTTTGTATGGACTATTAATTTTGCCTTGTTTCATTTGGTATTAGTCAGTATCCGATCTATATTATCATCCTACAAAATCTTTGTTGAAAGGAAAAAAAATAAATAAAACGGAAGTTCCTAATTCGTTACGTAATTCAAAAACGTACGCACGCTTCTGCCTCCCCCCCCCCCCCCCTTGCTCCCGTACTCTTTTCATTCGCTTGGATCAATCCCCTCCCGTCCCCGCCTCCATATCCAAGCACACATATACGGAAAGCGCCATATCTGAGATTCACCCTACAAATACCAAACCGTGAGAATGTCAGCAGCTAACTACAAAGATTATGCTGCGTATGAAATGCCGACTTGCCTGTTTGCTGAAGACGGTGAGTAAATTTGAGATGACGGGGTCTCATCCTTTTTGTAACTTCCGCCGCTTCCAGAGAAAGTTGTTGTCACTAATAGCATGGCCGAGACCCCTTGTCACTTGCCTTCCATTACGTGGACATGTGAACATTTTATGACATGCGCGCACACAGAAACTCGTATTCATAGTGTCCAGATTGAGGGGCTTTGAGAGATCGATTTATAGCGAGATAACCTTGTTGGTGGCGACTAGAACAGGCGGAGTTGTTTCAGAACCAGCAAAATTCGGACCTTTCAGGTGAGACATCCTTATTGTAGACTCTCTGTAAAGTAAATTATACTGATAGGAAAGGGTGCACCAAAATGTCTACTAGTGGTCTTTTCACAGCATCTGCTCCTCTCCACTCCGCTATTTTTACGGAAAATGACGTACGAAAAGCTCTCTTTGCCTCTATAGCGGCGAGGAGCGGAGCGGAACGGATGCTGTGGACAGGTATATAGAGGCAAAGAGTGTTTTATTTTTCATTTACCGTAAAAATAGCAAAGCGGATAAAGACCTCTTATTTATGTACTTGCCTGGTAGAAATTCCCATCTGCTGAAATACAGCTTTGAAGCTTTTATGAATTTTATTTCAAAACGTGACGTCAGAGATAGGAATATTTTTCAAGATTGGTACTTGGACGGACTCTATTTTGATGATAAATATTAAACTCTGGCATATTTTGATGATAAATTAAACTCTGGCATATTTTGATAATAAATATTAAACTCTGGCATATTTTGATGATAAATTAAACTCTGGCATATTTTGATGATAAATTAAACTCTGGCATATTTTGATGATAAATTAAACTCTGGCATATTTTGATGATAAATTAAACTCTGGCATATTTTGATGATAAATTAAACTCTGGCATAAGAAAATGATGACTGTGACCTGCGATCAGCTGAAATAAACAAAATATATATGGCCGCAAAATGATGGTCGGAGATGTAGCAGTGTTGTCGGGGGGGGGGGGGAAGGCGTGATTTTCCAATTCAGGATTGTGGAGCTTTGATACACTTTTTACTTGAACTAAAAAACAGTAATTAACAAGATTTTAATCTTGCATGGACAAGATTAAAATCTTGTTATTTCCAGTAAGTCCGAATAAGACCCTTATGTGAGATTATCTTTACATAAAAACAAGTTCCTCTCTCATCAAAGACTGTATCTTCGTCCATGTTACGTAATGGCGTACGGATGATTTTAGTGGTTTTGAGTTATGACTACATTATCACTGGTCGTGATGATACCTATACTCTCAGAAAGTGATAAATCAATATCTTTACTAGTTTTAAAGTTATGAGCAGACACGTTTTTGCCACATCCAAGAACAACAAAAGTGACCAAAACTTTGGACGCTCTGCTCTCCTGTAAACTGGAGACAATTTTTGATACGCCAGTACGTGAGATGAGATGGACGACGAATGACCTGCGAGAGTGATGGTTCTTTGGATTCGCGTTGAATGTTTGAAATCGCGTATTATGGGTGAAATCCATTGCACTAGTGATTCGATCAGCTTGCATTAATTCAGAGCCCAGCATGGAAGATCTCAAGGAGGGATATTTGTCTTATCGATCATGGCAAAGTGCAGTTAATACTTTATCCCTGCATGGCCCAGTGTAGTGGTGGGGAGTGATTCTCAGCGTACTGGGCAAGGGGCACCATTGACGGTGTCAGTGGCATCCTTGATGAGGGATTGTTTAATTACCGATTGATCTGATGGAAAGACACTCGATTTAGGCAGATACTTACAGTGCCATGCAGTATTTATTACCTAAAGGATGTCTCATAACGTGTGTTTAGGTCTTTACTTTATGGGAGTTTCGTTGCCTTTGCCATTTACACCTCACTTTTTCCCCTTTTATTTTTCTTGTTCTTGTTTTTGAGTTGGGTTTTTTTTTTTCATTTTAGAATTTTGCCCGGGCAGCGACCTTGTTCGGCCTGCTCTTCTGTCTTTTAACTGCCAAGATATCCTTAACGCACGCAACGTGCACACGGGCCCTCCCAGTTTTTTTGTCCTTGTCCGAGAAGACTATGTGCTCGATCCTACCCACCATAGGATCAGAGACAATAATCTTTTGCTCCGAAAAAAAAATCCACCATGCCTGTACCGACCGGGTATCGAACCCGGTACCTCCTGCATGAGAGGCGAACACTATGCCTCTAGATCACTGTGTCTCATAAAATCTATACACATTTTGAATATTTATTAAATACAGTGTCAATTGACATATGTCCAAAATTTATAATTCAAATTAAAAAGGGTAGCTGTGTAATTATTTGAGTTATCGCATGTGCTCAAACTGGTGGCTGTTCTAGACCAGACACTGATGCCAGTATTGTAGAGTTACAAACAGCATTATGTAGTTTGTGAATACATTTTTGAGATACCCTGTTTTCTGTTTTCTTGCACTAAATGACAATGTATAGGAAGTAGAAGAAGAATTAATCAGGATGAACCTTATATCAAAATAATGGAACAATTACATACAATAAACATTGTTTTCTTAATAGAGAGAATGTTCTCTATAAAGCTTTCTGTAATGAAAAGTTGCATAACTAAACAAGATCTATCTATCTGTCTATTGCCTGTCTGTCTCTCTGTTTGTCTATCTGTCTGTCAACATGAAGGGAATAATAATAATCAAGGTTAAAACTGTCGGCAAAATGATTGCAAGGTGTCCATTTTGTTGAATCAGTTTTTACGAAAATGAACTTTTATTATATGAAAGCGTGGCGCAGTATCCTGAAAGAGAGAGAATTACATCAGGCGTCAGGCATTTGTGGTTATACAACTTTTCTTAACACTTGCGCTGCCAAATCGAGATAGCAAAATGTGGTGTGTGGAAGAGAGCGTTAATGAGGATCAGTCACTTGTATGCTAGGAATATTGCAAGACAGCAGGCTGATCTCGAGGGTTTGGAATGATGACACGTTTGAGAACCGCCCCGACAGCCAATGATGGAACAGTCAGGTCTTGTTGTAATCTGATCCGAAAGAGACGATAACTGTAGTGCACAGAGTTTAAACGAGTGCCGTCCCCTTTTCCCGATAAAACGATGTCAAATCGTCCCCCTTAGAATGACAAGGTTCTAACTCGCTTCCTTCAACTTTTGAGAAATCGAGGACTGAAGTTTCATATCATCATAGCTTTTAGAGTAAATATTTTTTTTTCTTTTTTAGTAATACTTAAATATTACACGCCAAATCTGCTTGATACTCTGACACACGATGGAAAAGGTCTGTAGAAGTAGTGTGTAGTGCGTAATTCAGTTCAGCCAAAAAGTGGAAATAGAAGCGCGTCATTCTAAGGAGACGAAATAATGAACGTTTTACACTGACTGCCCAGAATAAAAAAAAAACACAACAACCTTTGAATGGTGATATTAATTTAACATTTTCACAAGATAATATAAATTTTAAAGGCATGAAAATGATGACGACACAAAAAACAAACAAACAAACAACAACAGCAACAACAACAAAAGAAAACCGGAAGACAGTAAGAACCAAAATGGCCACTGCCACTAGTTCCACCATTCATCAGCTGCAACCAGTATCAACGCATCCAGTACGTGTTTCGCCACCACCACCATCTCCCCCCCCCTTCCCGCCCCACACATCAACAATAACAGCAACAGTTATATTATACCACATCAACTACCAATGTTATCTCCATGATCTTCAAGGTCGTCGTCTGAGAGAGAAATTTCATCACTATCAAATCCAGCATGTCTTAACAAAACATTCTTGAGCATAACGCTGGAGAATAGATATTTCAAATTGATACCCTTCGCCGGTGTAATACTTACCATGTAACAATCAGCATGGTAGAAACACCCTACTCTAGAGCTCCATGCTGAATATCCCAGCTTTATGATTGCAAGTCGCTCTGACCTTCATGTTCTCGTTGTGTCGATAATACTCTATGACAGATGTCTGTGTTTAACTCCACGATGAGAGAGACAGTAATCTTGTAGGCGTGGCAAGTGATCTTTGTAATACAGGTGTTGTGTATCATTTGAAAGATGTTTAAGAGAGAGAGAGAGCAAAATGTGAATGTCCTTGCGTCTGACTGTGCTTTTATTTCTCTCTCTGGATTTTTTGGTCGATCAGCTTGTTGCATAGTTTGAACAGAGCAATATCTATCTGTCTATCTATCTATCTATCTATATGTCTGTCTGCCTGCCTGCCTGCTTTCGTGTATGTCTATTCTCCCGTCCGCCTCTCTGGCTGCCTGCATACTTTCTGTCTATTTGCTTTCAGCCTGTTCACGATGTGAAACCCTCTCCACCATTGCATCACAATTTCATGAATCCCAGTTCACCAAAGTCATTTGTTATAAAAATCATATACCTCGGGCCCAGCTTATTTGAACTAATTTCAATCCTTTTGTAAACAAACTCTCAAGAAAATTATCCCTTGTATTAAATTGGTCGCTGTTATCGCTAAACGAAGATCGATCTCGGTAATTAGCATAAAAGAAAAGCTAAAAATACATGGAAACGAGCGCCAACCCATATGAATACAAAGCAAAAGAAAAGAAGGAGGGGAGCCCTTTTGGGGGCTAGCAAGAAAGAAAGAAGGAAAGCAAGCAAGAAAGAAAGAAGGAAAGCAAGCAAGAAAGAAAGAAGGAAAGCAAGCAAGAAAGAAAGAAGGAAAGCAAGCAAGAAAGAAAGAAGGAAAGCAAGCAAGAAAGAAAGAAGGAAAGCAAGCAAGAAAGAAAGAAGGAAAGCAAGCAAGAAAGAAAGAAGGAAAGCAAGCAAGAAAGAAAGAAGGAAAGCAAGCAAGAAAGAAAGAAGGAAAGCAAGCAAGAAAGAAAAGGATCAAGAACAGGTCAGAGGAACCCAAATGGGAGCCCTTTTGAGGGCTAGCAAGAAAGAAAGAAGGAAAGCAAGCAAGAAAGAAAGAAGGAAAGCAAGCAAGAAAGAAAGAAGGAAAGCAAGCAAGAAAGAAAAGGATCAAGAACAGGACAGAGGAACCCAAATGGGAGCCCTTTTGAGGGCCAAGAAAGCCACAGAGATGGTAACAACAAAAACAAGAAAAGAAGCAACGAGAACAGCAACGAGAAAAAGCGAGGTGTTCATGCCCAGAACAGAACGGAGATCATCCTAAAACACATGGATAAACGAGCAAATCAAAGCGTTGTCAAAAGCTACATAAAGACACGACTGCTGAAAAACATGAATTAAATATTGTTAATAATATCCAGTGTTTTTTGTTGTTTTTTTTTGTCTGAAAGGCTATTGATTGTTATAAATTAATACGTACGGTCCTCAAGTGTTTTGCGCTAGGGAGCGCGTAGTTATAGTACCTACCCCTAACTCCGTCTTTATCCTCAACTCTAAATCTTATCGAGTCCCTAACCCTGTCCCCTACCCTTTCAGCCAAACAACAGGAGGAAAAGAAAAAAGAAAATCTGAAAGAATAATTAATTAAGGCTATTGTTTGGAGTATTTCGGGAGGATGTCGGGGAGAGCCCTCTAGCTCTAGAGTCACAAAAAGGTTGATACGTAACCCTGGTGCAAAAAAACTTGGGGGACGTACGTACCTGTAACAACATTAAAACTAGAAACATCTGTCTAAAAGAGGTGGTGATTCAATTATGGAGGAGTACATTAATAATGTGATTTTTGTATGGGTTACCGAGAGATTCACAGCGCACCTGAGCTGGTGTTATCTGAAGGATGTCTATTGGGAATACCCTGAGATATGTAAAGTGCGAGATGTGTTGAATTAATTTGGGATTTCCCGAACACAGGTTTTGGGAAAGAAAAAAACAAAAACGAAAACTATTTTTGGGCTCACATGACATTTCTTTAACCCTTTGGCGGTCTGACTTCTGAAGCATTCAAATTCAAAACAGGTTCCGAATATAGGCTTCACTAATTTTTACCAAAAATTCCCAAATTCTGTGACCTTAACCTTGCTCTTAAGTGAGACAAACATGGCAGTTCGTACTTGTCAGTTGATATGAGCAGTCTGAGCTTTGCTCATGGCCACTTGTTTGCCTTACCTTCTCCACTCATCACTCTATTTGATGGCTGACCTACATTCAACTAGCTGGGTTTTAACCAAAATCTTATTTCTACTATTGGGGACACCCGTGAAATTGCTTACTTTTTGAACCCCCGTTTCCCCTTTTCTCTCTCTCCCCCCCCCCCCCCATTGTACTCTCATGATACACTTGACCGCAGCCCCCTTCCTCTCCCACGAAGGGGGGTAGGGCTATTAGCATGGTGAATGTTCATAATAAAACTTGGATGTTCAAAAACCGTTACGTGTCATTTAGCACAGACAATTTAACTGTTTCATGTAAAAACAAGACTTTTATATATACGGTAATTCAAGAACTTAATTGGCTAAAAAAGAAAATTTAAATAAACTGTCATTACCATAATATAATTGAACGGGTTAGAATTAGAAGGGGCCCCAAGTGCCATTTGCACTTAGATCCCTTGTAATTCTAACCCCCTCAATTTATTTAATGGCTTAGAATTACAAGAGACCTAAGTGCAAATGGCATTTAGGCCCCTTTTAATTTTCTAACCCTTTCTATTGATAGTTTACACGCTGTTACGATGGGGATTACTGTGCTCGTGTTTTACGGGGATGGTTAATTATAAATTTAGGTGTTCGACTGCATTTAATAAAATATCGAGAGGTTTTAGAAATTACTCTGCCATACCATGCCACATACACTAATAACCATTTCGAGTAAGTTATATCAAGGACCTTGTAGGGCCACAAATTTATTACTTAAAATTCCTAACAATTTCGTCTATCTTACATATCAAAAAGACAACATCAGCAGCATCAAATGGAAATAGTATAATACATAACTAGAAGTCTCCTCTAGGTTCTTAAAGATTAGAAAATCCATATCATTCTGACTCATTCACAATTTACTTAGTAATTATTTATCTTCAGAAATATAGTCTGCCTACTATCTCACAAATAATATTCTTATGTCTCAGACGACAATGTTAACTCAGTTAATTACTTATAAAGGATCAAACCGTCAAGACACACTGACGTAGTTAAGATAGATCTAGATCTGCTCTAGGATGGGCTGGCAATCCCCAGCCTCATCCAGACACATCAATTACAATTTACAAATGTGTATACCAGTCACTCATTCTAGATCTTAATTGCAAGTAAAATATTATGGTCTTGCATTCCTTTGGTAGCACTTCTACTGGAAAATTAGGGTCAGATTCACATCATCTCGAATCATTGTGAAGACACTTACGATTGGTTCCCTGAAATGATTTCAGGGAACTGGAGAAAATAGCTGTGGATTATTTCATTGTCTATCCAGGACATAGACATGTCTTTAACAGTCTTATGGTTCTCTCTGGCTGAACCTTAGCCGACCGCCCTCGCAGATGGAAGGATCTACATGGAAGTGAACTAGCATAAAGATGTCTCCGCTTATCTTCTGCAAATCCCAGCGAACTGCTCAAATTTGATTGGTGCATCCATTTCGAGCTCAGCTCGCAGTCTATTAATAGTAACAGACAAAGTTAAATTACTATGTCAAAAGCGTTCGCAAAGTCTCTCCACCCTCTACGTTTTATGTACGAATTTATTCACTCCTTATTCGCCCCGTCTTTCCCTGTTAAAGTACACCCAAACCACGGGGTTGAAAACTGCATCGTCACTGTTAATTTATCCATTCGTTCTATCTTGCCCCACTTTCTTTCCATCTCTAAGAAAAAGCGTTTCAAAAACAAACTGTCCACGGGAATAGTTCAAGGACGTTTGCACTGGCTAAAATCAATGATGACATGAAATAAACAAAGCGTGACCCAGCACGGCAATTCAAATCCTAACCCTGACACACGCGTTCCCCAGGACAGACGTGTTATGCAAAGAGCTGTTGTTATTGGGACGTAGTGTTTTACACAGAAAACTATAGCTGAACAGTGAACATAACCCAGTATTTTCTCTGTTTGGCTTTGTAATTATTCTACGCCCCCCTATCAACATCCTTTGGAAAAAGACAGTAGGACCGAAAAACAAAATTGTATAAGAGACGCAGAGAACGATAGCGCACAAGCTAGGCGACCTTACGTATATCAGGCCGTCTAGAGCACAAGCCATGTCATTCTATAAACGGAATGTTAAAAAGTGAATTTGACCTAGATTGGTGTATACCAGTGGTTCTCAGCATGGGCGATATCGCTCCCCAGGAGGCGATTTTGATTTGATTTCCACTGGAGCGTAAACAGAGACAAGGACTCAGGAGTTCAAAAACGATGAAAAGGGCCGGGGGGGGGGGGAATTCGGGACAATTACAGGGCAGCCACTTGCTGGTTCAACAGCACGCACAGGTGGGTTTTATGAATAGAATGTCACAAATCCCAGACTGGGAGATGTAATAGTTTATGACAGGACGACAATCACGAACAACCAAGTTTAACACTTAACAAAACAATCCATCAGACTCACACATTTATTAAACATAATTATACATATAATAGCGCAATTACATACATTATATTATTGAAATGACTTGCCGTACAACGGCCTTACTCTCACATGCACTCTCCCTCGGATCCACAATCCGGTAGTTACTCCTAAAGACACTTCGGCCTCAGCCTCTCCCCTCAGGGTCTTAATAGTACATTAATGATTCACTGGCACCGCAGTCTCTCAATATCACCTTCCTATCGTCATACACCTTAGCACTCCCCTAGCACCTCAGCAGGGCAATAACACATTATTATTTCCATAGCCATCAACATGGCAACAACATAGTATCAGTTCACTAGCCTATCAACATGGCAACAATATAGTATCTCATTCACTCTCATATCTACGTCCCTGTCCGTGGCCTGACTGCCACGACTGTATGTGCCTCTACTGTCCTGCACTGACAGCCTCACTTCTGGCCTATGTGCGGCCTCCGGCCCTATGCTGGCCTATCACTTGTGCTCATCGAGGTGGCTCTTCGGCCCGTCCCCGACACCTACAAGAATAACATTACATTGGTATAATACCCTACCATTTCTATTCACTCCACCTCTCCTTACAATCCATGAAGCGCACACACACTAGTTCACCTTTCACTCCCCACACATCTTACGGTAACACACCTCCATCGGAGTACACACTACTCACTCGCGCTACAGATCCATGACTCACTTTCATCTCTCGCTCATGGCGCACATTGCTATATCCAATATCAAGGACTTCCACATTCCTCACATATACTTATTCACATCATGGTAATAGACGAATATAATATAATACATCAATCATATTAATCAATCGACATTCTACATACCAGTCGTAACTGGAAAGACTCTCACTAGTCTTCTCGACTGCTTCCCTTTATGTCCGCCCGATGGGCTTTTATTCACAGGTCCGATCCGTCGGACCTTCTAACTTGCAGTGATAGCTATACAGCGCTTTCGCCTCATTCAGACCCCCCCCCCCCCCAACTACTCACAACAGCACGCTTAACTTGCTGTCTACTGTGAGTCCTTCTTACTCTACACCCGCTCTGTAGCAATCCCCTTAATTGCATTCACTCCACTCGTGACATCATCCCCCACCCCAAAAAAATTAATGCAATTAATTTCAAATCGCATCAAGATGACTGTCAACGAGTGAGCGTGAGCAATACCTACACTAAAAAAAATGACCTAGCAGTTCCCCTAGTATATAAAATACCGAAATCAGGGGAAAATATGGGGATCAATATGGCCTGCAATATGCATATATGTGTCACATCATGAATAGCTAACTAAACACAATATCTAATACAGAATCAAAAACCACTCAACCTATCAACCATTCTTCATATCATATTTATAATGTCAATATTTTAAAGTCGACTCATTCACACAGATCATGTCAATGTTCCTGTCCTCCGATGTATAAGCTCCTGAAATCTTGCCCTAGGCTCGACTAAGGTAGTCGGCGATATGATTGCTGGTTCCTGGAATTGGTTGAATAACGAAGGTATACGGCTGCAAAGCCAATGCCCATCTAGACAAGCGTGGGCTGGACGAACGATTCTTCGACAAAAATGTCAGTGGCTTGTGGTCTGTCTGGATACAAAATTCTCGTCCCATGAGATAACGTCCTAGTTTCTGGACGGACCAGACAATGGCAAGACACTCACGCTCTATCACAGAATACTTTCTTTCTCTCTGCAATAACTTCCTACTGACATAACATACAGGATGGAGACATTCGTTCTTCTCCTGTAGAAGACAAGCGCCGACACCAGAGTCCGACGCATCCGTTCTGAGGATAAAATTTGATCGAAAATCGGGTAATATCAGAATGGGTGACGATGATAATGCTGTCACCAAATTATCAAATGCTGTCTGACATTCAGACGTCCACTGGACCTTATCGGGTTGTCCCTTCTTAGTAAGGTCAGTAAGAGAAGATGACAAGGAGGAAAAATTTGGAATGAACTTTCTGTAATAATTTAAAATTCCCACTAAGCTTCTGACTTGTTTCTTTGTTTTTGGGATTTGCAACCCTACTAACTTGTCAATTTTTGTTACTTCAGGTCTCTGAACACCTCTACCCACAATATGTCCTAAGAATACTATCTCTGGACATGCCAAATCCATCTTTGCTGGTTTAGCAGTTAACCCAAAATGACGTAATCGTTGAAAAATTACTGTTAGTGTCTGAATATGATCAGACCATGTCGACGTATGACATGCTATATCGTCAAAGAATGACACGACATTAGGTATGTCCTTCAACACTAGTCTCATTAATCGTGCAAACGTCGCTGGCGCGTTTACCAACCCAAATGGCATGACCTTAAATTGGAATAATCCAATGGGCGTTTGGAACGCCGTGCATTGTTTAGACTCCTCAGTAAGCGGGATTTCCCAATACCCTTTCGTCAAATCTATCTTGGAAAACCACGTGGACCCGGCCAATGAAGCTATTAATTCCTCCTGAAACGGAATAGGCTCCCTATCGCCTACCGTAATAGTGTTCAATCTTCGAAAATCAATACAGAACCGCACCGATCCATCAAGTTTTTTCACGAGGACGATGGGTGATGAATACGGCGATGTTGATGGTTCTATCACATCTAACTTCAACATTGACTCAACTTCCTTTATGACTCTATCTCTCGAAGAAAAAGGCAACGGATACGGTCTAAGAAATACTGGCTTATCCGAAGTCAACTTTATTTGGTGCTGGATCACCGTAGTGCGACCCGGCAAATCCGTAACAACATCCGGAAATGACGCTAACAGGGTCTCAAGTTCCCCACTCCTTGAACTCGTAAGGTCAGGGTTAATGTTTACGTCCCTGTAACCTTGTGTCGGAGTTAACTCCGGCAATTGAATTTGTAACTCTTCCTGCGCCTCGGTGTCGCTTACGTCACAGTCCAACTGGTCTACGACCCCCGTACAAGCGGTAGAGAAGACAGTCTCCTTTGGTCTTGTCTGTGCACACAGATACTGTGGTCTCTCATAAAATCTCTGTAGCATATTAACATGGAAAACCTTAACTGATCCCTCAATGTGGATAGCGTAATCTACCTTTGAAACAACTCGCTCAATAACATAAGGACCTTTCCATGTCATCAATAACTTATTATGGTCCGTAGGTAACAACAACAGAACCTTGTCTCCTGGCTTAAAAATTCTCAGTTTGGAACCTCTATCTTTATAGTCTTTTGCTCTTTTCGAAGCGATACCAGAAGCTTCTTGTGCTATAGTGCGCGCTGAAGATAGTCTTTCTCTTAAATCAACAAGGTACTGAAACCTTTTTAAACCGTTCCGAAACCGTGGGGATCTTTTGACGAGGAGCCTGGGGTGAACGACCCTTATGCGTCGTCTTTTGGCACGCACTGCACGTCTTACAATATAAACGTACATCTCTGTATACTGACGGCCAATAAAAATCTTTCAGAACTCTCTCCTTGGTTCTAGCACTTCCCATATGACCCGCTAATGGAACATCATGGGCCAGACGCAGTACTGTAGCAATTAACGACCGTGGCACGACGACCTGCTTTTGAACGGAAGCCACTGTGACGTACATACGGAACAGAATGCCCGCCTGAACAACAAAGGAGGACGACCCGTTCTTATATCTCCTCGTTTTCTCGGTTCGCGCTTCCCCAAAGCATGGGTTTAATGATGGGTCCTCCCTTTGTAATTTCGCCAAGCGCTCTGGCGTGATATCTAGGTTGACCGCTGGCGTGGCCAAAGGTCTAATGTTATCTTTATCAGCTACCCGTCGACGTGTTTCGACCGCGGCGCAAAAGTCAATACCTTTTGATTGCGACCATGCTTGCACGTTCTCATCGGAAGGGGAAACTACCCGTGATACATTCCCAATGATGAGCTGGGCGCCTGGAAAACAACCAACGACTGCCTCGACTTCCCCGCTAAGGAAAGGTGTATCTATCACTATTCTTGCCATGGGTAATTTCTCAATGGCCCCCGAAAATTGGATGCACGGGACAGTCTCACCTGTAAGCTGTGAATCCCGAATGCAATCCCTATGCACTCCCACAACGGTAGATCCTGTATCTCGTAAAACCGACACCGGTTCGTCCCCAACAAACCCCGGATAAACCCTAAGACCACCTCCTGTATGACATGAATTTATAACGGGGATCTTTCTCCCACAAGGTAAAACACCGGAAGATAATAACTTCTCACAACTGGGACACTTAGAATACTGTCCGCCTCCGTTGTCCGATGTAACACACGCAGCCGCATGATGAAATTTATTTGGGGAACATGGACTGGAGCTACTGTCCACGTTCGCCGCTATCCTACCTGCAGGGCAGTTCACGCTGATGTGATCTGCTCTTCCGCAGTTCCAACACTTCGCGGCCCTACACTCGCGTGAAAAGTGACCCACGCGTCCGCAAGTCCAACACTCAGCTCCCTGTGCTGCCCTAGGCCTGGGTCCCCGTGACCCATCGCGACCGGAACTAGAGTCCCTATGCCGTCGGTCATCGGCAAAGGTCACAATTCGCCCCCGGCCATTACCGCGACCTAGCCCTCCTGCTCGGTCAAACTTACCGGATCCATATGCCGGTGATTGGTGATAGCCCCTACGCTGCCCCTGGGCTTGCCCGCTATAGGCACCACGCTGACGCGACCTGTCCCTAAGTCCTGCCGGCGACCCCTCGACAACGGCGACGTACCCAGCATCTTGGACGTACGCCCTGGCGACTGGTTTGGACGGATGCGCCGTACGGTATGCCTCCGCCAACTTAGACGCCTCCTGCACCGTCGCGGGTTCGTTCTCTTTCAGGAAAGCCACCAGATCTTTGTGGCACGACGCGTACAGCTGGTCACGGATCATTAAGTCTTTCAGTTTAGCAAAATCCGTGCCCACATGCGCCAAGTCTACCCAGTTCGCGAAATACTCCGTTAGTCTCGCGACGAAGGCAGCAAAGTCCTCCCTGGTATCTGCACGTGCTCGCCTAAACTGCTCCCGGAAATATTCCTCGGTACGCGCAAATCGGCGAAGCAGCAAAGCCTTCAGCTTATCGTAATCTTGCACGTCTTCGCGCTGTAGCTCTTTAAAGTAGGTTAACGCTCGCCCCTGCAATAGCGATGCCAGGTACGTGGCCCATAATTCCTTATTTTCCCCCCATTGCAATTGTGCGTTCAGTTCGAACCTGTAAAGGAAGGCGTCTATGTCGTCCTTCCGGTCGTCGAACGTAGGGAGCTTAATCCTAACGCCACCTTTATTGTGTACCTGCCGCTCAACCGTTTCCGTTGGCGTATTCTTTTTGCTTTCTAATTCCGCAATCTTTACTTGCGCCTCTATCTCCTTTAACTTTAACTCCCTCTCCTGAGCCTGTTTCTCCTGTTGCTGATGCAACTCCTTTAACTTAAACTCCCTTTCCTGTTGCTGAGCCTCTAACTCCTTCAACTTAAACTCTCTTTCCTCTTCCTTATCCTTAGCCTCTCTCTCCTGCTCCTGAGCCTTAGCCTCTTTTTCTCGCTCTCTATCCTTAGCACGCTCATCGCGCAAATCCGCCTGCTGTTCTTTAATCCAGCCGCGTAACTCCTCTCCCTCCAGGCCAAGTTCCTTACCCAACTTCATTAGTTGTTGGAGTTCCGCCATTTCACAGATTTATGGTTATGGTATATATTTAAAAAAACGGCTAACCTGTCGGTATGATAACTAACGACACGACCAGAGACCTGAGATCACACCAGATATAACAATACCCAGTTCAGAATACAATTCAGAAATTTACCTTTACAGCACAACTAATTCTATATCTATAAAATGTATAGCACTATTAATTATAAAAGAAAATAGAAACGACAAGAATGAAGAAATACAGTAGAAGGACCACAAGTACGTCAAGGACAACGAACCGGACTAGGACAAAGCTTCTACAAAAAAAAAACTATAATGGAAAAAAAAATGCAACCTGCTACGCCGATTACACAACACGGTACGAACAAGAACAGAGTCTGAAAAAAAAGAACGTATCTATAGATAGGTAGAAAGAGGGACAAGAGAATACGTCTTCCTGCGGAACAGAGAAGATATCGACGCTACAACTAAACAATATTACAGGTCCCTACAGAACTGTTCACTGTGATGAACGAAGTTCCAAAGTTTACCACACCTTTTTAAAAGGATAAACTAAGTTCAACACAGCAAACCCGCGCCACCGCCCGTATAACCTATAACGACAACAAAAACAGCAAAATAGCGGAAAAAGACAGAAGAAAAGACAGCCCTTAATCCAGGGTACAAAATTTCCACTTAACTTTCAATTTTTGAAATTTTGAGTAAAACTCCTCCCTTTAATCGGAGCTCTGGCTGCTCGTCTCCTCAGGCTGCACGCACACACTCTGGAAAGTTTAAATACACATTAATACCTATTCATAGCAATACATGCATCAATACCTATTATTATTCATAAACATACATAAATCATATCATCATGAAATTTCCATTCATCCCACGAACAAAGACAACAGCACGAATTCCTAGCACAACAGAAAAAGAACTAAATATAACGAATACACAATGTCAAAATGACCACAGTGTCACAACGGACGAGCCCCCAGTGTCACAAATCCCAGACTGGGAGATGTAATAGTTTATGACAGGACGACAATCACGAACAACCAAGTTTAACACTTAACAAAACAATCCATCAGACTCACACATTTATTAAACATAATTATACATATAATAGCGCAATTACATACATTATATTATTGAAATGACTTGCCGTACAACGGCCTTACTCTCACATGCACTCTCCCTCGGATCCACAATCCGGTAGTTACTCCTAAAGACACTTCGGCCTCAGCCTCTCCCCTCAGGGTCTTAATAGTACATTAATGATTCACTGGCACCGCAGTCTCTCAATATCACCTTCCTATCGTCATACACCTTAGCACTCCCCTAGCACCTCAGCAGGGCAATAACACATTATTATTTCCATAGCCATCAACATGGCAACAACATAGTATCAGTTCACTAGCCTATCAACATGGCAACAATATAGTATCTCATTCACTCTCATATCTACGTCCCTGTCCGTGGCCTGACTGCCACGACTGTATGTGCCTCTACTGTCCTGCACTGACAGCCTCACTTCTGGCCTATGTGCGGCCTCCGGCCCTATGCTGGCCTATCACTTGTGCTCATCGAGGTGGCTCTTCGGCCCGTCCCCGACACCTACAAGAATAACATTACATTGGTATAATACCCTACCATTTCTATTCACTCCACCTCTCCTTACAATCCATGAAGCGTACACACACTAGTTCACCTTTCACTCCCCACACATCTTACGGTAACACACCTCCATCGGAGTACACACTACTCACTCGCGCTACAGATCCATGACTCACTTTCATCTCTCGCTCATGGCGCACATTGCTATATCCAATATCAAGGACTTCCACATTCCTCACATATACTTATTCACATCATGGTAATAGACGAATATAATATAATACATCAATCATATTAATCAATCGACATTCTACATACCAGTCGTAACTGGAAAGACTCTCACTAGTCTTCTCGACTGCTTCCCTTTATGTCCGCCCGATGGGCTTTTATTCACAGGTCCGATCCGTCGGACCTTCTAACTTGCAGTGATAGCTATACAGCGCTTTCGCCTCATTCAGACCCCCCCCCCCACTACTCACAACAGCACGCTTAACTTGCTGTCTACTGTGAGTCCTTCTTCTCTACACCCGCTCTGTAGCAATCCCCTTAATTGCACTCACTCCACTCGTGACATAGAAAATGGCTATTTTTTTGTGCTTATGATAGAGGATGCTTTCTGTTTTATAATGAACTAGCTGAGTTCCCGGCCCTGCCCGGGATAAATCGATTTATTCGTTTCAGTTCTGGGTGATTATTATGGACCTGCTTCATTTTGCCTGTTCCTTTAGCTGTATTTTATTTTTATTTGTTTGTTTGTTTTTAGATACGTTTTACTGCTCTCCCTTTGCGCGTTGACGTCCTGCGCGTCCCACCAGCATCCGTCAAATGGCTATGATTTGCGCACGGGTTAGTTTGTTTGCACATCGCAGGAAGTGATAACGTCATATTGTGTTAATGGAAAAGAAATATCTATAAATATTTTCCTAGGCATAATATCGAAAACACAAACCTGTACTTTTGGCCCTGCAGCGTCAATCTCCCAATTCCTGACCCTTTCTTTTTCCCAGCCTAGGCATAATTATTGAGAACACACAATGTTTTATACTTGATAGTCTTAGAACTCAATCTCATCATTCAAACCAGTCCTAACCGGAAGTTGTTTTGTGAGTGTGATACAGTCTATACCGGAACCAATCTTAGTTACATTAATTTGCCGAAAAAATAGACCGAACGCCAATGTGTCGCAACCTAGAAACTAATACAAACGTTCTGCGAATTATTAATTATTTTTTTATTTTCTGTGCCGGGGACACGACGACAGTCTATACTAAGCGCTGTATAAAATCTGAGGGCCACCGAATCAGCATTAACAGAGGAGTAGTGAAAGGCGCGCTGCAATTGTCGTAAGGTTTCACTTTTATTAATATAGATAATCGACACCTCTATTGTCAGGGCTTTTGAAAAACTTAACCGTGCGACAGAATTGATGTTTAAGTCTATCTTCTTATGAAAAATGTATCTATTGGGTTTGAATAAGGACTGGAGGGGGTGGGGTGGGGAGGGCGCGAGAGAGAGAAAGAGAGAGAGAGAGAGAGAGAGAGAGAGAGAGAGAGAGAGAGAGAGAGAGAGAGAGAGAGAGAGAGAGAGACTATCATGTCCAGTATTTCACTTCATGATGGTCTAAATTATGATAAATTCCTGGAAATATTTTCACGAGAGTGGGGAGGGCGATGAAAGAAACTATGAAGCCTAAGGGGCCGATTGCGTGAAAAGTGTCGAGAACCACTGGTGTATTATATAATAGGGTCTTTCTCCGCAACACGGCAGAATACCTCCGCCCCACGCCGCCCCCCCCCCCTCCCCGCCCTCGCACCTTTTCGTGTTCACCCCGGCAGTGAAAATAAATTGGAAAAACAAAACCACGAACGATATATTGTTAATAGGTGTTAGAAAGTGCATCAAAAATAGAACATTGTACACGAGGACTCGACATGTTTCAAAATCAGTGGAATTTTGCGGTGTTCTCCAGACGCTTAACTGTGAAATTGGTGAGAAAATAAATCTTTGGTCCTGCGGTCTATTTCTACCACGTTTGAAGCGATTCAGTATTGTGATTAGAACCGTTTTTTAAGTGTTTAGAATGAATGCACTAGTAATGTGATCCCAATACAGCCGTGAGAGCTCTTTTGTTATGTCAGTAAACTTAAAGCATTGCTGGTTCTTAAGTTAATTGTTCTCATAATTACCAGACATCTAAAAGTATTTTTGTACGATTTAATCACGCGTGTTGCTCCCGTGAGACCCAAAGGAATGGCGTAATGTTCTATTTCTGTGTAGTACCGCCGGGACCACAGATCAAATTTTAAAAGGCCTTTAATTTGGACACGAGTACTTTAAGAGTGAAAATAGACATTCCGTATTTTATTATTATTATTATTATTATTGTTGTTGTTTCCATTATTATTGTTATCAATTACCCTAACCCTTGGCATTATAAAGTGAATAACAGACACTCCATTTTAACTTTTAAATTGATAGTATTCTTTAGTTTTTGATGATTACACCTACGTCAACGTTAAACCACCACAGATAAAATCTCATTCGAATCTTCTTTCATACAAAACTATAAGGTACAATCGCGCAATATTTCTCAAGAACTTATCACAATTTAGCCTCTGATGAAGTAAAATATTGGATAATGATACAGTGTCACACCTGGCATTAAACTGATAGGAACCGTTTAAAGTGTCGTTTTAGGATCGCAGTGGACGGTTCTTTCGTCGGCGGTGTGGCCCAGAGGTTAGAACTCTTGGCTTTGGTGCGAGAGGGCTCACATGTTCGAAGCCCTATTCGGGCAAGGTTCGGCTTGACTGGTTTGTAATGGTGATTTTGGGATACTCACACGGTGATGACTTGATACAACCCAGGTTTTGCATCGGGTATTTATGCCCTTCAGGAAAACTGTCGTATGTCAAATTTTCCAAAAATTGTAAATCCGATACATTTTTACCTCGCCGATCTAAGTATTTTTGGGTTACAAGACGAAAGCTTCGTGCAATATCTTTAGGAATCAGTTGGAAAAAATAGTTCTTTTGTACAACACACAAGACAGAAATGAAAATGCACTTCTTTAGTTTCTCCTGAAGACTAAGTCATTTTGACATACGACAGTTTACCTTGTTGACGATGATATAATAACCTCACTGTGCCGAAAGAAAAAAGACGTAAAACCGTAGGAACACGGACAAATAAACAATCTTCTTTTTTCGTTCTATCATTGCATCACATCCAATCAACACCAGTCCTATTAAAATAATTTTAACGTTGGGACAGAACTTAGATGTAAACAAGTGCGATTAGTATTCCAACCGCAGTTCCCTCACACCTCCTTCCCCTTTCCAGCTCCACCCCCCTTGCAAAATAAATTTAAAAAACAACACAAAAACTTGTACGGAATCACCACCCTCAAGTCCCACTCTACCCCAGACTGGACCCTCCCGACTTCCCGTCGGTTTAGCCCTCGCCGCAATGACTCGGTCTCTGCCGAAGGGGACTGAAGATTGTAGAGTTAATGGACTATGGCGTCTCAAAGTGGCAACTCTCGTAATAAAAGAATTCTTTACCAGAATTGTTGATGATGTCTGAGTACATCCAGTAATGAAAGCACTTTTCTATAGGCTGTCAGAGCTTTTAAATTGCATTTTTCACTTGTTTGAGGCCGGCCTGTTTATTTAGTCAATAGATCAGACGGAAATAAAGGCGGAAAGATGAGAAATGATGACTGAGACAGACAGACTAATATGATTGATATAAGTATGTAGTAATTGAGCAAACAAATTATCAGAGAGTTTAGTCAGAAGTACTCGCAGTCAGACAGACTGTAGATAGATAGATAGATAGATAGATAGATAGATAGATAGATAGATAGATAGATAGATAGACAGGCAGACAGACAGACAGACAGACAGACGGACGGACGGACGGACGGACGGACGTTAGATAGATAGATAGATAGATAGATAGATAGATAGATAGATAGATAGATAGATAGATAGATAGATAGATAGATAGATAGATAGATAGATAGATAAGTAGGTACGTAGGTACATAGGTATGTGAGTAGGCAGGTAGGTTGATAGGTAGTTAGATATGTTTGTTGGAGGAATAGGCAGCACATAGCAGCAGTTGGAGCTAACCATGAATGTATAAAATTTGTATAAAAAAAATTGAAACCACATGCTAAAGACAAATTTCTGTAAGTTATAAGAAACATGAGGACAGATGGACAGCTAACAAATACAAAATGCAGAGAAAAACTTCGTTGAAGTAAAGAAACGTTCTTTTAAATCCAATTTTTTCCAAACCTGTTGAGAAAAAGTGGGCCCTCGAAATCCACAAAGCACTTGCCATAGCCCTCGTGTTCTGACGAAGGTAGATTTCTGGTGGGAATGAAATACGATGTGCCAGTGAGTGTGTCCTCCTCACATGGACAGAGTACTCTCTGAGATCCACATCCCGTAATTTCATAGCTATATATACTTCCGGTTTTGGAAACTCTGTTGTTGGCCAGGAATGAACAGGAGTTATTAGGAAACAGTATGCAATATATTATTATTATTATTATTATGTCTGAGAGGGGGAGAGAAAGAGAGAGAGAGACACACAGACAAAGAAAGAGAGAGAGAGAGAAAGACAGAGAGACGCACACACATACATAAAGAGATAGATAGACAGACAGAACGAGAAAGACACACACACACATACACACACATAGATAGATAGATAGATAGATAGATAGATAGATAGATAGATAGATAGATAGATAGATAGATAGAGACATCAAAAGTTGTGAGATTTGAAAGTAAATAAACCGCCGACTTGAGAACGTATTAATAGAACGTGTGCCCAGAATGTACGGGCAAGGTACTTTAGAGGTGGGCTAAAAGAAGGAGAATGGACATGAGAGAATCCTGAAGACAGACCAGACAGCCTGGTGACTCTTCTGAGGGACTAAGTTTTCTTGCCTGTACTCGAATATTCAATCCAACAGCAAAAAGGAAAACGTCCGAATCTGAGATCACAGGTCCAAGAGAAAAATATACAGTTTGGCGCCCGTGCTGGCACTCAGTTCTTGTCGGTAGCTTGAGATGTTATTCCAGATTTGGCATACCTTCTCCTAGACAAGGCTTAGCCATGAGGGGAGGCGACCAAAGAGTAATAACCACGTTCATAGATTGGCCTCCTTTGCAGCAAAAAAATCCAATGTATGCTCAAAGAGGGGATTAGCTGTGACTGCCCTTGGATTTTTAAATTTTTTTTTTTTTACACCTTAGCACGTTGTAGAGATATTGATTCACAAAAACGTTGCACAGCAAGGCAACATTTGGGCTAATTTGAGGGTACAAACAGACAGACCGAATGTAAATTAATTTACTAATATATAGGTGAACAATAAGTATTATCAGAACGTATAAGGTTATACTTAGAGTTCATGTGTGTGACAGTGTGAACATACACTCAGCTAACCTAGGGTGAAATCCTTGATAAAAGGCCAGTAGTAGTTTTGAAAACCGTTTTTGCCCTCGGCACACACGTTCCTACAGTGTCCATTAAAGGAAGCTCGTTATTGATTTCACGAGGACTTGGTTTCCATTGGTCTTGGCCTTCTCTCCGTTTTAACGAGATGTTTAATTTAATGTATCTCTTTTTGAGAGTTTGGTCAATGTGCTTAGTTAAACTTTCGTCGGTACACATTTTCTGTGGTTGCTTAGAAAAGGGTATTATATCACCGTCTGGTCCGTAGGTTTGTCTGTTTGTAGATCTATCTATCTATCTATCTATCTATCTATCTATCTATCTATCTATCTATCTATCTATCTATCTATCTATCTATCTATCTATATATCTATCTATCTATCTATCTATCTATCTATCTGACTGTCTATCTATCTATCTATCTATCTATCTATCTATCTATCTATCTATCTATCTATCTATCTATCTATCTATCTATCTATCTATGTCAGTTCGTCCCTCAGTCCGTCCGTCCGTCTCTCCCTCACACTTTTTCCGTTTATCCAAACATAATTATTACTATCTGCCAGTCTATTCGTGCACCAGCTGCCTTTGATGTTTTCACTCTTTCGGTCAAGACAGCGAGACAGGCACATTTTCTCTTGTTCTTCCTCTGTTAATGTTGCGACAGACAAAAAAATTGTCTGCTAATTGGCACACTGACAGAGAGACAAAGAAGCGGACGTATAATGAGACAGGTAGACATTTCAGCTGACTCTCCTAACCTGTAAAATGGGACAAGACCACTATAACCCTCGCCAGACACCCGTGTGTCGGTCCCTAAGCTTCCAGCATCCGATTGAAGTCATCTCGAGAGCCACGAACCTTCAGTGCCAGACAACTCTCAGAAATTTACAGAAAGGAGACCTTTGTGTTATCCATTGGCCGAGGGCTTTCGTCGAGTTCCCCGTGAAGCATGCAAGTCCCCCGGAGCAGAGTGCTCATTGATGTCCGGCCGCACGCGACAACAGCTGATGAGGTAGGGAGGGAAAAAAATGACGCAAGGTTTAATTCAACATGTCTCATCCTCATTCCGTTTTAGAAGTTGGCGGTTTTGGTTTAGAAACATTACTGTGAAAAGAAAGGATAGGTGGTTGGCAGTTTCAGGTCATAACAAACCCCCCCCCCCCCCCTTTTTTTTTTTTGGAAACGATTATTGTGGCCGAATATACAGAACGTTATTCTAGCCGAATATGGGAATTGAAGGTAGACTGAATAGAACGCGGTTTATTGAAATTGATTATATTACCAACGTTGTGCTTTCGAAAAGCGTTAGTGGTCTTGTCTCCAGCTTCCGCTCCGCTACTTTTACGGAAAGTGACGTATGAAAAAGTAAAACATTCTTTGTCACTATATATTTGTCCACAGCATCCGTGCCGCTCCGCTTCCCACCGCTATAGAGGCAGAGTTTTTCATACGTCATTGTCGGTGGAAAATTTGCCGGGCGGGTGCTGCGGACAATAGCACTTACCCCCAAGACTGAAAATGATCCGAAAATTAGAATCACGGTATTCGACGCAGCTATTCAAATAGTGGCCTTTGCTCATGTGCTTTTCGAATTCTTCGATACTGGGGTCTGCGATTAATTTTTGGTTCATTAGCAATCTGTGGGGAGACAGTTTGGAAATTTAACACGTATGTCTGAAATTAGCTCTACAAAAAAGTCATCCAGTAATAATAATGTATTATTGAAGGGAGGAAGCAAGAAATACGATACCTCCGCTTGTCTCGCGTGAAGTCGCCTACGGAAAACGCCCAGGATATTGAGAGAATGTCGAATATTCGAACTGACATTAACGAGTACCCCGAGTTTCTATCGAAAAATACACTTTGTTGTTCGATACAACACAATCAAGTACTGAAGGGGTGGGGGGAGGGGGCCTCGGCTCAACGTGACCTCCATCTTGGCCCCGAAATAATTTTTTGTGGATTGTAGGAAATTTGATAGGTCAAAAATTCCCCGGTCCGATCGCAATAATCGCTTTGAGGTTTGGGGTTGATTTGTTTTTGTTTTTCTCTTTAAATCTCTTTATTTGAATAGAGAGAAATATCGGTACCGGCCGGGAGGACGCCAGGAAAATTTGTCGGTAATTTTCTCTTTACCGTAAAAAAAACAAATACAGGAGTTAGAAAATGCGTGATTTTGTGTTTTATGCTGGCATTTTTTTTTTCTTACAATTTATTATGCTGTTCTGTCTTTCACAATTTGTTCATTCATTCCTTTTTTTAAACGTTCTCGCCGCCACCCGACCCCATTTCTCTCCTGCCTCTCTCTCTCTCTATTTCTTCATCTCTCTTTCACACCCTCTCCCTTTTTCTCTTTCACACTTTCTCCTCTCTCTCTCTCTCTCCCCTCCTTCTGTCTCCCTCTTTGTCTCTTTCCGTCCCTCCCACCCTCCCTCACCTTCTCTCCTCTCTCTCTCCCTCCTTTCTCTCCTCTCACTCTCCCTCCTTTCTCTCCTCTCTCTCTCCCTCCTTTCTCTCCTCTCTCTCTCCCTCCTTTCTCTCCTCTCTCTCTCCCTCCTTTCTCTCCTCTCTCTCTCCCTCCTTTCTCTCCTCTCACTCTCTTCTCTCTGTTTCTCTTTGTCTTCTTTCTGTCCTCTCTCTGTTCTCTCATTGTCTTTCTTTCTGTCTTACTCTCTTCCTCTCCCTTTGCCCTCACCCTGTGTCGGTCTTTCTATCTCTCTGCTCTCCT
Source organism: Onchidella celtica (assembly GCA_963931925.1). NCBI lineage: Eukaryota > Metazoa > Mollusca > Gastropoda > Systellommatophora > Onchidiidae > Onchidella > Onchidella celtica. The sequence goes on from OZ007582.1 coordinate 17,264,860, forward strand.
CTTTCTCTTTCTTCTCCCGACTTAGAGGAATCCAGTGGCTTAAACACCTGTTTGACAAGTGTTCAATTTCTCTAAATATCCCCCCTCCTCCCCCCCCCCCTCCCCCTCCTGTAATCTGACTGTCCAGCAGATATCCTCCCAAAGGTTTCAGTGTTTATTCTTTCCCATTCCTTCTCCAAGGGAATTAAATAATTTAATTTAAATGCAAATGCGCCTAACGCTTTTCTGTCTCTCTGATGTAGCTCCTCTCCTTCTATCGTCCATGTGAATTACGTGAGTTTGAAGTTATTATCAAACACGAAACAGTGGAGATTATGGAATGCATAATGTTATTTTTTAAATTTTTTTATTATTATTATGCTGTATTCAATAGCTTGATGGATTCAGTTTGTTTGTTGATCCTTTTCTTTCGTTCTACTCTCTCTATTACTCACTCTATCCCTCAATCTCCAACTCGCTAATTTCTTTAATTTTCTCGCTCGCCCTTCGGGGTGTTACCGGAACCAGGCAGTCTTCTCCACAGCACCCGCTTCGCTCCGCTGTTTTACGGAAAATGGCGTATGACAAAGTAAAACACTTTTTGCCTCTGTAGCGGTGAGGAGCGGAGCAGAACGGATGCTGTGGACAAGTATACAGAGGCAAAGAGTGTTTTACTTTATCATAATCATTTTCCGTAAAAAAAAAATAGCGGAACGGAGCGGATGCTGTGGACAAGAGCACTAAAGGACAGGTACAAACACATCTGAGTATGAATTAAAATTGTATTCTCACCCAGATATTCCGGCTTACTATTTCGTCGTTAGCTAAGCATTAAATTTGGAAACCCTTTAAGGGGACACGGTGGTCTAGAAGCTAGGGGGGAGAAATTCCTGTCCCTGATCCTATGGCAGGTAAGATCGAGCACCTAGTCTTCTCGGATTAGGACGAAAAACTCGGCGGGCCCTTATGCAAGTTGCGCACATTAAAGATAGCTTGGCAGTTGGAAATCGAAAAGAGCAGGCTCAACACGGCCGCTACCCGGGCAAAATTTAGAAAAAAAAAAAAAAGATCCCTTCCACAAAAACACACAGATACAAGAAGAAGAAAAATCAAAACAAGAAAAGTGAGGCGTAAATACCAATGGTAACGAACATCCTAAAAATAAAGAGCTGCAGCCTACTCGTCATAGGATCAGGAACAGGATCCCCCACACCCCCCCCCCCCCCTAAAATTTATTTTTTTTTAAATCCGACATGCCGGCTCCGAAAGGAGATCGAACCCAATACTTACGGCATGAGAGGGGAGCACCTTACCTCCAGATCACCGTTGACCCCCCAAAAACCACTCAGTCCTATTGTTGCCTGCCATTTTAATACCTCTTCTTCCTTCTATCGTAGTCATGTCCCATTTCACTAATCTGAATTTCCCCCCTTTCGTGTGAGTGAGCGCGTATGTGTGCATTTGTATCTCACCCGTTTACTGCCCTTTCATGAAAAAACACCGTAAATGACAAAAGCAAAAATTTAAAGGAGATACAAAAAACATTTCGCTCTAAACTTTGTTCAGTTTCCACTTTGTGGTATTCAAAAGAACCTTGGTCGTACACAATTATAATCCAGTTGGAAAGATAAGGCATATTTCATTGTATAAAATGATATTAAAAAGTGAAATTGACCTAGCTTGGCATATACGGTCTTTCCCCGTAACACGACAGTTTAGTAGTGTATATCCATGATCTCACCTTTTACTTGCCATTCACCATACGCCATCATCTACATCTGTGCTGTGTGGTCACCAAATGCGTGGTCAATTACTTGTTCGTTTTCTTTTCTTTTTCTTTTCCTATTTCTGCCGGTCACTCTTTTTACTTGAAGCCCTTCCGTATGCATGTGTTTTTCTATTTGTCTGTCTGCTCACATTTCACAGTTCAACATTATCAATCACAGTTTTATTCTCTCTCTCTCTCTCTTTCTCTCTCCCCCTCCCTGTGTTCTCTCTCTCTTTTTCCCCCACCCCCTCTGTCTTCTCTCTCTCTCTCTTCTCCCCCCCCCCCCCCATTCTCTCTCTCTCTCTCTTTCTCACACACGTTCCGTTAAAAATGGCATTCCCTACACCGTACGTTCTTTGCGCCTTCCCTCCCGTTGTGTCAACGCCCCCCCCCCCCCCAACCTTTGACTTTGAAAATGTCCCTGTGACTGAATTTATCTTGTCCGACTTCTTCCATCTTTGTCTTTCTGTCTAGATCTGTCTCTCTCTCCATCCTCCTGGGTCAGTATGATTGTACCTTCCATCAGTTTATTCCAACTTTCTTAGTCTGTCTGTCTGTCTTCTCACAATTGAGAGGCCGTTAGTCTGTCTAGAGTCTGGAGCAATCGACGCAGTACAGGGGACGCTGTGAAATCTCTAGAGGGACCCAATCACTAGCGCTAGTCTAACCGGCTCGTTACTTGTGAGGAGGACCCTGCCGAAGAAGGGGGGGGGGGTGAGGGGGTTGAAAGATGTCTGAGGATGGCATATCCCTTGTTTATCTCTGTTTCCCCCTTTTTCTCGTCCATCAACCTGCAGATCGTCGATATCAACGGAATTCTGCCTTACTCATTATCGTCATCATCTCATCGTCGTCATCATCATCAACATCATTATCAAAACCATAATATCATCATCATCATCATCATCATTATCAATATCATCATCATCATCGATCGACATATCCAGACCAATCTCACCTGTGATATTAAACACTATTTACTGATATACAAAATAATAATGATAGTTTATTAAACAGATATATTACAATTAGGTAACATCATCACTATCATTAGCATCATCATCATCACCATCAGGTCACATCATCAACACCACCACCACCACCAGCATCATCTTTATCATCATCATTGCCATCATCACACCATCATCATCATCTTTATTATCATCATCATTATCATCATAACCATCACTACCGCTGCCACCACCACCACCATCATCCATGAACAGCACCGTCATCAGGTTTATGGCTATCCAAGATACTGTCTTGATCACTCAACATTCCATGTCATTAACCTTCAAAAGGCGGGGAGACAAGTCTGAATTGCTTCGGTTTTGACTCAGACTTTAAAGTCCTTGAATCAACTAGCGAGGCAGGACTTGTTTCAGTCTAATTACTACGCCTGGTCAGTCCCGTTTTACTCCGTAATCCACATCACACACTAAAACCAAGGCAAAAAAAAAAACAACAAGATTCGTCCCAGTGCGCTAGGGCCCTTTAAGCAAAACTAAGATTAAATGTCCTTTTAGTGAAAGCTACAGTACATTATGAGGCGGAGTCGAGGGATTTTATGAGGGCAGCCAGGCAAAGTTGTTAGGGTGTCTGCTGTAGAACACAGCGCTGATGCTCTTAACATGTCAGCCATCATTACCGTAAATTGTCTCTTACAAAGTTGTCTCGAACCTTATAACAATGGTTCAAAACCTGTTTCAGGCCACCGCCCCTTTAGACCCCAAATTTCCCTTTTCTTACCCCTTCCCACTATGCACTCACAAATACACAGACCACATAAAAATTGCGATGCTGTTTTTTTTTTTCAAAACTTTATTGTTGCCATTAAGTGTATTGGTCGATGGGATACAGAGATTGGTTCTTTACGTTTTGACAGACGGTCTTAGCAGCTAATCTAGACGTTCTTCCTGCTGCAGCTTCGCTCATGGCTAGCCTTACCTATGTTGAACGGGCACGTTCTGTATCTGCATGTGGGAAATGTGCAAGAGGGTTCTGATGGGTTGTCTTTTCTTTGCCCGCATTGTCTTTTCTTTCTTGGCATTTTACCTGAAGAGCTGATCGCCTTTCTTCCTCTAGCTGCTTCACTCCTTCGTTGATACTGATTACTCAGGATGTTCTTTCCTGTGCCAGACTTTCCTAAGATTGGGTGTTGATGTCGCGCGCTGGCATGCTGTTTTGCAAGTGTCTTTGTATCTCAGCTTTGGTCTTCCTCTGGTCCTGCTACCCTGGTCCATTTCACCATAAACCATTATTTGTTTTGGGATTCTGTCATTGTACAGATAAAGAGAGAGAGAGAGAGAGAAAAAAAAAAACTTCATAAAAAATGAACAACGTCTGACCTTTCATCTCAGAAAAGGTCATTGAGATAATAATCATTGGCCACTAGGTGCTGTCCGTTAATCACACAGTGAAACCCTTGTCTTTATAGAGGTTGTGAAGTATTCACCACGTAGTAAAGTTGGGTTTTCATGTGTACGGAAACGGAAACGGCAGCGGAAACGTGTAAAACCCTTCAAGTAGTGGAACTGAAAAAATGTTTTCATGTGTACTTAAATGACGTGTTCGCACATAATTATGGAAACTCTTTCTTTTTACCACTTGATGGATTTTTGACGTTTCTGTTCCAGTTTCCATTTCCGTACATGTGAAAACAGGGCTTTGTCGTCACCAAGTCACGTTTGCGCCTCCCCCCCCTCCCCCCAGGAAAAATCGCTCGCTTCGTTGTTTTTTGCTTCACCCCCCCCTCACCCCCGCCTCCTCCTCCAACCGCCCTTTTCGTCACCTTTGCACCCGTGGAACTCAAAATCATCCCGGGGGACGGGGGAAGAAGCGATATGTCCCCACACTGAGAACCATCGAACGAGAATAACAATAATAAAGCCGAATAGACACACTGGAAATAACATCCTCTTATAAGGGCCTTGAAGGCTCAGTTTTCAGACAACACTGAAAGGTTTAAAGTACGGGGTATCGTAGGAAGACGGTATGAAATGCTCAGTCAGTTAGCGAGAAGTCGATTTGTAAATTACACATTCATGATCTCAGCGAGGCATTAAACAAGCCGGTAATGATTTCAGTGAAGAAATCTAAGGTTTTGTCTAATTTTCAACTGTTTGTTTTTCAGTTCGTTCTGTCTTCTTTTCTTCCTTTCTTTACTCGTTTCTTTTTTCTCTCTGATTCTTTCTTTCTTTCTTTCTGTCTTTTTTTCTTTCTCTCTTTCTTTCTCTCTGTCTTACTTAGTACGATTCTGATTTCTAATTCTTTCTTTCTTTACTCCTTTCTTTTTTCTTTCTGATTCTTTCTTTCTTTCTTTCTGTCTTTTTTTCTTTCTCTCTTTCTTTCTCTCTGTCTTACTTAGTACGATTCTGATTTCTAATTCTTTCTTTCTTTACTCGTTTGTTTCTTTCTTAGCACGGTTCTGATTCTGAATCTTTCTCTCTTTCTTTCTTTCATTTTTTTCTTCTGTCGTTCCTTTCTTTCTTTCTTGCTTTGCTTTTGCTTTTTCTATCTTTCCTTTTTCTCCTTCTTTCATTTTTTCTTTCTTTCTTTCTTCATGCACCTTTGACAAAAGGAATTGCAGGCTTGCCGAGTACGAGGCCCAATGGACAGCACAATTACTGTTAAGGAAATAAAATACAAAGGCAACCTCCTCTCCACCCCCCCCCCCCACCCGCCCAATCATTATAATTTCATGCTGTGCTTTCAGATGACAGATTTTCTAAGAATTGAAAGAATGTTCATGTTGATTGAGCCACGAGTGCTGTTCCGTTTTATCATTCAACAGTGGTGTTGCAATGGCAGTTATTAAATATGGAATGAAAATAACCATTTCCAAATAATTTTGCACATGTATATAATTATGTACTCGTACTAACTCAGCAACAACAACAACAACAACGGCTACTACAACAAGACATTCAGTGACTTTAGTTCTTGTTTGTTCCAGCTCCACTTTTTACACAACTGAGAAATTCGGCGTTAAAATTTTGCGGCTTTAGTAATTTTGATAAGGAGTTAGAATAAATCCGAACTGTGAAACAGCTTGATAAATGCCACAAAGCACTTTAAACAAGTGTCAAAGTGTGCACTTGTTACAGCTCTTCTACATACTTTTCAGAAAATGGACAAGGAACAAACTAGAACTAAGGTGGCGATTCTGAGTTGCTGTCTTTCTATCTCGCAGTTCTATGGCACTCCATCATAATAATGTTCACTGACTTTGGCATACGGAAATAACAACAACAACAACAACAAATCAGGAGAGCTGTGTATTATGTTGAAGATCAAAAATTCCTTATTGTTTGTCTCTTCTGTCTATAGAAGTCTATAAATCTTAGCATTACCTGATTATCTGAGATGGTGGGGAAAACGCTGATATCATCTCATACCACCCATCCCTCGGCTTCTTAGATAATCGTATCCCCCCCCCCCACCCAAAAAAATGTATCTGTCCTCCCTCCCATCAGTGGAGCCGAGCCCCGCCACCCCCACCCCCTCATTATCCTGTCACCACCTTACCTTTTTCAGAGCAGCCCTTTAAACAGTGGGACAGAGGATTCCCCCCCCCCCCCCCGATATTCTCCCCCCCCCCCCCGGCCGCCCTCAATATTATTTCTCCCCCCCCCACTCTGAAAATGATGGGGCCGAGGACTGCCCGACATATTCTTTTCTCTCTCTCTCTTCCTCCCTCGCCCCCCCCCTCCCAATAGCCGGGATAAGAAAACACTAACAGACCGAGGACTGCACTTATCCCACTGATGCCGCCATACAAAATTCAATCTTCATTTTGTTCCCTGGAGACTTGTTCCATAATGGTGCAAACATAATGAGATTTTCTCAAGTCGGAGAGCACCCTGTCCCTTCCCTGTTGCGCCTGCTGCATCCCGCTAAAAAGTGCCATTATTAAGCAAAGCCACCGACCTTACAAACCCTTTGTTTTTTTTAAAAAAAGAATTATGAACAGTTTTCAGTGCAAAGGTTACAATAATTATTTAAATGTAATATCTCGTGTGTCATCGCTTGAACGCGGAAACTGGGGTCAGGATTAAGAGCTTCATGGCACGAGGAGCTTGTCGAGGGCTAATTTTCATACGGCAAGGCCGTATCTGGTGATGAAACCTTTTCATTGGAGGCAATCGATAAGCTATGATCTCATTGTTCCGCGTGCCCCAGCTTGATGGAATATCGGTTATAAGTTTTGCTCTTTTTTTTTTCTCCCTCGCTGTTCTCTTTTACTCCAAGGGACGAAAAATGGTGAAGAAAAAAAAAAGTTCATTTCATTCTCATCACGCGGCGCTGAGTCGGTGTTCCCGGGGTGGCATTTTCCTTGAGTCCTTACCAAGTAGCCTAGTCAGCAGGGCTTCTCACGCTGTTTAAGGGAGCGTCCTGGTGCCAAAACAGAATTTCTCATTGGGGCTTTTTTGAGTGTACTAGCACGATAAACTGCTACTTTGGTGTAGTTATGTGTGTTTCAATGCATTGATTTTGAAATTTTATATTTCTTTGCCATGGTAATGACGGCCATATTGGATTTTGACGCACAGTTTTAAAATCCTAAAATTTTGAATTCTAAGTGAGTTTGCATCAAAGTTTTTTTTTTTATTATGATGCTTCAAATGATCCTACAAGGAGCTATCTAGTTTCAGTCTTTCACTTGTCCGAGATGCTTTATTATGAATTTTTAAAAATTGCCATTCATTTTTTTTCCCGAAATTGCAAGTCAGATCCATAGGCGACCTGCTGCAACATAAAAATCATATATCCAAAGTCTACAAAACATAGATAGTTCCTTACAGCAAGCATATCTCTAAGCCCATGCCAAATTACAGGGTTCTAACTTCAATAGGTTTTGAAATTTTAAGATGATAAAATCACTGCTCCACGAAAAAAAAAAAAAAAAACAATCACTTTTGGGAAAATTGCATTTGATGGCTGGTTGATTCTTGATTTTCTACGAGGGGGCGGGTTACTAAAACACCTTTTTTACCTACCATCCAGGCTTGATATTATGAAATGGATTTGTATTATTGGTAACAATGGAAAAAAATATATCGTTTGCACCCAATTTTGAAAAATCAATAACTTTTAGCTGGTATCGACCTTACTTCACTTGGATTTGGAAGGCTGTGGTTCAGAGTATGGAATTCCATAATGTATAGCCACTGTGCCTAGCCTGTAATCAATCAGTTCCCATGTGTTGTTTAGAAGTAATGCAAAAAGACTTTAAACGCCCAAAGCAAAATTCTGCAATCGACACGAAAAATAACAACAATTTTGGCCTTTGCGCTCTGCTTCATTCTAATTCTTTGATCATCTTGTTTTTTATGATAACTTTAGAGACACGCTGGTCTAGAGGCAAGGTGCTCTCCTCTCATGCTGAGGGTTCCGGGTTTGATCCCCGATCGGTGCAGTCGTGTTGGAATTATTTTGGGGGGGGGGGATTCCTGTCCCTGATTTTGTGGTAGGTAGGATCGAGCGCCTAGTCTTCTGAGATAAGGACGAGAAAACTCGGAGGTCCCGTGTGCACTTCGCACACGTTAAAGATACCTTGGCAGTTGAAAGTCGAGAAGAGCAGGCCGAACGAGGCCGCTGTCCGGGGGAAAATTCTAAAAAACAACTAATCCCTACCACAAAAACACACAGAAACAAGAACAAGAAAAGTCAAGTGTAAATAGCAAGGGCAGTGAACCTTCTAAACACAGTGCTGCAAAAAGACCGTAAAAGGCCTCAAACGAAATTTGTAGGCGAGGCGAAAAATAACAACAACAACAACATCATCATCATCAACAACAACAACAGCAACAACAACAACAACAACAACAACAACAACAACATCATCATCAACAACAACAACAACAAGAACGACAACAAATTTGGTGCAGCACTTTGCTTCATTCTTTGATCATTTCCTTTTTTATAATGAACAAAAAGAAACAGCATCACTTGTTGTTCAAAATTAAAACCCAGATAAAAACATAGAGTGGATTTCATTTTATAAAAATAAATGGTGCTAGTTTTGAATGGATTATAAGCCCCCACTGATATTAGCAGTAGCAGCATCACAGTCAGTACTGATACGAATAAATACCATCATCTGTAGCATCAATACCATCATCAGGAACACCACCACCGCTAGTTCAGTACGCTACACAACCATCGCCACCGGCATGTCAACAGTAACCACGTTAAACAACATCACTAACGACAATGATAAAAACATTAATGAACAAATAACAACAAGAATGATAACAACGCCAAACAGCAACAACAACAAACAAGGGCAACGACAGTAATAACGACAGCAACAATAGCAACAAAAACAACATCAGCAGCATCATAAGACCTGTCATCACAAGATCAAGTTCAAGTTTAGTTTATTGTAGGCCTGACGGCCAATTCAAAATACACAGAAGAATCATGCAAACAATCTTTGAAAACGTTAAAAACAAACAAACAAACAGGCAAAATGTACGGTCATTCACTCTCTCCTCTCCATGCTACAATTTATACACTTACTTACTATAGTATACAATAAAATACAACTTGTAATTGCCAGCAACAGTCATCATTTTTCACAAGAACAGCTACAACAATCACCACCTCCTCTACCTCCAGCTTTACCATTCCCACCCCATCTACTACTCTAACCACAACTCTCCCAGCAACATCAAAACATCGGCCGCCATCTTTAGGCACACACAAAATGATTATTTTATGATGAGTGTAACATCAAAAGCAGCACATCAAACAGAATGTCAAGTGAGCAAACAAACACGCAGAATCATCTTCTAATGGCCTGCACGCAGAGCATGACAAATACGTCATGACAGAGACATGAATGTGTCAGTATTGAAACGTTATGGCACTCTAATATAAAAAAAAAACACCGAGAGAGAGAGAGAGAGAGAGAGAGAGAGAGAGAGAGAGAGAGAGAGAGAGAGAGAGAGAGAGAGAGAGAGAGAGAGAGGGAGAGAGAGAGAAAGAAATTACGATTATTATTATCACTATTTGGCTCGCTTACTCGGGGGAATACACAGATGTGATTTTTGAAGTTGAATTTCGATTATCAGTGTGTAAATTGAGGCGCAGAACGAAATTTTGTGTCATACTTTTTAATTCTACTGGAAGAAAATGCGTCTTTTTTTTTCTGGCTCAAAATGTGAGAACTCTTTCTTCTGTTCAACTCATTTGTGGCTCAAAATCAACGAAAGTATTAAAAATATAGTGAACTTCAAGATCTTTTAAAATATGCCCACGAACAACTTTACGTCATTCTCTGCGAAATACAATATTTTGTAGAATTAAAAGCTCAGCGGTTAAAAAGTCTTTCATGATTACATTGGATGCCTTACTTCATTTATAATTATGATTAATACCTGTCACTGGATGATTAAATATCGTAAAGGTCCTCACATAAATTACTCACGCTCGATTTTGGAGCTTCCCCACTCCCCTAACGTTCACGTTTCCTACGTTTGACCTCAATCTCTCCCTTATTCACTTATCTCGTTATGGGAACGCATGGCCATTATGGAATACTGCAACTAATGTCAGTGATAAGGTATTGATGGTTCTAGAAGCTTTACCAGGTACTGTATTTTTGCATGAACTACTTCATTGTTCCGTTAGAAAAACTTATGTCCGTTATCAGTCTATTCAATAGATTCAACTTTCTTTGCTTTATCCACCCTTTATGAATTCATAGACAATGTGAAATCGGACCTGCTTTCCTCCGAAATGTACGCTTGTCCTATGTGGGGGAGCGTCCTACATTTGAGAAACGCTGCTGTAGGTGAATAACAGGCCTGTCATAATGATTGTATCAGACAATTGAACTGTCATAATGATTTTATCAGACAATCGAACTGTCATAATGATTGTACCAGACAATTGGACTGTCATAATTATCGTTGTTAGAAAAAGAACAAGGCAAGGCTTTAGACTGTCATTTGCTTTAGTTGATCCGGTCTCATTTACTGTTTGACTGAACTTATCCCACAGGGTGCAGTATCTGTTCTGTGAGACTGGGCCTTTTGAAGTATCAGATGTTCTTCCTCCTCACACACATACATACACACACACACACCCCTTTTTTCTTCTTTTTCTCCAGAATCGATACCCTTATACCTTATCTGCCCCCCACCCTTTTGTTTCACTATTAAGTATCTGTCTGGTGAGTTGTGTGCGAGTGCGTGTGTAGATGTGTGTGTGTGTGTGTGTGTGGAGAGAGAGAGAGAGAGATGGAAAGAGATCTGATTCCTGTATGTCTTTCAATGAGTTTCATGGCTTGGCCACATGAAATATATTTTGTGTGGGTGTTTGTGTATGTATGTGAGTGTGTGTGTGTCTGTCTGTGAGAGTGTGTGTGTGCATGTAAGAGAGAGAGAGAGAAAGAGAGAGAGAAAGAGAGAGAGAGAGAGAAAGAGAGAGAGAGAGAGAGAGAGAGAGAGAGAGAGAGAGAGAGAGAGAAA